>JACEFZ010028520.1:482500-487500 GCA_014155875.1 Cepaea nemoralis | reverse complement strand
TCTTTCTCTCTCTCTCTCTTTCTCCTTCTCTCTCTCACTCTCTCTCTCACTCTCTCTCTCTCACTCTCTCTCTCTCTTTCTCTCTCTCTCTTTCTCCCTCTCTCTCTCTCTCTCTCTCCCTAATCTCTTTCTCGGCTTTTGCTCTCCAGCTATGCATGCTTTCTACTCGCTCTCTCCTTCTACCTCCCTCTCTCTTGTGTGTGTATGTGGATGTGTGTGTTTTGTTAGTGAGTTTGTGATTGAGAGAAAGTATCATATGGCGGAAGGGTTATGGACGCGGTTCGTAATCCCGCCTACCCGTGTTCGAAACACAGCTATGCGCGATTTGGGGGCAGACCGCGTTGCACTGGGTTTTAACGAATTGGTATGGCAGCCGGTCGTTCAGAAAGAAATAGCAAACTGTTGAACGTAAACTTGCACAGACATCAACATCAACAGTAAAATGCTGATGTGACAGCGATGTTCTGTAAAGGATATGCAACAATTAAAAAAATAAATAAATAAATAAAAATTTGTGTATACGATGGAGTGTGTATTTATGTGTTATCGAGTGAGTGCATAACTGTGAGAGTTTGGGTAAATGATGTAAGTATGTATGCAGGATTGTATGCAGGTGTTTATGAAGTGCGTGTGTGTTGTGTCAGCCTGTCTGCCTGACTGCCTGTCTCATGACATAGCAATATGCATTGCTTATGTTTACAACAGGTATTTGATAATGTGTTTTTCTTATGTGAATGTAACATGCACAATGATGAAAGAAAGATGAGTGATTGGAAATGTCGAATGTAAGACGGGCCTGCGTGCCCAATTTGTGACCTTTTGAAAATAAAGTTCGTTTGTTCGCTCTCTCTTACTCGTCTTCTCTCTAGCAGTGCACGCTTTCTCCCACTCTTTCTCCCTCTCTCACCCTTTCATTCTCTGGCTATGTATACCATCTCTCTCTCTCTCTCTCTCTCTCTCTCTCTCTCTCTCTCTCTCTCTCTATCTCTATCTCTCGCTAGCTGTGCACACCATTCCTCTCTCTCTCGCTCTCTCTCTCTCTCTCTCTCTCTCTCTCTCTCTCTCTCTCTCTCTCTCTCTCTCATCTTCTCAAATCTTCATCAAATAAAGTTCAACCAATCAATCAATCTTCCACATCTTTACTTCATAGTCGTGTACGGTAACTGATTTTATGTGGCGCAGAACCACAAACAGTTGATTTGTGTCAAGAAAGAAGTAGAGACTGGATGACACATTAGACAACACACAAATTGAAAGCTGTAGTGTCCCGATCGGGATTCGACTATGTCACCTCTAAATAATGACAGCACCTCACTTCAGTAACAATGTTCTTCGACCGATTACCAACGAGACAACAAAGTGAATTGTTCTATGAGCGAAAAGACAGTTTTTTATTATTTTTTTTTTTTTATAGTTTTGGTGCTACTGAAGCTGTGAGTGAAAAGAAAATTGGTGGAAGTAATTGTAGGTCAAAAGAGATTTGGTGGAATGGTGCCACAGAAGCTGTGAATGAAAAGACTGAAAATTGACTAAGGACATAAGCAAGACAGCTGCAATACTGTGGCTATATTAAAAGACATGATAAAAGCACACACAGAGCGTGAGAGACTAAGATGGTGCATGATGGTGGAAATGACCATGTTTTCACATGCATCCACTGTGGACAATCATTTACAGCACGAATTGGCCTTATCATTCACACTCGCCACCGCCATGGGCCGTAGTTATTAAGCCTTTTTGAAGCACAATGTACCAAACTATCGTCTGTCAAGACGGAAAGGTGCCAATGATTACAAGACATGACACTTGTAAAATCCACATAGGAAGGGATAATCAATGACGCGCGAGCAGGAAGTGGGTAGCAAGTGGTAAGGTAACATCAAGAGATTGTTCTTAAATTTAAAAAAATAAATAAATAAATAAATGTCCTTATGCACGCCTCCTTGTGGCTCATTGGGTATGTGGTGCGTGCTCCATAACTGTATATACCAATCGGCACTAGATCGGTGGTGTGCTCAATATCACGACGATCGCCATTACTATAGTCTGTTTACTTTTGTCTGCCCCAATATGAAATTCAGTATCTCAGTAACCAACTGAGGGAAAATGATGAGATTTAGCATATAAGGACATAAGCAAGACAGCTGCAATACTGTGGCTATATTAAAAGACATGATAAAAGCACACACAGAGCGTGAGAGACTAAGATGGTGCATGATGGTGGAAATGACCATGTTTTCACATGCATCCACTGTGGACAATCATTTACAGCACGAATTGGCCTTATCAGTCACACTCGCCCATTTCAGTATTGGTCGATTTGAAATCACAGGTCCATTTTTAAAACATTCGCCTCGATGTTGATTGGAACACATAACTACCGTATTGGCAGCCAAGTGTGCTGACCACTGCCCCAATTCCCTTATCATTATGACCTCCCAACAAAATTTTTTTGTTCTGGAGATTTTACAGCAGATTTCAAAGTTTGTTTATATGCGGTATATAATTTACGGGACAGAGATGAAGTGCATGTTATTAAATGTATTACATCTTCACACGGAAACAGCGCTGAATAGTTAATTTTCTCGTGGGACATGAGATTGGCCTTAAGACAGGAGCCTCGCGTAGAGCGTTATGTCGTCATCCGAACTGGCGGGGCATTGTTACTATAAAACTAGTTTTTCACCAAAACATCAAAGAAATGTAGCCGCTTTCCATGATTTAAGTGCTTTTGGACCTATCAAATTTATATTCCTTGGGTGGGGTAAGACGGCAGGAAAAATTTCATAACGATGCAACAGACAGTTTTCAAAATAATTAATCGTGAATGAAGGCATTCATTTCTGGACAGACTATAACAACGATATCTTCTAGTGCCCATTTTAGTATTGGTCGATTTGAAATCACAGGTCCATTTTTAAAACATTCGCCTCGATGTTGATTGGAACACATAACTACCGTATTGGCAGCCAAGTGTGCTGACCACTGCCCCAATCTGGCTCCTGGGTATACTAAGACTTGATTGTTATGTTGTTTTCTCATGTTATTCGCCCCATATTCTTATTACCCTCATTATAACGACGTTAATTCTTTTTTCTAACTAGCCTTTGTCGTAGTCGTACAGCTTCCAGCTTCAAAGCAACGGAGTGTCAACAACAAACCGTCCACCATTTTCTGAATCTGCACATCTCAACGCTGGCTTCGTGGGAATAAACACACAAATTCATAACTCACAGTGTCGCACCAAGCACTCAACTCAAGTTCCAAATGTCGCACCAAGCACTCAACTCAATAGCTGGGCGATGAAACTGAGTCCAACCATTGAAACATGTACTAGCAATAATTTGTAGCTGTATAAATGACTATCACAAAATGTACTAGCAATAATTTCTAAATGTCTAACTGACTAGCAAAAATGTACTAGCAATAATGTCTAGCAGTCTAATTGACTAGCACACATGTACTAGCAATAATATCTAGCAGTTTAATAGACTAGCAAACATGTTCTAGCAATAGTCTGTCCAGAAATGAATGCCGTCATTCACGATCAATTATTTTGAAAACTGTCTGTTACATCGTTATGAAATTTTTCCTGCCGTCTTATATTTACCCCCACCCAAGGAATATGTCTTTGATAGGTCCAAAAGCAACTTAAATCATCGAAAGCGGCGACATTTCTTTGATGTTTTGGCGAAAATGTAGTGAATTCACGCTAAAAATCTAGTCTTACAGTAAAGCACGTCAATTCGAATAACGACACAAGTACAAGGCGTAGCCAGATTCGTATGGGAGTGGGTGTAATAAAAACAAAGTAGCTTAACAGTCGACAGGGTCAACTGCATTGCACCGGGGTTTTATCCCATATGGCTCAGTCTCTTTCCGCAGCGCGAAAAGTGTCTCACAAAGCACGAACTCCGTATCTCCAGCGACAATCCTCGGGAGTTTCCGAATAAAATGCACTCATGAAATGAAGGACGCGGCCCGGAATCGAACATACAACCTTCGGAGCCCGAGTCAGACGGCTTTACCACTTCACCACGGAGACTCCCGAGAGGGGTGCAATGTGTAATATTAGTAAAGACAGAGAATTTACAGAGGCATGGGGTAAATGATGTATAAATTGACAGGAAAGTAGAAAGAATATATTTCTTACCTTATTTTTCATTTCCTTCTTGTTTCTTCAGCTGCTGGTTAATAATGTGTACACAAGTATTCATGTTACTATGATGCATTTAGCTTTTTATATTGAGTTCGTGAAAGCTTCCAAATAGCTGTGCGTTAATGTGCGTATGGAGTGACCAGAAATGATACCGCAAGTTAGTCATCATGTTTCCATTTTTAAGGATCTGTTCAGCTGTCTGTGTAGTTTGTTCACACGTACTCATGGGTGACAGACCCGCTTTGAGTCTTCGTGAAAGATTCCCTACACTGCTGTTTACCGTTCAGAGACGGAACATGATTACCTGTTTTGCACTATGAACATAGTTGCCAGTGTCTCTGTAGTGGGCTTTCTTCTTAACGACCAAGATGTTGGTCCTCTTTTCATTGAAGTTTATAGATTTATTCGTATGCAAGTGTCGTCCCCTAATTTGACAACATGTTTGCTCTCACGTTTCTTGTTATGCCACAGTATGTCAGTTTCTACCGCAATATTGCTCTTCTGTTGGTATTCAATGCTTTTAGTGTGTGTGTGTGTGTGGTGTGTGCGTTGTGTGTGTGAGTGTTCCAATACCAGTTGTTTGTCACCACTAAGGGCTTGCGGAATTGAAAATTCATCACTGTGGAATACAAACTGTTGCCATTGACATTGTGCTGATGCTGTAATGTTTAGGGCCTGCAATTCGTCTGAATAGTTGGAGCAAAATATCACAGTAAGTGTGCACGTGGATTAATTTCTGCGATCTGCTCAGACCTTAATCTGTGTCGGACGATTTCAATAGGTTGATGACTGCTCTCGGTTGCAAAAAATTCAATCCATCCTTTCTCCATAGTCCTCTTCC
>JACEFZ010028520.1:0-477500 GCA_014155875.1 Cepaea nemoralis | reverse complement strand
TCCTTATGATGTTATGAGACTGACCACTACGATTATATCCTTATGATGTTATGAAACTTACCACTACGATTTTATATCCTTATGACGTTATGAGACTGACCACTACGATTATATCCTTATGACGTTATGAGACTGATCGCTACGATTATATCCTTATGACATTATGACCACTGACCACTACAATTAGATTAGGGGCGTTCATTTGAAATCCGTTCCAATGGCTTTATTATAAAAGCATGAAAGAAACATTAACATGTGTGGTAGAATTAAACAAAGCATTCATTTTGAATGAATTATGCACCATGGGTTGGTCAGAAGAAGTCGCCGTAGGCATTCAGGCAAGCATCACATTGCTTTGGTAGATGGCGAATGCCTGTCCGCAAAAAAAAGATTGTGGTTGCTCACTGAACCAAGTGTTTACCGCGTTCATTACGTCTGCATCTGTGTGAAATCGTTGCTCACTGAGAGCTTTTTTTTAGAGGTCCAAACAAATGAAAATCACATGGTGATAAATCAGGACTATATGCTGGATGTTGCAGAATTTCCCACTTCTTCCTTGCTAATGCTTCCTGCAGAATCTTTGCGGCATGCGGACGAGCATTATCGTGCAAAGAAATCACACAGCGAGAAAGCATGCCGGGTCGTTGATTATTGATGACTTTTTGCAGCTTTTCTAGTGTTTGCAAGTAGTGGGTAGAGTTGATGTTGACACAAGGTTCTTTAAAGTCAGCCAGCAACAGCGCTTCATGTTCAGACAATGCGCTCAGCATAACCTTACCAGCGGAAAACCTGTAGCTTGATTTTTTTTTGGCTTTTAGTTATCCAGCTTTGCTTCCAAAGCTTGCTCTCTTTTTTGCTGCTCGGCTCAAAATGGTGACACCATGATTCATCGCCTGCCACTATGCGGAAGAGAAATGCATCACCCTCCACTCTGTAATGCAGCATGAGGTTCAAACACCATCCCATGCGTTCCTCTTTTTGGTGGTCGGTCAACATCCGTGGTACCCACTGTGAACACACCTTCCGATATTGCAGTTTCTTACGAACGACCTATTGAATTGTCCTAATTGACACATCAAATTCTTTCGCTAGCGAACGTATGCTTCGACAAGGTTTATATGTACTGGTGCATCAATTTTGGCGATGGTTTTTTCTGTTGCAACAATATGCGCTTGACCCGGCCGTCGAAGATCTGTCGTGAACTGACGTCCTTTCCGAAACATTCGTGCCCAGTCTATCACTGTTGTCTTTGACACATATGTGTTACCGTACGCTGCCTGCATTCTTCGATGAATGTCCACTGGTCGACATCCTTCAAATGAAAGAAACTGAATCACCGCCCTTTGAGCTTCTTTGGACGGATTTTGGATCAACCCGGCCATTTTCTCAACGGTCAGAGACCGACCCTGTGCATCATGGGACGATAAGCACGTGCTCTTTTATTCATTGGTCAGTACTTATCACATGACTATGACATGATCATGTTCAAGGTTCGCAATTACGCGCGGTGCAGCACGAACAGATTTCAAATGAACGCCCCTTATATGTTTGTTGTATAGATGTTGCGTGGGGTTCAATCACTTCAAGTAACCACAGGATCTTCCATTTACATTTCTTTCAACTTGATAGCAACTGGGGTGGGAAATATGCTCTGTGTTAGAAATATTTTTTTTTTCTTCTATGGGAGGAAATTCTGCACTGGACAAACTACTGTATAATGATGTGTGTTGAAAACTGTACAGTGATTAGACAAATTAGAGGCAGACATTGATTATAAAAATTATAGGCAGACATTGATTAGACTAATTAGATGCTGACATTAATTAGACAGACTAGATGCAGACAGTGATTGGACAAATTAGATGCAGACAGTGGTTAGACAAATTAGGCGCAGACAGTGACTGGATAAATTATATGCAGACAGTGAAGATTTATTGGGCGCGATATCAGGGACAAATTTGACAGTGAATAAAGAATGTGTGAGTAAATGTGAAGCTTGTGGGCTGTGGTTATATAGACGAATAGAAGGGACATGTGACACGAGAAGAAAACAATGGACAGAAAAAACAACGAATGAGGCAGTCCTGCTAGAAACTTTTTAGATTTTAGATTGATTAGAGAAATTTGTACTCTTCTTCGTTCGTCTGAAATGTTTGTTTTGGGCGTAAATGCGTTGTTCCTGTTTACAGCAGAGTTTTGATATGTGAGACTTTCGGTGACACATCCGACTTTTGAGGCGTTTATTGACAGGGTTATCTTTCTCGCGCCTTTAGACGTAACGGGTGCGTGGTGTTAGCCTCGTATTTTATACTCCACATATTCTTATGGTAAGTGAAATTTTCAACCTCAATTAAATGTTATCTGTGACAAGGTGGGCAATTCCCTAACATGATCGAGAAAAATTCTAAAACGATGGCTTGAATACTGCAGTGGAATGAAAGACTGCGAGGATATGAATGAGATACAAGAATCAATGACAGCAGAGACAGAACCAAAACCCTCATTGGATGAAATTTTTATGGGCAATAAAAAACCTGAAAAATGGCAAATCACCAGGATGTGATGATATACCAGCTGAACTAAAGCGGGAGGAAAAGAAAGCATACAAATCTATCACGCATTATGTAAAAAATATGGAATTGTGGTATATGGCGAAAAGATTGGAAGAGAACTACCTTCATTCCAATATCAAAGAAGGGCAACCTGAAAGTATGCACCAACTATAGAATTGTTGCTCTGATCAGTAATGCAAGTAACATTCTATTAAAAAGCATAATGGGAAGACTTCGTAAGATAATAGAAGAAGAGATTAACGTGGTTTAAGCTGGATTTAGACAAGGAAGAGGGCCAAGAGATCGCATACTCAACATGCATTTAATATTAGAGAAGTGTAGAGTATAATAACGTGAACTAATTCTCATGGTTTCTGAATAATTCAAAGGCATTTGACTGTGTACATCAGATACTTTGGGAAATCATGAGGAAAATCCCATCAAATGTAGTACAACTCATAAAAATGTGCTATCTAGACCAACAAGCAGCGGTTAGAATAGATGGCGAGACATCAGATTGGTTTGACACCAAGCAAGGAGTCCTGTCATGGTTGTGTACTGTCCCCCTATTTATTTAACCTGTACGCCTAAAATAAAATAAGAAATGTCAGAAATAATATAACCAAGGAGCAATATGATGCCCTAAATATCGGTGGTCACGAAATACCAGAGATTCGATATGCTGATGATACAGTATTATTTTCCACATCACAGAATGATATAGAAAAACTAATAACCTCAACCCAAAAGAATAGTGAAAATCACAACACATATCTTAACATAGCAAAGACAAAGATAATGCATATAGATAAACTAATATGGATAAAGAAATATATATTAATGAGGAAACATTGGAGGTGGTGGAAAATTTGGAATATCTTGGGTCATTATCAAAAATGGTGACACAATGAAAGAAATAAAACGAACGAATATCTATCGCTCCTCAAAAACTAAAATAACTGATGAAATTGTGGAGTATGACAGATCACAGATAGAACTATAAAAATTAGATCTTTAAGAGCATGCATATTTCCCATTGCAACATACGCATGTGAGATCTGGACACTTACTAAACAAGCTTTTGAATATAAATGCTATAGACGCGTTCTAAGAGTATCTTGGATACAGAAAAGAACAAATGCATCCATACGACACGAGCTGAATTCTGAAGAAGGTTGGCAATTAAAGATGACAAACAAAGAAAATTGAGATATTTGGTCACTCGAAACGTCATGAAAGTTTTTATGATAACAATATTGGAGGGTTATATGCCCGGGAAGAGAGGAAGATGCAGGCCAAAGAGAAGATGGGTCAGGATGTGGCAGATGATCTCCAAATAAGTGTATCAGGCTTGGGGCATCTTGTTTATGACCGACAAGTTTTCCGAAGGTTGTTTTGGTAGCGAAGTTTTCCGAAAGGTTGTTATAGTAGCGGAGATCTGCAAGGGACATGCTACTTAATTAATTAATGATGTGATCAATGTGTTTTTTTTTAGCATATCCTTTACAGGACTTAGCTGTCAACACCAGCATCTTTCAGCTGTATGTTGATCTCTTGGCAAGATTACGCTCAGTAGTTTGCCATTGCTTTCTGAGCGGCCGGCTCAGTATCCCGCAAGTCACGAGCGGGGGTCGAACCGCCTCAGCTCTCGCTCCGCTACGAGACTCTGCGTGATAAACGGGATTACAGAGAGAAAGTGTTGTAATCCCACAGCCAGAGAGACCGGCCAATGTGTTTACAAAGGTATAAAATTTTTATTTTCCCATGTGTTGTGTTAGGAGACTGGTCACTGTGATTATTGACTATTTCAGACTGTGATTATGTAGACGACTAGAAGAAATATCATGACACGAGAAGAAGACACAATATACAGAAAGAAACACGTATGAGATAGTCCTTCATAATTAGGTGAAAACTGTAAATCGGTTAGATAAATTAGATTAGTCAATGAAGATTTTTGGGCTCTATGTCAGGAGACAAATTGGCAATTTAAAATAGTTAATTATTAAAAACATAAAAAGGGGTAGGTGAGATATTTCGTTCACGTTAAAAGACGTAACACTCTTATAAAAAGGGATAAGGTTGAGGAAAGCTAACAGACAACAAAACAAGTAAGGAAGATAATATCAAGAGATGGACGAAGAGCGATCTGAAGGAATATACAGTCAAAGCAAGAGCTGGAGAAAACAAAAGTGAGTATTTCTTCAACTCGGGATTACAGAAAACATGTGTGAATGAGATTTATTATTGTTTGACCTACATTATGCTATGGGGGTCAAAGTTGAAGCTTACGGCAACTTGTGACCGCAGACCAGATGAACAGAAATCACAGTGGGGAAAATGAATAAGAATGAGATCACTGACTCCGAAAATACGTTACCACAAGCCACTGCCTGACAAGCTCTTGGGTTAAAATATCCTCTGTGAAAAACAATATAAACAATACTTTTTCTTTTAAATGTCATTGCTGTATATAGCACATTGCGGCGTAGAACACCGGGCTTTGAACCTAGGGGATTAAGACCGCCAGGCTAGTGTAGTCGACGCGAATTGTGCAGTTCAGCTTTTTCTGTTTGCCCCAGACAGAAGAAAAATAGTACATTACCTAATCGAAGATTTGAATCCGGATCTCCTGAATAGAAGCCGGACATTCTAGTCATTCGGGAAAAAATCGTCTCACAAACACAAATAATCTTAAATGTATTATAAATTATAGCATACAGTATGCGATTAATCTAACGTAGCCGGATTCAAGTTACTTCTCTGTTTAGTTTAGTTTAGTTTAGTTTAGTTTAGTTTAGATTAGTTAGTTTAGTTTAGTTTAGTCTTTAGTCGACGGATCAACATCACGGCACACGGGTGTAACCCATAAGTGTTCCGTTCTACTCCTAACTCAAGCCTGAGACCGGAGAATCTCAGCTCAGTGCACGAACTCCGTAGCACCGGCGAGGATCCTACACAAATACTTTGCGTAGATTTGTAACTCGAAATTTTGCCCTGGCAGCGCCGTTAGGCTACTCTTTTTTGATTTCCAACTGCAATGGGATTTTTTACGTGCGCAACAATACACAAGGGCGTCCGATCTCACTAACCAGGGATCTGGGGACATTTTTGTTACTAGAAGTCCACGTGAAAAAAATCCCGACCCTCACCGTGGCTTAAACCCGGGACCTCCAGCTCTCGAGGCGGACACCATACCTCGAGACCCCTGAGTCATTTCTCTGTGAATAAACAAGCGACGAATTCCTAGGCATGCCTGTGAGCTGTCCGCCTTCCAGCAATCTACTTGTTCTGATATTCTTTCTTCTTTGCTGTTTTTCCTTCCTCTAATTCATTCCCACTTCTGATCCCCCAATAAAAGCTATAATAAAAGCAGTAGTTATTTTCAGGTTCATAGCATTTCGGCACATTATTTTCGTGGGAGGAAATTGATTGCTGCTGTATTTGTCTAAGTTGATTACTGAAGGCGGGGCAGATCTGTGGTGGGTACCTAGCCGCAAAGAGATCATCGCCACACACAGAGAATGGCATCTATCGCTTGGCGGCCGTTAAGAGACTATTACCACACAAACACACACACAGTTACATCTATCGCACACAGACGTTAAAAGACTATTACCACACACACACACACACACACACACACACACACACACATACAGAGTGGTATCTATCGCGCCGAGGCCGTTAAGAGACTATTACTACACACACACAGTGACATTTATCTGGTCAAAATACCATTGCCACACACAGAGAATGGGATCTATTGCCCGAGGGCCGTCAAAAGACTATTGCCACACCATAGAGTGGTGCCTTTCGGCCAGGGGCTGTCAAGCGACTATTGCCCAACACACACAAAGTGGCATCTATCACCCGGGGACCGTCAAGAGATCATTTCCAAACACACACAGAGTAGCATCTATCGCCCGAGAGAGGTCAAGAGACCATTGCCACACACACACAGAGTGGCATCTATCGTACGGCGGCCGTCAAGACACTGTAATCTAGACATTCGCACTCGTGCTCCGTCCCCCTCTTCAAACGCCCCACTCCGAAGAGTTTCCATGCTGATTATTCCAGTAGCAACTAGATTAAATGTTTGCCTGGTATTCCCTATACGCTCTGGGCATCGTCCAGACATTTTACTTACTCCCCTCTGAGCCAGTCTTTCCAGATATGGATATTCCGTCTATTTAGCAGCACACTCCATCTGATTCCAGACAACCTTCACCACATTACCTTTATCATAAAGTAGCTCTCCATCCAAAGGTGCAGCAGCAGCAGCAGCAGCAGCAGCAGCTATACTACTGTTCTCGCATCCCTGTATGCCCTGGAGAACATCTTTGATATGCTCATAATCCTGTCGCTCCCTCCAGAACTCCCACATTTTCACCGCATCCCCCATCGGGTGCTGATTTTCTATAAAAGTATAGGAGTAGCACCACACAACCAATACTCGTCAAGGCGTGGAAAAGGTCCGTTACTTTTTGTTTTCCTTTTACCGCCATGTTTCACATTGTGACCAAGCCACATAACATTGCATGTTTAACATAATGCTCAAATGTGGTCATTTTGTATCAGTGTCTTAAGATTGTGTTTATCTAATCTGTTTTCTGTCTAGCTTATTCCTTGCATCCAACTATCAGAACAGATCTCTATTATATAGAACATTAAACAATAGATCAAACAAGGTACACATATGTGTTCAGTTGAGTTGAGATGAGCTGAGCTTAGTCACGAACTGGCATCACTGCACTGGGGTACTTCCCATATACGCAACTTCAACATCGTCAACAACCAGAGAAGAATCTCAATATTTATGGTACCAGATGCAGTCTGATTATGTGTCCTTTTGGTCTATCCTCGGAGTAGTGAATGTCGGCCAAAAACTGTGGTGGCCTCGTAATCGCACCAGACTCTTCCATGTCAGGATGATATGTCTTTTGTTAAACACTATTCAAATAGTCCCATTAGGGCACTGAACACATCTGTCTTATCGTGAACTACTATCTCATCCAGTGGTGCAGACCCAGCCAATCCATCCGCCTGCTCGTTTCTCAACAGACCACCTATGTTCTCGGGAAAAGATCCAACAGATGTTCCTTATTTGTATTTTTAATTGAAGATTGCCACTCTGGACGAGGCATGTCTGTATTCACCTCCTCTCTCAAGGTGCTCTGTGAGTCCGTTGCAATCACAAAATGTGTGTGCTGCTTGTTCTCCAGCCAATAGTACACAGCAGCGATTACCTCCGCCATGTGTAAACATACTTGACAATCCTGTCTGCAAATACAAGGTGTATTTTTAATGACTGTGCAGTGTTTTAAAATATTTCCAGTTCACGTTTTGTATTTACTTATTATGTTGCATGGTGAATACACAACTTGGACCGGCAATATTTTCAAACACTGCACATTCATTAAACATACACCTTATACATGACGCACTGTGCATATTTTCAGATACGTTAGTTACAAAAGAGTTAAAGAAAAACAAACAAGTATCGTAATATAATGTTCTAGATTGCTCAAATCGTCCATTAACTTAATAACCTTTAAATAGATAACATATCTGTTTAAGTATGTATTTAGTGAGTATCCTAAAATAACATCGCAAAACACTTCACAGAAGCACATCTCGTGGACCGGTGATGTGAGGAAATGTTAATACACAAGAGATGCAACAAAAATCAAGTGTTAAACTACTTTCAGCTGGCTGCCAGTTTAATTGGCTTACAGCTGCCAAAGAAAATGTGCTGTGATAAATGTGTAAACAATATAAAATGACACAAAGTAGTGCAGCTTTACATAACAGAGTTAAGACACATACAGAACGTTGCGGCGATTAGCCTTCATCAGCAAACAAACACATTCACAAGCACAACATACAGTCAAGGAGATCTCCTGTGACTACATCAGAAGGTGACGACAGGACGAGAAGAACATAAGCATGGAAAAATGGAAGCAATGAAGAGAAAATGAGAATTAAAAAACTGTTAATTGAAAAGAATGTTAGTTGAAGAAAATGTTTAATTGAAAAAAATGTTAATAGAGAAAACGTGCATACTCACCTCACCGTTCGGATCTGTAAGTGACTAAGACAATCTCCGATGTATTCTGATGCCCGGTGCTGGGTGTTACGGTTCAGTGAGCACATAGAAGGAAGGGGGCGGGGTAGGAGGACGGCCAATGGTCTGGCAAGGGTATCTGAGCAATCACAGTGGATGTGCTAGTGAAGTATGGTATGAAGTACACAGCTTTACCGCAGTTCCACCAAATTTTATTCATGTGATAAATGTGGCAAGTCACGAAGCATCGAGTGCACGATGTTCGCCTCCCCGAGGGCAGCTTGGCTTGTGGGCAGACACACTGCGAATTTATGCGATTCGAACGTCTCAAAACTGGAAGCCAGAATTCGACCGCACGACAGGAAAAAGAAATCCGAAGTTCTAACCCGGCTGGAGCCCGCCAATAGAGAGTAAAGAAGGTAAGGTGCCTAAACATTCGGCGAAAGGGGTTCTTCCAGAAGCAACACACATCAAGGTGACATAGTCATCTACACCGATCGGGTCAGTGGTGAGAAACAGACGTAGTGGCTGGGGCTTTATTGAAAAGGCTAATAGACCAGTCTTGAAAAAGGAGAGTCTGGCATACGAGACTACGACCTCAGCATGAGAATGGAGGTGGAGGCAGTAACAGCGGCATTCCCGGTGGCTATAGGAGACCTACTAGCAACACACGTTGTCTTCATTACGGATTCAAAGAGTATGCTTAGCAAAGTGGAGAAAGGAATGTTTCGTGTGGAATGGCTCTCTTCGCTTCAGAGGTCACAAATCGTGAGAATTGTATGGATATTTTGCCCTGGCCATGCGAGGGTGCGGAGGAATGAACAGGCTGATAGGCTAGCAGGGAATGCACCTCTTGGTGGCAGATTTCCTATGGACAAGGGGGAGGTGGTCGCACGCTTGTGGGACCAGGTGCAGAAGGCGATGGAACAGATTGAGAACCCATATGTGGAAAGAATGAGATTGCGGGGGATCGGCAGGGGTTCTGGAAGAATCTAAAAACTGAGAGGGAACGAACGAACGAACGAACGAACAAACTTTATTTTCAAAGGGTTAAGAATTGGGCACGCAGGCCCGTCTAACATTCTGCCCTTCTATCACTCTCTTTCATACATTATTTCATTCACACATCATTCAAGGCTAACAGAGAACAGCAACAATATAAAAGATATGCATTATAAAGGCATGGGCAAAAATGCGAACATCAAAACTACACGACACAGTAAAATTAGATAATGGTCTGACACTTGTTATTAGCCATGTGGAATATACTGGCCTACCAAAAGGGCACTGGCTGTTATACTAGGGTTTTGTTATTATTATTATTATTATTATCTCTATTATTAAGGGGGAAGATAATCCGTACTGAGATAGTGTTCGAGTAATTTGCGATTATATGAATAGGGATTGGTGATGTCTTTGATTTCTTGTGGAAGATTGTTCCACAGCTGAGCTGCAGAGTACGTTAAGCTTGTTTTGTATAAGTCAATCCTAGGCTTCGGAATGTGTAATATATTTAAACGTTTACTGTGTCTAGCATTATATTTAAACAATGGCCAAAGGTAATTTGGGGCATTCCGATGCAGGATTTTGTGAATTAGTTTAGCTTTATTGAAAAGCAGGCGTTTGCGGAGTGGTAGTAACTGAAGGCGTTTATACAGGCTAGGATTGTCAGATAAATGTTTGTTATAAATTAGACTTATGGCCCGTTTCTGGAGTGAGTAAAGTCGCTTGGTGTTTGAATTAGAACAACCGTCCCAGATTGTAGAGCAGTAGTCAAAGTGTGTCTGTATATAAGAAGTATAGAATAGTTTCCTTGTGTCCTCATCAAGGAAGTTTTTAATTTTGGCGAGTTGGTAGACTTTTTTCGCTGTTTGTTTAATAAGCGCTTGAACGTGGGAATTAAAGGTTAGGTTTCTATCAATGACTATGCCTAATGTTTTGTGCTCAATTACACTTTCTACTGGCATGTTATCGATGTGAAGTTGAAGTGATGTGTGTGAGCTTAGAGTTTGAAGTCTTTGTCTGGTTGTTAATAACATTGATTTTGTTTTAGTGATGTTAATTTGCATACGGTTTGAATAGCTCCACCTAACTACATTATTTAATTCTTGTTGTAAAGACGACTCCAATAAAGATCAGGAAGGCTTTTAATAAGATAGCGGCGGGAACGATTAGTAGTATTACTCTTCGGTGGTTGTTGAACGAGGGGACGGAGCACGTATGGGAATGTCCTGAATGCAATGATGTCGGTTCTTAACTCAACTCAACTCAGTATTCTGATGATCGGAAGTCTCCTGTCGTTTTTGCTCCGTGGTGGGATTTTAATCACCCAAGCTGGTTCTAAGTTAGCGCCGGTAGCTAAAGGTAAAACAAAATCACATGGCAAAATTGTTGTCGTAGTGTGAAGTGTTATACATTCGCAAGTACCTCTGAAGTCGGAGTTCGTTCGCCTGATGGCGAGGAACACTTTTAATAGGAAAAAGCTAATTCACACGAAAAATTCAGTCCAGCACTACTACAAGTAGTATGTATGGACTACGCTTGAGTTCAAAGCGAGAGAGCGCCCAAAAAAAATACAAATGATGGCACATGGCCAGGTCCCTTCAACTTCGTTGTTTGTTTTTTCTAGATAATTCCCACAAAATTTCGAAAATTATCCAGTACCCATTTTCTGAGGCTGGAATGCAGTAATGGTCTGGGAGAGGGGGGGGGGGGGGGGGGGGGGATATGTCACAGCTGGGAATTGAACCCAGACTACTGTAAGCACCCGCACTAATTATTATAATACCGCGGCTGTAAAATGTGTGTACTCAAACACGCAAGCCACTTATCTTGTCATCTCGACGATGATATATGCACGGGGAGATAACTTTCCTCAAATCTGGCACTCATTGACTGTATTCGCTGTATAATAGCGACTGGTTTAGCTTAAATCGAGTTTTCTTGTAGCAGGATTACGATGGTTTCTCTTATAACGATTGGGCTAAGTTTAGTTAGTTGCATATCCCTTACAGTGACGTTTGGAGTCACCACAAGCATATTTGCTGTTGTTGATGTCTTGGTAATTTTACGTTCAGTAGTTTGCCATTGCTTTCTGAACGACCGGCTCACATACCATTTACGTAAAAACCCAGCACAACGCGGTCTGCTGCTAAATCGCGCGCAGCTGTGTTTCGAACAGGGGTATAAGGGATCACAAACCGCGTTCGTAAGCACTACGCCACGGAGCCGGCGCTAGGCTTAGAGTGTACCTAAATATTATCTAAATCATCGTGCTCTTCCATGGAACTTACCATCATAACATGCTAGGTATATTAGTGATTACATTAACTGAGTTTTCTTGTTATAACTTTGTGATAATGTCCGTTATAATGATTAGACTAAAAGTAAAACTAAGTATCATATAAAACATCTTGAATTCTTGGCTTTTGATGATTTAAATAAATTTGATTTAATAGAAGGAACGTAAACTTGACTACTAAATCAACCTGCAGTGGGGTTGATCGCAACGTCCTGCAAAGAACATGCAACATTTTACAGAAGGCTTGAGTTGAACTACATAACACGCTAGTTGTAATAGAGCCTGTTGTTTACTTTAATCGAGTTTTCGTGTAATAGATTCGTTTGAATAACGAAGACACAAACAATAGATTGAACGATGTATTGCTTGGCATATTTCGCTGCACCTCGTTAGGTATATACTGCAAAAATCACACAACATAACTAAAGTGATTAGATAAATCCTTCAAGCTGACATATGCACATATTCACACGGTAATTTAAATTGTCTACCACGGTAATTATAAACTGACTATCATGACTTTCTGTTTGCACAAAACTGGCTTCTGCCGATTAATGACAATGACTTTAAGCGATCATTTTGTGTGTTAAACAACACTCAAAACGCATTGTCCCTGTCAATCACGTGACCGGTTTTCAAAATGTGCTGTCCAATCAATGACGTAGGAGGTTTGTGGTGTGTCGGCTTGGCCAGGTTTCCAGACGTCTTTGTTTATTATTCTGTCAATCCAATTGGGTATGTGTTCGACTACCATGTTGTGTTACTGTCTCTCTGTTCTGCTGATGGAGGTGGACTGGCACCTGCATTTAAATTGATAAATGCAATTGTATTTGCCGTACGGGGAGTGGGGGAGCAAGTTCTTTTACTGCAGGGGTGGGAAACCCACAATCCATCCATCCATCATGTGCCATGCCGGTAAGCGTGGGCGGTCATGTTCTGCCATCTCACTCGATCACAAGAGTCGTGGATCAGCTCCGTGTTTCTGTCTCGACCATGCCACAAGGCCAAGCCATCCAGGTACTTGCTTCTAGGTCTTCCCCTTGGTCTGTTCCCCTCGATCTTACCAGTTGTCACCAAATTCTCCAATCCATTTCTTCTCATAACATGCCCAAAAAATTGTGACTGTCTACGTCTAATTTCTCTAATCAATTTACGATCTTCATTTGTTTCTTGAAGGACTTGTTCATTGGTCTTTCTGGCTGTCCATGGTATTCTTTGCATTTTCCTCAGAAACCACATCTCTACAGCCATCAGATGTTTTTCAGCCTGACTGCTCATTGTCCACGCTTCACATCCATACAAAAGTACAGGTTCAATGTAGCATCTCAACACTCTTTTTCTCGTTTCAATTGACATCTTTTTATTGGTCAATATGTTTTTCATCTTGCTAAAGGCTACTTTTGCCATGGCGATTCTTGTTCTAATCTCTTCAAGGCATCTCCCATCAGATGTTATTACTGTTCCGAGATAATTGTACCTGCTCACTTGTTGAAGAATATTCCCATTTACTTGTATATTACATTGTGGTATTTCGTCCTTCCTAGTGACGACCATAATCTGTGTCTTTTTACAATTTAATTCTAACCCTAGCTGTTCACTGTGTGAACCCACAATAGGATTGTAATAATTTCCATTTAACGGTTTGGCTAAAATTATTCCTAAATATTACTAAATTAGCAAAGCTTCTGTCTCTCTTTATTCATTTTCTTCTTTGGCCCTACGCAGTCAGGGTTGCGCTCTTCTCCTCACATCACCGTAGCAGAAGTAAGTGGTTCTTGCTCCTGTTTTCACCTCTTTTTCATAAACAAATATGATCTTACAGTAGTTGGAGGTTGACATGGTAGTTATATTAAAGTCCGGTGTTTAATCCAGTTTTCATGTAATATATGTGTGGTAATGTCCGTTTCAACGGTTCGGCTAAACATATTATACCCACATATTACCTATACCGTGACTTCTCATCTTTCAGTATTTTCAACAAATACAATTTTACAGAAAGATGAAGCTTGACTACATAACTGGCTGGTTACAATGGCGGAATGGCCTGATGTCGGCTTGCTCGATGGCAAGAGAGCTCTGTAAGGCCCTAATAAAACGAAAAAACCTTAACCGGTAGACAATGGGTTATACATGTTAATGACTCTTTTTATCATGGCAATCAATATGTTTAGACCCAGTCTGGCACTGATTAGTTGAGACCTTTGCGTTTGCTTTAATCCGGTTTTCTAGCAACGGGCTTGTAGTTTGTGGCTTGCGCGGTTATGGGTGTCTTGCTACTACAAAGAGGATTGGTTACTTGCATTACAAGAGGAAATTCCACATTCTTTGGGCATGTCGTGAGAAGGCAAAAGGACACATTATTTGGGGATGTCGTGTGAAAAGGAAAGCCCACATTCTTTGGGGATGTCGTTAGAAGGGAAAGCCCATATTCTTTGGGCATGTCGTGAGAAGGCGAAAGGACACATTATTTGGGGATGTCGTGTGAAAAGGAAAGCCCACATTCTTTGGGGATGTCGTTAGAAGGGAAAGCCCATATTCTTTGGGCATGTCGTGAGAAGGCGAAAGGACATATTATTTGGGGATGTCGTGTGAAAGGGAAAACCCACATTCTTTGGGGATGTCGTTAAAAGGGAAAGCCCATATTCTTTGGGCATGTCGTGAGATGGGGAAAGCCCATATTCTTTGGGCATGTCGTGAGATGGGGAAAGCCCATATTCTTTGGGCATGTCGTGAGAGGGGGAAAGCCCATATTCTTTGGGCATGTCGTGAGATGGGGAAAAGCCATATTCTTTGGGCATTGTCTTGCGAAGAGGAAATGCCATATTCTTTAGGGCATGTCGTGAGAAGCAGCAAAGTCCACATTCTTTGGGTATGTCATCAGACGGGGAAAACCCATATTCTTTAGGTATATCTTGAGAGGGGGAAAGTACCACATTCTTTTGGTATCTCGTGAGAGGGAAGAAAGCTGGATTATATCGTCACAACAAGGAAGATCTGAAGAGAAGAGAGGCAGGGGGAGATCAAGAGAGAAGATACTAGACAGTTTGACATCATGGCATGGAGGATCGTCGGTATCAGAAATTATTGACAGTACACGAGACAGAAGGTTGTGGACAGACATCATCACCAAAGACACATGGCATGGACTACAAGAAGAAGGTGCTACAAACATAATCGACACGCCTATAGTTTTATTTATTTATTTTTTTTGGTTCGCTCGCTTTGAACTCAAGCATAGTCCATAACATATACTACTACTTGTAGTGCTCTGGACTGATTTTTTGCATGTGGATTATTTTGCCCTATTACCAGGTTACATCGCCATCTGGCGAACCCACTCCAACTTCTGGGGTACTTGTAATGTACGTCCCCAAGTAAAGGACGAGAAGTCAACATCGTAGTTCAAATGGCAGGTGTACGGGTTTAACCCGCTACTTCGGCATTAAGTTAGTTGCAATCCTTTACAGGACGTAGCAGTCAACTCCAGCATTTTTTAGCTGTTTGTGATCTCTTGGCAAGATTACGTTCAGTTTACTTCAGCATTAGCCACTGGATATTTAAAAACGAAGCCTCTTTTGAACTAACGAATGAAGGAACTTTATTTTAAAAGGGTAACAAATTGGGCACGCAGGCCCGTCTTACATTCGACGTGAATTAGCCACGCTATACAAACAGACAGCCGGTTTCTCTGGCTGAGGGGTTACAACACTTTTTCCGTAATCCCGTTTAGCACGCAGAGTCTCGTAGCGGGAGAGAACTGGGAGCAGTTCGACCCTCGCTGGTGACTTGCGGGATACTGAGCCGGCCGCTCAGAGAAGCAATGGCAAACTACTGAGCGTAATCTTGCCAAGAAATCAACAGACAGCTGAAAGATGCTGCTGTTGACAGCGATGTCCTGTAAAGGATATGCAAAAAAAAAAAAATACAAACAGAAATATTACCACGGGTACTAAAATAATCTGACTGAAAGGTTTTTATATGGCCTATTCTACTGCATGGATGCGACTGCTGAACAATGTGTAATGAAATACTGGTGAAACTGGAGGCACTGGAATTACGATTTTTTTTTAGAAGAATGTTGAAAATAGTGTGGACAGAGAAGAACGAACGAACGAATAAACTTATTTTCAAAGGGTTAAGAATTGGCCCATCTAACATTCTGCTTTTCTTATTTCTCTTTTATACATTATTATATCTATACATCACTTATGAGGCTAATCGAGAACAACAACAACAGTATAAATTTATGAATTATAAAGGTATGGAAGATATCCACATGACTCACAACTAAAGTACTGGAAAAATTGGATTGTGTGACGGATTGTTCCATGTTCAGATTAATAGGACACATTAGGAGGATGTATGACGGTAGACTACGCAAGGACATCTTTTTTTGGTGAATTACAGATGAGTAAAAGATCTCAGGGTCGGCCTCTATTACGATACAAAGATGTGTGTAAGCGGGACATGATTGATACAGGCATCGATATTGCACATTGGGAGCAAGTCGCCGCTGATCATGTTGCATGGAGGGCAAGGATCAGAAATTGAATAAAGACAAAGGAGAAAATGATTACAGATAGGTCTACACAGAGAGTGTGAGAAGTCAGATGGTGAGTGATGGTGACAATGTGTTCACATTCATCCATTGTGAACGAATATTTACAGAGCGAATGGGTCCAATCAGTCACAATCTCTACCGTCATGGGTTGTCGTTATTATTCCTTTTTGAAGCACAGTGTAATAACAAAAATGTCGTCTATGAAGACGGCAAGGCGCCAGTGTATAGTGATTCACTAATGTTAGTTATTGATGTGGCAGTTGTTATGCAGGGATGTGTAATGTCTCCAAATCTTTTTTTTTCCCCTGTACAGTGAAAATATTTTCAGAACTGTACAAGATATGAAAGGAATCATCATAGGAGGAAGAAACACCAATAACATTAGATATGCAGATGATACCGTATTGATTGAAGACAATGAGCAGGATCTGCAACATTTAGTAGATACAGTTGTTGCACGCAGTGAATCAACTAGAATTAGAATTAAATTGTAAGAAGACACAGATTATGGTCGTCACTAGGAAGAACGAAATACCACAATGTAATATACAAGTAAATGGGAATATTCTTAAACAAGTGAATCGGTACAATTATCTCGGAACAGTCATAACATCTGATGGAGATGCCTTGAAGAGATTAGAGCAAGAATCGCCATGGTGAAGGTAGCCTTTTGCAATATGAAAAACATACTGACCAATAAAAAGATGTCAATTGCTATTCGAGAAAAAGAGTGTTGAGGTGCTACATAGAGATTATACTTCTGTATGAATGTGAAGCGTGGAAAATGAGCAGACAGGCTGAAAAGCATCTCATGGCTGTGGAAATGTGGTTTCTGAGGAGAATGCAAAGAATACCATGGGCAGACAGAAAAACCAATGACCAAGGCCTACAAAAACAAATGAAAATCGTAAACTGATTAGAGAAATCAAACGTAGACAGTCACAATTTTGGGGCATGTTCTGAGAAGAAATGTATTAGAGAACTTGGTGACAACTGGCAAGATCGAAGAGAAGAGAACAAGGGTAGGGCAGATAAGTAAATACTTGGATGGCTTGACCACGTGGCATGGTCGAAACAGGAACACTGAGTTGATCCACGACTCTGGTGATCGAGTGAAATCGCAAATCATGACCGCCCACACTTATCGGCATGGCACATAATGGATGGAATTGTTATGCACAATGGGAGATATAGGACCCTACCAAAAGGTCACTGTTATACTAGAGTCTTTACGTTGAGGTATTGTATGTTGTAGAAATTACAGTTACTCACGAAAGCCATGAGCAGAAGGCATAAAATGTGTGGTGGAAAAGCCCACACAAGGTGGTAGGAGAGGGGCGGTTGGCTGAGAGACTACAACGTCGGACCCCCTTTCGGGAGGCCCGTGCTTGAAACCGTGCTCATAAAGATGAATTTGTTGTTTTTTGTTTTTTTTTCGTGGGTAAAAAGAAACCTGCACAGTTCGCGGCAACTGCACTAGCCAGGCGGCGTTCGTTCCTAAGGCTCAAGCCTTTTACTAGGGGTGCCTAGTTGGTCATGAGTCGAATTACACGTGTTCTTGCCGCGAGGCACTGTCGTCATTTGGAGGTGATAGGTTCGAATCCCGGTCGATAACTTTAGCTTCCAATTTTTATGTTGTCTAGCCTATCCTCTTCTTTCTATTCCCCCACTACTTTCTGCTACTTCCTTCTATGGACGCCAAACAATACATGTGTCCTTATTTCTATAAAGATGGCCTTGCTGTTTCTAAAACATCATCATCAGCACAGCATGTCTTGCCTGTTTGCCTATCATGTACTTCTTTCCTTCTACAGAATGATCCACGAGAAGGGGTTCGCAGACAAGGAGAAGGCCGTGTATCGTGAAGTTGTCAGGCAGAATGTAGCCTGCGCGGTTGTTGGCGTCCTGAGCGAGATGGAGGATCACGGAGTCGATTTTGGAACAGAAGAGTTAAGGGTGAGTCATATTACAAGTATTTCATAATTTAATTGGAAACCTAGTAAGCCCTGCCGGCGGGAAAATGGGTTCATTCCATTCACAAGTCAGTTGGACATACTCGTTGACTTCTCCACATTCAGACAATGCGTGTGACCGTGTTTTAGTTGTTTCAGCTAAAGTATATCCACTTCATATGGTATATAACTCTGCAGTATGCACCTGATTAGATGCAGTGAAATATGCCAGGCAATAAATCGTGCATCGTATTGTTTGTAGCTTCTATGTTTAAATTCACCTAGGGAATACACAGTTTTGAATTGTTAAACTACAGTACATCAACTTGCATAGAACATCAACCTGGGATTGGTCGGACATGCAAGATTTATTTAGTGGCTTGCTGGTTATAGCGATTACTTGCTAAGACAGTAATCCTGGTTCAATACCTAGCAGAGACAGGATTTATTAAAATCCCATACGGCTTTTGAAAAACAGAACATTATAAGCAATGTTAGCGAATAGTCTACGAATTGAAGGCTCTGGTGAAGTGAACTGACTACTCCACCTCGTTGTTCTGCTGCATAGGATAAGATCAGACCTAAAATTTCACATCCTAGAGGCAGTATCCATGTTGGGACTATTCTTACAATGTATATGTGTATTTTTAATGGCTGTGCAGTGTTTGCTACTATTGCCGTTCCAAGTTTTGTATTTACCTATTATGTTGCATGAACTTTACAGAGGGTGAATACAAAACTTCGACCGGCAATATTTTCAAACATTGCACAGTCATAAAACATATACCATATACTTCTTGAAGTGATTTTGAGACCAGGTTTAAGACTCCTATTGGCCAAAGCAGTGGCATGTCCTTTGCAGAATTCGCTCCCATAACAACCTTCCGGAAAACCTCCCTGTCATATGCAAGATGTCCCGTGTCCGATACACCCATCTGGAGATCATGTGCCACATCCTGCACCCATATTCTCTTTGGCTTTACTCTTCCTCTCTTCCCGGCATATACCCCTCTATGATTGTTGTCTCCACACTGTCATGACGTTTCTAGTGACCAAAATATGTAAATTTTCTTTGTTTCATCGTCTTGAGTAGCCAACCTTCTTCAATATTCAAATCTTGTCGTATGGATACATTTGTTCTTTTCTGTATCCAAGATATTCTTAGAACCCGACTATAACATTTATGCACACACACACACACACACACACACACACACACACACACACACACACACACACACAGAGATATATATATATATAGAGAGAGAGAGAGAGAGAGAAAGAGAGAGAGAGAAAGAGAGAGAGAGAGAGAGAAACAAGAGAGAGAGAGAGAAATAAGAGAGAGAGAGAAACAAGAGAGAGAGAGAGGGAGAGAGAGAGAGAGAGAAAGAGAGAGAGAAAGAGAGAGAGAAAGAGAGAGCGAGAAAGACAGGGGGAGAGAGAGAGAGAGAGAGAGAGAGAGAGAGAGAGAGAACGAACGAACGAACGAACGTTCGCACTTTATTTTCAAAAGGGTCACTGTTTGGGCACGGAGACCTGTCTTACATTCGGGCCTTCTAATCACTCATCTTCTTGCGAGACAGACAGGCAGACAGACAGACAGACAGACAAACAGACAGACAGACAGACAGACAGACAGACAGACAGACAGACAGACAGACAGTCAGACAAGCAGGCAGGCAGGCAGGCAGGCAGACAGACAGACAGACAGACAGACAGACATGTCATACACAGAGAAGAACTAAAGGACGACAGATATACACTTGAAAAGTTCACTCCTGGGCCCGACGCCAGCTAAAGTGGAGGAACAATTGACAACCCATTCCTCTGTGTATCCAGCCCTGGAAACGGTGATGCCTCTACCACATCACAAACCTAGCAGGAAAGTGCTTGGGGGGCCAATTTTGGTGTTTAATACATGGAAAGAGGAAGCCACTGTACCGCAGCTACTAGCACTTTCGACTGCCCGCCCAATGGTCATGTTTTCGAATTCAATTGTGGCTTATTTTATTTTAATGGCATTGAAAAATCTTGCTAGGTCCACATTTGTAGACAAACTAGCACTCGGAGGAGTGAAGTTAAAAATACCAACCGCCGTCACTTCCTAAGACGTTTCCTGGTGTCAGTATTAAATTAGGTCGAAGATGTAATACGTTTCATAATTTGCACTTCATCTCTGACCCGTAAATTATAAATCGCATAAAAACAAACATTGAGATCTACTGTACAATCTACAGAGCAATTTTTTTTTTGCGGGGGAGAGGGGAGGGGGTGTGCATAATGATAAGATTATATGCTAAATCTCATCATTTCCCTCGGTTTGGTTACTGAGTTCTAGATTATTATACAGGAGCAAACATTTGTGAACGCACTATAGGCAGCTCTATCTCTGGAATCCCCAGGGCAAGAAAATATAGAGTGATCTAAAATATACAGAGAAGAGAATTAGAGGTGGAGATGGATAATATTCTTAGATCAGGGACAACCTAAGAGTAGTATTAAATTGCTGATGCGAGTATATTTTGTGGCGGTTTTATGTGCTGGTCACATAATAAACGTCTCTATGTTTAATGTGACGACATAGATCCACCGTCACATTGAATCCCCTCCCCCACCCCCACCCCTTCTCCCCTCCCCACATTCAGGTGATAAGTAGGTAAAAAAAAAACTAGGCCAAATTCTGTCTAAATTTACTCATGTGCGTCTATTGAAATATATGAAATCAAAATCCGTGTGCGTGCGTGTGTGTGTGTGTGTGTGTTTGTGTGTGTGTGTGTGTGTGCTTGTCACAAAATATACTTGTATCCCGCATTTAATACTATTCCTAAGTTTGTTGTTTGTTTTTGTTTAATCGACGCATATTCGATCCATGACCACCAAGGCCGGCTGGCAAGGCGTCTTTAGCTACTACGCCACCGCAGATACTACATCAGGCATGATATATTATCTCACTGTACAACTACGGGTAACAGGTGCCATGGAGGCGTAGTTACTAAACACTAACGCAGTGTCTCTTTGAATAATCATATTGTCAACATTCCAACAATTGCTGTTAATTTGTGTTCAGAGACGGTGGAAAGAACGCAGGCAATGAATTACCTGGGGATACGTTTTAATCGAAGCATTGCTTATAATGAGCACATAGACCAGGTGATAACAAAGGCCAAAGCGGGGTTTGACTGCGATGCGGGATGATGGCGGCAGCAAACTGTGAGCAGCGCCATCTATGCCTCCTATATGAGGGGCTGGTCATGTCTGTTTTTGAGTATGCGATGGCAATCCTGACTCTCAGCCGTAAGCAGATAGAAAGGATGACAGAAACGAAGCTATGCGCATTATTCTTGGATGTACAAGAGATACAGCATAGCAGGGCGATGCGCTACCTTCTTGATTTTCCAACCATTGAAGACAGACTACAAATTTGCAGAGCACGTGCCTACCTCAGAGTAACGCAAACACACAACATACACTGCATAGTGAAATTAGAAGGTGAAGCGCAGCAGGTTAAAAAGAGGAAGGTCCTGGATGGGTCAAGCCGAAGACATTCTTCAACAGGTGTGTTCACTGGAGGACTTAGAACCTGGCGAGGAATGGGTACAAGTGCCTAGACTGAAGTACTAGACAGAAAATGCAGACAAGAAAATCCGGCTGCTGTGGAGGGGGAAGTACAAGCGATGATTTTCGAGAATTCGTCAGACGGTGATGCTATCATCTATACAGATGGGTCGGTCGTCCGACATTTGAGAAGCTCATGGGCCTTCACGGCGCGGGCCGAGGGAAAATTGTGAAGGAGGACTCCGGTGCTTTTTTTTTTTTTGAGACCACAAGTAGCCTGACTATGGAAGTCATGGCAGTAAGTAAAGCGATAACATGGCTCGAGACACAGACATTCAATAGGGCATGTTTTCTTAGCGACTCAATGAGCATGCTCAAGAGGATAGAGATAGGGTGGATCCGAAGAGAGCGGTTGCTGTCTCTGGAGCGGTCTCGGCTGACAAAGATTAGTTTCATCTTTGTGCCAGGGCATGCGGGAGTACAAGGAAATGAGCGGGCTGACAAGCTCGCGGGTAAGGCTAAGGTGGAGGGACGGACGCGCCATGGACCAGGCTGACATTCTGAATGCTCTACGAGAAGTAAGACTTGTGCGAGAACCAAGTGATGACTGCGAATCTACAACCATGGTCAGACTGCGAGAACAGCAAATCAAAAGAGGGGTGGCCAAACAAGAACACTACGCAGGAAGCCAAAGAAGATTGATAAACCAACACAGAACTGGTGTCGTTAGCCGCTACACGCTGCGGGATTTGCGAGGAGGGGATCCGAGAACTTATGGACTGAATGGTTCGATGTGCAATGAGGATGATCTGTCGACTAACTAACTAACTAATTAACTAGTAGTATCTCCGTGGTAAATGGTTCGAACCGCATCGGGTGCAGGTTTGTTTAATACCCTCTGCTTAAAGTTCGTGCAATCCTTAAACTGGGTACCAGACGATTTCTTGTGAATTAAGACTGCCGATGCGATACATCCATCACTCACGAGTGCAGATTGGTCTATACAAATGTGGGTCGAGCACCATTAGCTCAATGCTCTTAAAGCCTCTTAACAGAGTCCTTTACTTTACTTAGAAATCTCTCTGGTAACCTGTGCTTCAAAACGGCACAAAAAGGCATAATAATTGCAACCTATACCGGTGATCAGGGATGGAGTTATACCTCTCTATAGCACAAAACCTGGGCTGAATTGTAGAGATCATGTGTTACCGATAACGCACGATCCCTCTCTCGGCCTGCCTTATTTACTCCAGAGGAAAGGTCATACTAATATGTCAGGATCTTAAACCTGGCTCGTTGGACCTAACATATGTGAGACAAGTACAAGTACAAAATTATTGGACTTGACACACAATGACACTAAGTTCAATGGATTTATTTACAATTCACATGCAATACGATCTAGTTTGGCATGTGATGATCATTACTATACATATACAATACATCAGTACACTTACAGACAAAACCCACAGCTTCACAGTCTATCTCACAAGATATACAAGCACTCGACTTTCGGGCACAGAACTACACGAACCTTTCTCAACGTCTTGTCATGTCCGAGTTCCCAAGCCGTCTGCCGGTTTCCCCGCACAGCGCTTGCCCTGTGGATTGGCTTCACGAGGACTGCGTGCGTCTTGCTTTGTCCTTGCCTGACCGCTGACTATCACGTCAGCCAGCAACCTGCGGGCAGGTAACTGGTACTCGCCTGGCGGGCGTAACGATGTTACTGCATCCCGGTTGGAGACTATTCGCCTGGCGGGCGTAACGATGTTACTGCATCTCGGTTGGAGACATTAGAGATTCTGACACGCTCCCCCGGGGCTTATTCATGAAAGATTTTATATTGCATGCATACTCTACATAGATAAAGAGTTAATCTTTTAACCATGTCAGAATCGACCTTTCTGTTGTCATGTACATTGGCATAGAAATATATATGAAATGCAAGTTGTATGTTAAGTCATGTGGTGTTCAATCTTTACCACTTTCCAAGTTTCATCCTCTCGATGGATGATCACCTGAGTTGCAATATTGACTCAGTCAGATCGGTAGCACCAGCATCCAATGCAACTACCTCGCAACCTCTTAAAAAACGAAATAATATGCTTTTTGCAACAAAAAAGCATCAGGTAAGACTCTAATACGTCTTTTTATAAGCCGCATTCAACGCTCGAGCTCCGACCTCATTTGGCCGGGAGCTCTTCCGTTGGTCTACAACGTCGGTAACCCTATACCATGCCCAGCTGATGACCTCTTGGAGTGTTGACAATCTGGCAACACAATGGCTATTTTTATACAACACATATTCGAATACATTTCAATTTACCGCCCTTAGTGTAATACTGTAACAACAATTAAATGAAAGGGACATAATTTCAAAAGATCTCAAATCTAATCTATTACAATTATTATTCTATTTCTCAACGTCATAGCTTGATGCTTTTCCATACTAGCGAAAAATTGTCGATAGTGTGAATAAGTTACTCAAGATATGATTCTAAGATTACACTAGTCGAAAATACTAATACACGATTCGTGTATTCGAAATTGGTGTTTCATAATTATTTTAGAAGCGTCATAAATTTTTAAGGTTTTTGTTTATCGTCTGCTACTTTTGGTCTAAATTACAAACTATCCGGAAGTACACACGAACAGCTGATGTCGTTAAAAATTCTATCACACACTACGCAATTATTCAAGACGATTACTACACTAATACTAAAATAAGAAAAAAATATTTGCAGTGGGAATGAACCCTATCACATCGTATATTAGATGTACACAGCTTTCCTGAAAAAAAACTTCACTGATGGCTGTGTTGGTCTGAGTGTTTCCTAACACACTGCACTCAGACATTAGTGCTTACTGGGTCGTTCGGACAACGGGACAAAAGATCAGCAATCGTGTTGGTTCTGCCAGCGATATGTCGCACTTCAAAGCTGTAATCTTGCAGCAAAAGTGACCATCGCGCTATCATCTGGTTTGTCGGCACTCCTGAAGTAATAAATTTTAATGGACTATTGTCGGACTCTACAATAAAATGCCGTCCCAGGAGGAATCTCGACAATTTAGTTATACCCACCACTAGAGCAAGGGCTTCTAATTGTGGTGTCGACCAAGCGCGTTCTCTTTGTTTCAATTTTCTAGAGACGTAGTATACAGGGTGTAGAATGTTGTCATGTTCCTGTAACAGAACTGCCCCAATCGCCACGGAGCTCGCGTCTGTGCGTAATCTGAAAGGAATATGTAAATTTGGCAATTTGAGAATGGGATTCTTAAACTATTCTCAGAAAAATACGATAACACTTTCTGGAATGCAAATTTTAGGCATTCATTGTTTACAATCTTTTCAGGCTGGTTTTTAGTTAGTAGGTTAGTAAATTTTTCTGTCAGTTCAGCAAAATCTGGTATGAACTGCCTATAATAATTTAATAGTCCTAACACACTTCTGACTTGTTTCTTGGTAGTCGGAAGTGAGAGTTTCAGTATTTTAGACACGATGTTATCGTCTGTCGTGACAAAGCCATTAGATATTTTATACCCTAAAAAGGAGATTTCTTGATAGGCTATGTCAACTTTTGTAGGCTTCACAGTCAGTCCGTGCTGTCTGATCCGTTCAAATGTCTGCTGTAATGTCTTTATGTGGTCTGTCATCGTCTTTGTGTGAACACAAATGTCGTCCATGTAGCAAATAATGTTTGTTATGTCAACAAGTAAGAGTCGTGTCATGCGTACGAATGTCGCTGGGGCATTGACTAGCCCAAATGGCATTTGCACCATTCGTACAGTCCCCAAGGTGTGGCAAAGGCTGTTAGATGTCTGCTCTGCTCGTGTACCGTTATCTGCCAATAACCTTTAGTCATATCCAACTTCGTAAAGTACCTAGAGTCTGTCAGTTCTGTCAGTAGATCTTCGCAATTGGTCATTGGTTCCAGATCTAAAAGTGTTATTTTATTTAATTTTCGATAATCTACACAGAGTCTTATCGTGTTGTCCTTTTTGCGTACCATGACCATTGGAGACGAAAAATGTGATTGGGATCGTCTAATGATGTTGTTTTTCTCTAAGCTAATGATCTCTTGATGTAAGTTTTCTTTGTAATGCAATGGAATGGTGTAAGGTCTGCAATTTTATTGGTGTGTTTGAAGTGAGCGTGATGTGATGTTGTACTAATTCTGTTTGTCCTGGGTTGTGGAGAAGATGGTGTTGTACTGTTGTATGAGATGTTTGCAGCTGTCTGTTTTAATGCTGTTTCTGCCTCTGCCTGCTTGGCAGCTCTTTCAGCCGCCCTTTCCTTGCGTTCGCTAGCTTTTTCCTGTACTAGGAGGTGTTCAGAATATTTTGTTTCACTCCACTTTGTTAACTCGTCACCAGTTAACTGTAGCCTTAAACCCATCTCGATGAAGTCGTTTAACGAAGACATGATGGAATGTTTAAATGAAAATGAGTTCTCAGACACACAATTTGTTACAAGGTGTTAGTAACGTGAAAAATTTACAATTTTGTTGAACTTACAATTTATGCCCAAATTTGCATACGAAAGTATACAAAAAATATACTCAAGTGTACTGGATGCGGTGGAGAACGGTTCACACCAGGGCTAGGAACTGTAGGGTCGCTACTTCAAGGACAAATGACCTCTACGGGCAACGGTTTCAGATGGCACAGAAAACCTGCTTTCTTTTGGGAGGAATAAGTTAGACTCTACCTTTATGTGAGGTGTATGTTTGTCACTAAGTTTTGATTAGGTTTTGTATGGCGTTGAGTGTAATTGTAGGTCGTAATGTCGTCGGTCAAACAATTTTTTTTTCCAATCACAAGTCACTTTCTTTCCCAAACCTTCTGCTTTCCACAACTAACTTCACAAATACAATCTAGATATATTTCAACAATCTACAACTATGATGGTACATCACTTACATCACGATGACATTCAGTAAGGACATAGACATCATGTTTACAAGATGGTGACAAGGTCAAAATGGCGACAAGTTCAAAATGGCGACAAGTTACACAATCACCGATGTTTTACACGTTTACAAGTTCAAACAATCTAACAGGATGAGCTCTCCACGTTCAAACAATCTAAGAGGACGAGCCTTCCACGTTCACTCTTTCGTTCACGGATTAAAATATCACTGGATATGTTCCACTCGCAGATACCACTGATAACTTGAATAGTTCGCTTGAGGTAAGTTATGAGCGCATGTGGCACTGTTCTTATTTCATAATATAACAATTAATATTGTTCGCTTTCTTGGTCACTTGCCTTCCTTTACACGCATGACGCCAGTGGCCGTACGCTTTACAGAGGAAGCATTTACGTGCTTTTTTAAAGCTTTTACGTCCCTTATCATGACTATTTATGAAGTTCTGTAAGTATGTAAGATATGCCGGATTCTTGTCACACATTTCACCTTGGTGGTGTGAAATGTTACAAAATCTACAATGATTGTATTTCTCAGAAGTAGGCTTATATGTTCTTTGCTTATTGTAGGGTTCTGATCGAGTTTTTCATAGTTAGCAGCTGCTACGAAGTTTGTATCAGTAGCCTCACTAGCAAAACAATGTTTATTGGCAGATATCACAACTTCTACAATATTGCTTAATGTCATTGCAGAATCTTGGCCAATAAAACTGTGTTAGTAATCTTGATCTGGTCTTGGAGTATGCCATATGCCCTGCAAGAGGTATATCATGGGCAAGATGTAAGGCTTGCTTACGGTATTCAATTGGCAATTGGAATGGAGTGGCCGCATGTTAGAATGGTCTAGGGGTATGATTTTCGCTTGGGGTGCGAGAGGTCCCGGGTTCAAATCCAGGACGGGCCCCCACGTTCACATATGTCAGGATCTTAAACCTGGCTCGTTGGACCTAACATATGTGAGACAAGTACAAGTACAAAATGATTGGACTTGACACACAATGACACTAAGTTCAATGGATTTATTTACAATTCACATGCAATACGATCTAGTTTGGCATGTGATGATCATTACTATACATATACAATACATCAGTACACTTACAGACAAAACCCACAGCTTCACAGTCTATCTCACAAGATATACAAGAACTCGACTTTCGGGCACAGAACTACACGAAGCCTTTCTCAACCCACACGTCTTGTCATGTCCGAGTTCCCAAGCCGTCTGCCGGTTTCCCCGCACAGCGCTTGCCCTGTGGATTGGCTTCACGAGGACTGCGTGCGTCTTGCTTTGTCCTTGCCTGACCGCTGACTATCACGTCAGCCAGCAACCTGCGGGCAGGTAACTGGTACTCGCCTGGCGGGCGTAACGATGTTACTGCATCCCGGTTGGAGACTATTCGCCTGGCGGGCGTAACGATGTTACTGCATCTCGGTTGGAGACATTAGAGATTCTGACAAATACATCTAGAACAAGACAAGCTGCAGAAGCTGCCGGATCAGCAAAGCAATGTTTCAATTGTCCGCCTGTCGGAACATGTATATAGCAATTATAATAACTAGCAGGAGCAAAAGAAAATGGTGGAAGAAGAAGATTGATTGATTGATTGATTGATTGATTGATTGATTTTTATAAGGGTTACAATCAATCAATCATTCAATCAATCTTCTTCTACCACCATCTTTTCTTCCTCCTCCTGCTAGGAGAAGAAGAAGAAGAAGAAGAAGAAGAAGAAGAAGAAGAAGAAGAAGAAGAAGAAGAAGAAGAAGAAGAAGAAGAAGAAGAAGAAGAAGAAGAAGAAGAAGAAGAAGAAGAAGAAAACACGTGTGTGTGTGTGTGTGTTTGTGTGTGCGTGTGTGTGTGCCAGTATAGATAGATAGACAGACAGACAGACAGACAGACACACAGACAGACAGACAAACAGACAGGCAGACAGATAGATAGATAGATAGATAGATAGATAGATAGATAGATAGATAGATAGATAGATAGATAGATAGATAGATAGATAGATAGATAGATAGATAGATAGATAGATAGATAGATAGATAGAGAGGGGGAGGGAGGGAGAGAGTGAGAGAGAGAGAGAGAGAGAGAGAGAGAGAGAGAGAGAGAGAGAGCTATGACGTAGATAAATCAGTATTGCGTTCACACTGTTCCATATGCATGTTCACCCTCATTACCGATATGAGACGTGAGCGTTGGCGCCAGTTGGGCTGCTCGGGCCAGCTCATCCATTCATCTCTAATATGGGGACCGGGCGAAACTGTCACTTCAATCTCTATTTACGGTCGCACCTTTTTTTTCAACCTGGCTACGGCTGTCTGGCCCAATAAGGATCAGTTTTTTTTTTGTCAACGTTACCTAGTTTAGTTTAGTCTAGTTTAGTTTAGTCGTTGGATCAACATCATGGCACACGGCTTAACCCATAAGTGCTCCGTTTTCCTCCTAACTCAAACCTGAGTCTGGAGAAACTCAGCACAATGCACGAACTCCGTTGCATCGGCGAGGATCCTGAAATACTTTGGATAGATTTTTAACTCGAAATTTTGCCCTGGCAGCGCCGTTAGGCTACTCTTTTTCGATTTCCAACTACCAAGGGATTTTTTACGTGCGCAACAATACACACGGGGTCCGATCTCACTACCCAGAGACCAGGGGAAATTGTATTACTGGAAGTCCAGGTGGATTTTTTAAAATAAGTCTCGGTCCTCACCGGGGCCTGAGCCCGGGGCCTGAGCCCGGGACCTCCAGCACTCGAGGCGGACACCATACCTCGAGACCACTCAGCCCCCGACCCCCAGTTACCTACATTACGATAACTCGAAAGCAGTAATGACTTACATATTATCATCATCATCATCATTATAATCATCATCTGTGTTACATGTCGTTCTGTGTTACATGAAGTACACGCCTTTTCAATGACCTCGGTCCTTCGTCTTTTGGATCAATTCTCTTCAGATCAGATTACGGCCTTGTGAGGCCCTGAGCACGTAAATGATTTTTTTGCTTCTATATAAAATTTAGCCGGCGCTGCAGCTTGGTTGATAATGAAACGCGCAGTATCATAATTCCCCGTCATACTGAGACGAGGGTTCGACATTTCCTGCGGACGATTTGGAAGCAGATAGCTTTGCATTGATTTCTTCTTCTTCTTCTTCTTCTTCTTCTTCTTCTTCTTCTTCTTCTTCTTCTTCTTCTTCTTCTTCAACATCTTCTTCTTCTTCTTCGTCTTCGTCTTCTTCTTCTTCTTCTTCTTCTTCTTCTTCTTCTTCTTCTTCTTCTTCTTCTTCTTCTTCTTCTGCGTTTCATCTGGAATGCTTTTCATAAATAATTGCGTTAAGCCAAGTTTACTTGCGCCCTTAGGCCGACACATCCCTCTTCTGCGGGTGTTTGTTGACCGAGTTAACCTTACCGTGTGCGTTGATTTCTATTTTATGAGACGTCACCGTTCAGAAAGTAATGGCAAATTACTGAACTAGCATTGCCTAATGCATCACACACAGTCAATACATTCTGAAGTTGATTGTGACGTCCTGAATGGACATGTTTTCGGAGTTCTTCGGATGTCTTGGAGTCTTCGTGGCGAAGTGGTCAAGCCGTTTAACTCGGGCTCCGAAGGTTGTGGGTTCGATTCCGGGCCGCGTCCTTCGGTTCATGAGTTAAATTTTTCGGAGACTCCTGTGGGTCGTCGCTAGAGCTACGGAGTTTGTGCTTTGTGCGACGCTTTCCGCGCTGCGGAAAGAGACCGAGCCATATGGGATAAAACCCGGTGCAATGAAGTCGACCATGTCGACGTTTAAGACTTTTTTTTTAAAGAAAGGATATGTAACATTTTAATTCAATATACACTCAATAATAAGCCGTAAAATAAAACTATTTTTCGAAGTAATTAAAACTGACAGCGCGGTAGGAGATCATGTTCATTGTTGTTTTTAATTTTCCTTGCATATCCTATTTACAGGATATCGCTGTCAAACCAGAATTTTACTGCTGTTGTTGATGTCTTGGCAAGTTTTACGTTCAGCAGTTTGCCATTGCTTTCTGCACGACCGGTTCCCATACCAACACGTAAAACCCCAGCGCGACACAGTCTGCTGACAAATCGGTTACCGTTGTATTTCGAACCCGTGGTAAGCGGCTCACGAATCGCGTTCGCAAACCTTTATACCACGGAAGGAGACTCATTGTTGTTTACATCCACTTAATACTTGAAAGGCTTTGGTTGTAAGAGAACCAGTTTGTGAAACCTAATTCTGCTGCACCATTTGCGGTTTTGCACCAAACGGTTCATGGTAGACCTTCCTTGTCACTTAATAATCTAAACAAGTGCTCATGTTGTGTAATGGTTAGTCCAGCTCTTATTATTATTATTATTATTACTACTATTATTATTATTATTATTATTATTATTATTATTATTATTATATCTGTTATTATTTTTACAGTTATTATTACTAGTGATATTACTACTACTAAAAATATGTTGGTTGCATATACTTTACAGGACGTCGCATTCAGGGACGTCTTGCTGCCTTCGTTTCAGCTTTCGCCCTTTATCCTTCATCGGAATATAATCTCAGAATCAACTCACTCCAAAGCCTTCTATTGGTACCATTAGCTATCCTGTTCAGCTTCTTCTATGCCCTTCCCGTATTATTCATGTCTGTAATTATGTGAATCGTGGACAATTAGAAGATCAGTGAAGAATTATGTGAAAGCTGCGGCGATGTAGTTACATAGAAGAATGATTAAAACGCCTTGGGAAGATAAACAGAGTAATAAAACTATTTTAAAAGAAGTTAATGCACAAAGAGAACTGGTTACTCGCATCAGAATAAGGCAGTCCACATTCTTTGAGCCTGTCATGAGAAGGGAAAGCTGGGGTATGGCGTGACAACGGGAAGGTTGGATGGCAAGCGAGGCAGGGGAGACTAAGAGAGACGATGCAGGACAGTTTGACATCATAGCATGGAGGGATGTCGGTATCAGAGATGATTGGAAGTGCAAGGGACTGAAGGTTGTGGACAAACATGATTACCAACGCCACACGGCATGGACTGTATGAAGGAGACTCAGGTTTCATCTTTTGGGTAGTTTTTGCACTACCCACACGCCGGTTTTGGATTATAGTCTATGCTCCATGTGAGGTCTGTTAGAGCTCCGCTTACGAATATGTGTGTGAGTGAGTGAGTCTGTGTGTGTGTGTGTCTTGTAGGTGCATGTGTGTGAGTGAGTGTTTATGTATGTGTGCATTTGTGTGGTGCGTACAGGCGCTCTACCACTCTAGATATTCACAAATGCATGTCTGTTTTATTATCTTTGTCCCTTAGACGTAGAATAAACAAAGTGGTGTAAACTACATGCCACTGATAACATTTAGAGAGCCAGGATTTCTAACAGTAATTTCATTGTTTCAGCATCGAGGTTTTTACGTACAATTTTCTTCACTTCTGTTGCCATGTGACTCTTTTATTTTTGCAACGATGTGTTTTGTTTTTTTTTCTGGAAAGAGGCGAGGATGACCCAAGGGTCACAAGGTCCATCTCACGTATCGTGGACAATCTATCCTCTATAAGGTTGGGGATTTAGTTTTTTTTTTTTTTTTTTTAAATTCTTGCTTTAACATTACGTAGCGATGTCTTTGGCAGGCGCTCTTTATTCTTCCCTCGGCCGGGAAAACAGAACTCTCCCGATGAATATTAGCAAATGTACGAATGATAAATGTGTTATATGGATCGTGTTCTAGTCATGTTTACCGTCTTTTCCTTCTCGTTTTTTTTTTTTTTTTGTGATTCATTCATTGCCAGCTGAACTATCCGAGACGGAGTAAGAAATTATGTTATCAGACGGACAGTGGGATCAACACCTTGTGTCCCATTTATTGAAAGACAGAAGATCAGATGGTTTGGTCATCACTTTTAGAATGCAACACCATCAACTAACAACCAGCACTGGCCCTGTATCATAGAAAATCTGCTACGAGAGTAAGAGAACGCCCGAGAAGAACATTGATTGTCGACATCAAAGACATTATATAATTACATGGGATGACACTATCCAGTACCACCCATCCGGCGCTGGAACACAATTATTCCTCCCCACTCGCTTGGCGACAAACGTGGAAAATGATGATGATGATGATGATGATGATGATGATGATGATGATGATGATGATGATGATGATGATGATGATGATGATGATGATATTATCTTGATGTTTCAGAAACAGCACGAAGCGTGAAAGATAGGCTGAAATTACCTGATTCCCATAAGGCCCTACCGGACATGAGGCACACACTGGCCCTGCTGACGTCACAGAAAGTCCTCCGTGACTTCATGGACTCCAAGATGGACGTGGAGACCTGCCAGCTCAGCCATTAGTACGTGTGCCTGTTTGAACGCTGATATTCTTATGCTGACCACTAGTTATATGTGTCCCGTCTTCAAGTACTGAGCACTAGCAATATGTGATTTGTTGTCCTATACTGACCACTAGCAATATGTGACTTGTCGTCCTATATTGACCACTAGGAATGTGTGACTTGTCGTCCTATACTGACCACTAGGAATATGAGACTCATTTTGTTATACTGACCACTAGCAACATGTGACCTGTCGCTATTATACTGACCATTAGGAATATGAGATTCATTATGTTATACTGACCACTAGCAATATGTGGCCTGTCATTTTATACTGACCACTAGCAATATGTGACTTGTCGTCCTATACTGACCATTAGGAATATGAGATTCATTATGTTATACTGACCACTAGCAATATGTGACTTGTCGTCTTATACTGACCACTAGCAATATGTGACTTGACTTATACTGACCATTACGAATATGAGACTCATAATGTTATACTGACCACTAGCAATATGTGACTTGCCATCATATACTGACCATTAGGAATATGAGACTTATTATGTTATACTGACCACTAGTAATATGAGACTCGTTATGTTATACTCACCATTAGCCATCTATCATTCATTATCTTATACTGACCACTAACAATATGTGCCTTCTAATCGCCTTATACTGACCACTAGCTATCCGCAACGCATCATCTCATACTGACCGCAAACTATGTGTGCTTCTAGATCGTCTTACTCTAACCACTAGAAATCTGTGTATCGTCCTCCTCTTCTGAACACTAGCATTAAATGACTCATCGTTTTATACCGACAAATCTGTGATTTGTCTTCTCATACTATCCATATATGCCTCATCGCTTTATACTGACCATGTGTGTCTCATCGTTTCCTAGTGACAACTATCCATCTGTGCCTAGTTATCTTAAACTGACCATTAGCAATCAGCGAATGCTGGCAATTTCCTCTTTTCTTTTACTTCGGCTCTGTATTCTTCATTTCCGTATTCTTCCTTTCTGTTACATTAGGAAGAAACGGAGCTCAGTATGGCTGAATGGATAATAGCGCTCGAACTTAAACTTCCGGTATGTTGATGGCAAGGTAGCGAGTTCAACCCCTACACCTGTCAGTTGGACTAAAATATTGACTTCGCGTTCTTGACTTGGGGACGTAAATTACAAGTATCTAAGAAGTCGGAGTGGGTTTACCTGATGGCGAGGGACACTGGTAATAAGGAAAACTAATACACACCCAAACATCAATCCAGTGCACTAGAAGTACAGGGTGTATTTTTAATAACTGTGCAGATTTTGAAAATATTATCGTTCCAAGTTTTAAATTTACCTATTATGTTGCATTGTGTTTCATGAACTCCACAGTAGGTAAATACAAAACTTGAAACTGCAATATTTTCAACAACTGCACAGTCATTAAAAATACACCCTGTAGTAGCACTCATATGGACTACGCTTCAGTTCAAAGCGAGCAAAACAAAATTACCAAGCATTTTTTTGTGTTACTTTTCTATTCATTATCAATAATCTGTTCGGGAAGTTCCATGAAAGCACAAATCCCAGAGCGCACAATATATAGTCGCTGACATTTTAAAGGACCCTTTTATTCATCTTCAGATTAACCCCCATGTTCCTTATCTACTCAAGGGAACACTGTGGATAAAGTTGACTACTCGTTCTTGACTTGGGGAAGTCAATTACAAGTATCTACGAAGTCGGAGTGAGGGGGTTGCGTGGTCTCGAGGTATGGTGCAGGCCTCGAGTGTTGGAGGTCCCGGTTTCAAGCCCCGGTGAGGACCGGGATAATTTTCGCGTGGACTTCTAGTAATAAAATGTCCCCTCGTCTCTGGGTGGTGAGATCGGTCGATGTGTATTGTTGCGCACGTAAAAAATCCCTTGGCAGTTGGAAATCGAAAAAGAGTAGCCTAACGGCGCTAACCGGGCAAAATTTCGAGTTAAAAATCTACCCAAAGTATTTCAGGATCCTCGCCGGTGCTACAGAGTTCGTGCACTGAGCTGAGTTTCTCCAGACGCAGGTTTGAGTTAGGAGGAGAACGGAGCACTTATGGATTACACCCGTGTGCCCGTGATGTTGATCCATCGACTAAACATAACATTGACCACTGAATCCACATGTTTAGTTTAGTTATACTAAACTAAACATGTGGATTCAGTGGTCAATGTTACGCCCGCGGCCTTTACTTTCCCGGACATTTCCTGGCATTTATTTTAGGCTGGGTTGACCTGAATCAATCAATCAATACATCAAGTGCCGTCTCCACAATGAAGCTTGGCTGCAAAGGATCTCCAACGTTGTCTGTCTCTCGCCTTGACTGTACATTCTGTCAGATTGATTTTCGTCCATCTCTTGATGTTATCCTCCCACTTGTATCGTTATATACCTCTTGCCCTAAACCTTCCCCTCCAGTATGGTTTTTATGAGCGTATCATGTCTTTTAACGTGGCCGAAATATTTCACTTGCCCCCTCTTTATTTCTTTCATCAACTCTCTTCATTCCAAGTTTTTTCTAGAACGTCTGCATTTGATTGTTTTTGTTTCTATGAAATACGACATACTGCTCTATATATCCACATCTCCAGGGCCTCTATTCGACTTTCTAGTTGCTTGTTCATTGTCCTGGCTTCCGCGGCATACAGTAGCATTGAATATACATAGCATTTGACAATTCTCATTTTTAATGAGTTGTTAATCTCGCTAGATGTTAATACTGATTTCATGCTGCTGAAAGCATTTTGGCCATCCCTGTTCTCTTTGTGATTTCTATTTGTCGACCTGAAAGTCCAGATCAATTTTTTTTTTAAACACCCATGAAGTGGAATCGATCTTATGTCTATTGTTCTGATAGGCACACATGTTAGCCACAGCGGTAAATTAGCACCCTCGTTATACACACAAATTATTTCTTTGACACCAATTTCTACGTCTCGCTTATCGTCAGTGGATTAATTACAGGAGATTCATTTTGATAAGTATTATTTTCCTCTTTCTTGTATTGTGTAATGTGTAATAAAGCTGTGACGAAGGGTTTACAAACGCGATTCTTAATCCCGCATACCGATTTCGAAACGCAGCTGCTGATTTTCATACAATGGTTTGAGCGTCGTGTCAGAAAATATAGGCAACCAACTGAACTTAAACTTGCCAGTTAAATCACCAACAGCCACACACTAAATCATGTGATTGATTGCGAAGTCATGTTTAAAATCATGCAACAAGTTTTTTAAACGAGTAATATTCTGTACGTATTATCTTCCAACCCGTGTCTTAATACAAGAACATCTTTGATAAATTAGTGATAACCAATCTAAGTGTTCTTTGATATTCTAATGAGTCTCTCTTAAATTGATCGAATTCCAGTAATACTATCTCCCTGACTTTCTCATTAAGCTCAGTCACATGAGTCAAATAGAATATCGACCCCTGGTTAGGGTCTGTTCATCGTCTGAATTCTCTCTCAGTTGGTGTCAGTCTTTGGGGGAAAACGGCAACCCACACGTGTCGCGAATGTGTCTGGTTTACCGATCGTTACGAGAGACGGCAACTTGAGTCCACGGAGATGTCATTGCTAAGGATGCCATCGCCGGCTAACAAGGCCCATTTATGGGTACTTATCATCATCAATATGTGCCACGCCCACACTCGAAGAGAGTCATCGGTCGCCATCGCACACTATCACCAGAGTCTCAGATCAAGTCCGTTATTTCCATTATGCCACCTGACTTAGCAATGGAGGTATTTATCTCTAACTTCCTCTTGCTCTTCTCCAAAAACTGTTGTCTGTTGTCACTAACTTTTAAAGTTTATGTCTCCTTATAACGTCCCTAAAATTCTCGATCTTGACTGTCTACGCTTAAGGATTTTAGTTGTCCTACGTTTAATTTATCTGTAATCTACTCAATTTAAGGTTCTAAGTTGTTCTACTTTTAATGTATCTAATCAGTTTAAGGTTTTTAGTTGTTCTACGTTTAATTTATCTGATCAGTTTAAGGTTTTTAGTAGTCCTTTTAATTTATCTGATCAGTTTAAGAGTTTTTAGTTGTTCTACTTTTAATTTATCTAATCAATTTAATGTTTTTAGTTGTTCTACGTTTAATTTATCTGATCAATTTAAGGTCTTTAGTTATCCTACGTTTAATTTATCTGATCAGTTTAAGGTGTTTAGTTGTCCTACTTTTAATGTATCTAATCAGTTTAAGAGTTTTTAGTTGTTCTACATTTAACGTATCTAATCAATTTAAGGTATTTAGTTGTTCTACGTTTAATTTATCTGATCAATTTAAGGTCTTTAGTTGTCCTACGTTTAATTTATCTGATCAGTTTAAGGTTTTTAGTAGTCCTACTTTTAATGTATCTAACCAGTTTAAGGTTTTTAGTTGTCCTACGTTTAATTATTCTGATCAGTTTAAGGTTTTTAGTTGTTCTACGTTTAATTTATCTGATCAGTTTAATATTTTTATTTGTTCTTTCATTCATTGGCACCTTGCCATCTTGACAGACGATAGTTTGTGCTTTAAAAAGGCATAATAACTTTTAACCTATGGCGGTAGCGAGTGTGACTGATAAGGCCAATTTGCGCTGTAAATGTCCGTTCACAGTGGGTGCATGTAAACACGTGGTCATTTCCACCATCATGCACCATCTTACGTCTCAAACGCTCGGTGTGTGACTTATCTGCAATAATTTTCTCCTTTGTCTTTATTCCATTTCTGATGTTTGCCCTCCATGCAACACGTTCAGCGGCGACTTGCTCCCAATGTGCATTATCAATGCCTGTATCAATCATGTCCCGCTTACACACATCTTTGTATCGTAGTAGAGGCCGACCCTGAGATCTCTTACCCATCTGTAATTCACCAAAAAAGATATCCTTTGGTATTCTACCATCATCCATCCTCCTAAGATGTCCTATCCATCTAAGTCTACGAAGACTGAGCATGGAATAAACTGTCACACAACCTGATCTTTCCAATACTTCAGTATTTGTGATTTTGTCTTGCCACTTAATACCAAGAATTCTTCGCAGACACCGCATATGAAAGTTGTTTAAATTTTTCTCTTGGTGTGAGTAAGTTGTCCAGGTTTCACTGCCATAGAGAAGAGTACTAAGGACACAGGCTTGATAGACAAGGACTTTTGTTTTGGCAGTAAGCTTCCTGTTCTCCCAGACTCTTTTTCTTAACCTGTTCATTGTTGTTGCTGCCTTACCTATCCGGATGTTGATTTCCTGATCTAGGGATAATTTGCTATTCACCACTGATCCTAGATATGTAAAATGGTCTACTATCTCTAGTTCGGCGTCGTCAATAAAGATTGATGGTACCCCATGTGCACCTTGTGACATAATCTGTGTCTTCCTTTTGCTAATTGTTAAACCAAATTCAGAACAAGCATTGGAGAATGCAGATAGTAGACATTGCAATTCTTCCTCAGAGTGGGTCGTAACTGCAGCATCATCTGCAAAAAGCAACTCTCTGATCAGTACCCTCCTAATTTTGGTCTTAGCCTTCAATCTCTGAGCATTGTAGAGGCCGCCATCTGAGCGTGAGTGAATGTATATACCACCATCCTGATCACGAAAGGCATATTTCAGTAGAAGTGAAAAGTATATTCCAAAGAGGGTGGGAGCTAGTACACAACCTTGCTTAACTCCACTCTTGATTTCAAATTCTTCAGAAGTTGCACCATCAAACTTGATTATACCCTTCACGCCTGTGTGGAACGATTCCACAATGGACAGAAGAGTTGGTGGGCAGCCAATCTTTTTTAGTGCCTTGAACAGACCCTCACGACTGACCAAATTAAATGCCTTTGTGAGGTCGATGAAGGCAATAAACAGTGGTTGATTCTGTTCACGGCATTTTTCTTGCATTTGTCGCAATGAGAATATCATATCAGTGGTAGACCGGTTCTGTCGAAAGCCACACTGTGATTCGGGGTAGACTTGATCTCCTAGGACTTGAAGTCTGCGCAGAACAATTCTGGCAAATACTTTTCCAACAATACACAGAAGTGAGATACCCCTATAGTTGTTGCAGTCGCTCCGATCGCCCTTGTTCTTGTACAGTGTTATAATGCTTGAATCTTTGAAATCCTGTGGGACTTCTCCTTCACGCCAGCATAGCTCTATTAGCTGGTGGATCTGCATAGTGAGTGTGTCTTTATTTGTTCTACGTTTAATTTATCTACTCAGTTTAAGGTTTTAAGTTGTTCTACGTTTAATTTATCTGATCAGTTTAAGGTTTTTAGTTGTTCTACGTTTAATTTATCTACTTAGTTTAAGGATTTTAGTTGTTCTACATTTAATTTATCTGATCAGTTTAAGGTCTTTAGTTGTTCTACTTTTAATGTATCTAATCAGTTTAAGATTTTTAGTTGTCCTACGTTTAATTTATCTGATCAGTTTCAGGTTTTTAGTTGTTCTACGTTTAATTTATCTGATCAGTTTCAGGTTTTTAGTTGTTATACGTTTAATTTATCTGATCAGTTTAAGGTTTTTAGTTGTTCTACTTTTTAATGTATCTAATCAGTTTAAGATTTTTAGTTGTTCAACGTTTAATTTATCTGATCAGTTTAATGTTTTAGTTGTTCAACGTTTAATTTATCTGATCAGTTTAAGATTTTTAGTTGTTCAACGTTTAATTTATCTGATCAGTTTAAGGTTTTTAGTTGTTCTACGTTTAATTTATCTGATCAGTTTAAAGTTTTTAGTTGTTCTACGTTTAATTTATCTGATCAGTTTAATGGTTTAGTTGTTCAAAGTTTAATTTATCTGATCAGTTTAAGATTTTTAGTTGTTCAACGTTTAATTTAGCTGATCAGTTTAAGGTTTTTAGTTGTTCTACGTTTAATTTATCTGATCAGTTTAATGTTTTAGTTGTTCTACTTTTAATTTATCTGATCAGTTTAAGGTTTTTAGTTGTTCTACTTTTTAATGTATCTAATCAGTTTAAGGTTTTTAGTTGTTCTACTTTTTAATGTATCTAATCAGTTTAAGGTTTTTAGTTGTCCTACTTTTAATTTATCTGATCAGTATAAGGTTTTTATTTGCTTCATGTAGGAACCATTCGTTAGGGTTTCAGTACTTCCGTGGTATTCTTTGCACTTTCTACACAAAGCATATTTCCAGTGATCCTGGTACCGCATTTTACAAAAATCGAACGCGGGTATACGGGATTACGAATCGCGTCCGTAACGCCTTCGTCACTGACATGGTACTGCATGCAGGAGGTCAAATCACAAGACAGAAGATTGTCTACGTAAGGACAAAACAATGGTCAATGTTTGGTCATGCTCTGAGACAAGACTGTTTGCAGAAGGTTTGATAATGGCAATAGAAGCTGCGGTGGAAAGTGGGATAACGTGTTGGATATCTTCTTCTTACCTAGAAGCACGTACCTGGATGGCTTAGCCTTGTGGCATGGTTGAGACAGAAACACAGAGCTAATCCACGACTATGGTGATCGAGTGAGATGACAGAACATGACCGCCCACGCTTACCGGCATGGCACATGATGGATGGATGGATCTTCTTCTTCTTCTTCTTCTTCCTCTTCTTCTTTTTCTTCTGCTATTTCCCTCTATCTCCTGTGGCATTGGCCATCAATCAACTCACTCCCATGACCCCCCCCCCCCATTCTAATCTTTAACTATCCCTGCCGCTCGACTCGTGTCCTCCCCATTTCGTTCATGTCTGTTTCTACTTCTCTTCTCTGAGAGTTGTTAGGTCTTCCTCTATTTCTTTTTTCTCTGTGGGTTGCAGACCAAGGCTTTTCTAGTGATACTATACTTGAGTTTTTCTAGTGATACTGTACTTGGGTGTTTCTAGTGATACTATACTTGAGTTTTTGTAGTGATACTATACTTGAGTTTTTCTAGTGATACTATACTTGAGTTTTTCTAGTGATACTATACTTGAGTTTTTCTAGTGATACTATACTTGAGTTTTTCTAGTGATACTATACTTGAGTTTTTGTAGTGATACTATACTTGAGTTTTTCTAGTGATACTATACTTGAGTTTTTGTAGTGATACTATACTTGAGTTTTTCTAGTGATACTATACTTGAGTTTTTGTAGTGATACTATACTTGAGTTTTTCTAGTGATACTATACTTGAGTTTTTGTAGTGATACTATACTTGAGTTTTTCTAATGATACTATACTTGAGTTTTTGTAGTGATACTATACTTGAGTTTTTCTAGTGATACTATACTTGAGTTTTCTCAATGTAGGTCCTATCCAGCGCCAGTGTCATTTCTTCACCTCTTGGTTCACGAGTATTTATTTGTCTAGTTCTCTCCGTGATCTTAACAATGGTGATTTTGTCATGGCAGTTGGAAATAATACCTGTGTTTCTGTATGGCAGTGATTCTTGGAATGTAAATGAACACATTAGAAAGAACGTAGAAGCAACAGAGATGTGGTTCCTGAGATGAATGTTGTGAACTCCTTCGACAAGCAAAGTAACTAACAACGATTGCCTGAAAGAGGCTAATGAAACATGAACATTATATACAACAATAAGAAAGAGACAAACAGTTTTATTTTTTTTGGGGGGTCATGTGATGAGAAAGGGGGGGGGGGCATTGGAGAACATCGTGACAACTGGAAAGATCGAGGGGAAGAGAGGTAGAGCCCGACCAAGAGAAATGATGCTGGATGGAATGAGACGGTGGCACGGAGGAATATCATCAGCAGAGTTGATCCAGAACACAAAAGATCGAGATCTGTGGAGAGTCATGAACGCCTAAGCCAGCTTGATGATGATAGTGTGAAAATTATACAGGTCCAGCAGAAGACAGATGTGTTGAGGATGAACATGATCGCCTATGTAGCGTATGACAATTATGATTCTGCATGGAATTATGTACTCTTCATTTCTTTGGCTCCAACAAGCTGCGCGGGTGCTACGGAGTTCGTGCATCGAGCGAAGCCATCCTTGAGTGAATTTTCAGCAGCGTGTGTGGTTTCTCAGTCTGTGTTTACGTTTTTTCAACATGGCGGAACAACGTGTGTTCTTCGAGCGGTCAGCAGTCAACATAACGAAGCGGCGTGGTAGCCGCGCAGGGAGAAAGAAGCAAGGTAAGCGTGGTGGTTTGAGGCGTTTTAGACTCAAGTGTCACCGTCTATGACTCAGGAATATCCGTATTCTATATTGGAACTGTGCCAGTGTAAAACAACGGGGCTCTATTTTAGAAACCCTAGTTTACAGGAACGACATTGTAGCACTCCAGGAGACGAGACTGGGCGATCAGCTACTCCAAATTGCCGGCTTCATATGTTTCTATAACAGACGACATCTGGGAATGGCGATTCTCGTTCGCGACAGCATTGTGTCGTCAGAGCTAGACATGTCCAGTTGGGACAGTGACGATATACAAATACAGGCGTTGAGAGTTCATTCCAGTATACCATTCGTGTTGGTTAATGTTTATGCCCGCAATGCGAGTGTGAATGCCCAGAAGTGGCAGTGCTTAAGTGGCATATTAGGCCACGAGAGAAATGTTATTTTCTGTGGTGACTTCAACGCTAAAGGCAGATCATGGGGAAACACTTCCTCCAATACACAGGGGGAGGAGCTCGAGACTGCACTGGAAACCATCGACCTGGTTTGTATCAACAGTGGCTGTGTCACCAGGACAGCAAGCCGTCCGGGCGATGAGGACAGTGCTATTGATCTGGCGCTAGTTTCACCTTCACTCACTACAGTGTGTAGATGGGGTGTCCTAGGACACCATGGCAGCGACCACCACCCTTGTAGCATATTGGTGGAGAAAGGCAGAACCAGGCAGCACAAGCTAAAGGTAAAGACGTTCCAGTATGACAGTACAGGGCAAGATGTGGAGAGTAAAATAAGACGTGACACGCGCAGAACGTTTCAGGGCAGGAAAAAAAGCTGGGAGCAGCCACCGTGGTGGAGTTTCGAGGTGGAAAGGCTTGGGTGGATAAGCGTAGTGCTGTAAGGAGATGGCAAAATGCCAAGAAGAACACAGCTGGTCATCCTAGTCCCTGCTTGCACTTAGAAAGAGAGATGCACACAAAGTAAGTTATTTTAAAAAAACTGGTCAAGGTGGTTAAAAGTGGAAAATGGGCAGAGGTGTGTCAAAGAGTAAGCACAGACAAGTCACTGAAATTGTTCTGGCGACTACATAAAAGCATGAGTGGTGTAGTCAAGAATAAGAGCATTTCTGACTTCCAAGGTGCTGACCTCATCTGGCAGAGGACTGACGAGGACAAAGGCAAAGCCCTCTTTGAACGCTACCTTGAGCAGAGCAACCAGACAGACATGGGAGGCCGAAATCTGGCCAAGGAGGTCACCTCAGACAGATGCAAGGCCCAGAACATTTCGGATGAAGACACAGTGACAGTGAAAGAAATCAAGGCTGTGCTTTGACGATCAAAAAACAGTGCTCCAGGATCTGATGGCATAAGATACGACATAAACAGGTGTACCGACAATGAGCTAGAGAAACTAGCAGACATGTACAACAACAGTATAGGGAGTGCTAGCATCAAGGAGGAATTGTTACACAGCTATCTGATTCCCTTGCCGAAGCCTGACAAAGACCACAAAAAAATTCAGGGATATCGAATTATAACCATGCAGAATACAATAGGCAAGCTGCTGGAGAAGGTAATTGCCAGGAAAATATCAAGCCAACTAGAGAGGCAAGATGTTTTCCCACCTACCCTGGGTGGGTACCGTCCAAAAAGAGAAACCTGGACCAATGCAGCAGTCTTTGCCCAGGATGTCTATGAAGGTTTCCACTCAGGCACTGAAACCGTTGCTGCAGCGATTGATCTTGAGGACGCATACAACAGAGTACCACTGGACTTTTTAATGTTTCAGCTTCTTGAACTAAACGTAAGTCCATTCCTCCTTAGTTGGATCGCTGCAGCCCTCTTCCAACGGAAAGTAGTTTTTAGATGTGGCAGTTGGACTTCGGAACCAACAACAATATATCCTGGCCTACCACAGGGATCACCATTATCTCCGGTACTGTTCAACGCCTACACAGTGAGAATCACCAGTGAGCAGATCACTGGACCGGCAGGACATTGTCATATGCCGATGATGTTTTAGTGTATCGTCAGGGTAAGGATAGAGAGGAGGTTGCTGTGGAACTACAAACCGAACTCAATCGCATAAGTACTTGGTGTGATGAAGCGGGGGCAATGGTCAACCCAACAAAGGCAACAGTGACTTGGTTCTCGTTGAATAATCATATTGTCAACACTCCAACACCAACTGTAATGCTGTGTTCAGAGACGGTGGAAAGAACGCAGGCAATGAATTACCTGGGGATACGGTTTGATCGAAGCCTTGCTTATAATGTGCACATAGACCAGGTGATAACAAAGGCCAAGTGGGGTTTGGCAGCGATGCGGGTGATGGCGGCAGCAAACTGTGAGCAGCGCCATCTATGTCTTCTGTACGAGGGGCTGGTCATGTCTGTTTTGGAGTATGCAATGGCAATCCTGATTCTCAGCCATAAGCAGATAGAAAGGATGGAAAGGATACAGAATGAAGCTATGCGCATTATTCTTGGATGTACAAGAGATACAGCATGCTGGGCGATGCGCTACCTTCTTGATTTTCCAACCATTGAAGAGAGAATACAAGGTTGCAGGGCACGCGCCTACCTCAGAATTAACGCAAACACACAACATCCACTGCATAGTGAAATTAGGAAGGTGAAGGGCAGCAGGTTAAAAAGAGGACGGTCGTGGATGGGTCAAGCCGAAGACATTCTTCAACAGGTGTGTTCACTTGAGGACTTAGAACCTGGCGAGGAGTGGGTGCAAGTACCAACAGACTTCTGCACATCCTTTTCAGTTTGCACCCAACTAGATAGAAAATGCAGACAAGAAAATCCGGCTGCTGTTGAGGCTGAAGTACAAGCGTTGATTTTCGAGAATTCGCTAGACGGTGACGCGGTCATCTACACAGATGGGTCGGTCGTCCGACATGTGAGAAGCTCATGGGCCTTTACAGCTCGGGGCGGAGGGAGAATTGTGAAGGAGGACTCTGGTGCTTTCACTGAAACCACAAGTAGCCTGACCATGGAAGTCATGGCAGTAAGTAAAGCAATAACATGGCTCGAGACACAGACATTCACTAGGGCTTGTTTCCTTAGCGACTCAATGAACATGATCAAGAGGATAGAGGAGGGGTCGATCCGAAGAGAATGGTTGCTGCCTCTGGAGCGGTCTCGGCTGGCAAAGATTAGTTTCATCTTCGTGCCAGGGCATGCGGGAGTACAAGGAAATGAGCGGGCTGACAAGCTCGCAGGTGAGGCTACTGTGGAGGGCGGACGCGCCATGGACCAGGCTGACATTCTGAATGCTCTACGAGAAGTAAGACTTTTGCGAGAACCAAGTGATGACTGTGAATCTACAACAATGGCCAGACTGCGAGAGCAGCAAATTAAAAGAGGGGTGGCCAAACAAGAACACTACGCAGGAAGCCAAAGAAGATTGATAAACCAACACAGAACTGGCGTCGTTAGCCGCTACACGTTGCGGGATTTGCTGAGAAGGGGATCCGAGCACTTATGGACTGAATGGTTCGATGTGCAATGAGGATGATCTGTCGACTAACTAACTAACTAACTAACTAAGCTGTTGGGATGAAATACTCAGTTTCGGGGTTTGTTTTAATCCCTATTGTCTATATTGGTAGTACATTAACACCTCTAAACTCTCACATGTATTACGCTAAAGTGTCAACTTTTCGTGAGGCTAGGACTAAAATGGCAAGAATATATAACTAATATAACGTTTAACAGATTCCAGAGGAGAGAAGACATTGGCGCTGGAAACTTCACAAATAATCAATCAATCAATCATGTGCCATGCCGTAAAGCGTGGGCGGTCATGACTCGCCATTCCACTCGATCACCGGAGTCGTGGATCAGCTCAGTGTTCCTGTCTCGTCCATGCCATGTGGCCAAGCCATCCAGGTATTTTCCTCTCGGTCTTCCTCTTGGTCTGTTCCCTTCGATCTTGCCAGTTGTCACTAAGTTCTCCAATCCATTTCTTCTCATAACATGTCCAAAATATTTTGACTGTCTACGTCTAATTTCTCTAATCAATTTACGATTTTCATCTGACGATGATCAGTCTTAAGGTGAATCATAATGTACTAGGAATTTTTAAAGAGGTAGTTTGCCGGTGCTTTCCTCTATGACAGTAGCCGTACTGGTCGTTTGACTGCAGCCATTGTCTCACGAATGAGATCCTCTGCCTGCCGCCGCGAAACTTGAGACCATAACCAACATATATCTGTCGGCTGCCCTCAAAGTTTCATCCACCACCTGCCTTCCGTGGCTTCTTTTGAACACTTCCAATAAACGAATACGAAATAACGCCACATAATCCACAGAAAACACCAAAACAGCGTCTCCCCGAAGAATAGACGCGTCACTTCGCCGCCATTATACCGGAAGCTGCTTAGGGCGCGCATAAAGAACACTTAATGATAGTTAACTATAGTGTGTTAACAAATGTATGCCTTCATTCTCGTTATTTTTTTTTTTAAGTATTTGTTGCATTGTTATGATTTTTTTTTTCTGCGGTCTTATATTTACTCCCACCTGAGGAAAATGCCTTTGATATGTCCAAAAGCAACTGAAATCATGGACAGTGACGAAATTTATTTTATATTTTGGCGAAATTGTGTTGAATTCACGCTAACACACTCATTTTACAGTAATGCACGTCAATTCGGACAACGACGCAAACAATCCAGTTCCACTATGTGACGTGGTTCCTATAAGTAGATTCCCGTGCACCACGGAGAATATTAATTATTGAACACTGATCTTGCCATGTGAAGATGTAATATATTTAATAATATGCACGTCATCTCTGACCCGTAAATTATAAACCGCATATAAACATACATTGACATCTGCTGTACAATCTCCAGAACAAACATTTTTTGGGGTGTACATAATGATAAGGTTATATGATAAATCTCATAATTTTCTCTCGGTTTGGTTACAGAGTTATAGATTATTATATGGGGGAAAACATTTGTGAAAGCACTATAGGCAGCTCTATCTCTGGAACCTACAGAGTACGAAAATATAGAGTGATCTAAAAACACACGGAGGAGAGAATTAGAGGTGGAGATGGAGAATATTGGTAGGACCTGGAGAAAGCTGCGGGAGATAGCAACAAATAGATAGGCTTGGTGTTTGTTTGGTTGAGGGCCTATACTTCAATGGGAGATGATGGGCTGCAATAGAAGAGCAACTTTTCACATACATTCATGACTTTCTACAGGCGCTGTGTCTAAGGGGTTACGAAAGCAATTCGCAATCCCGGATACCGCGTTTAAAACACAGTTGCGGGCGATTTGGAAGCAGACCGCCTAATGCCACTGTTCATACAATGGTAAGAGTGCCGGTCGTTCAGAAAGTAATAACAAACTACTAAACGTAAAACTTGCCAAGAAATCAGACATCGAAAAAATGCTGGAGTTGGCTTCGACGTCCTGTAAAGGATATGCAGCTAGCTTGTCCATGTATTTCTTTGAACATCCCATCTTGTACTGTTTTTGTTTTCGTCACCCGAAATGTGAGTTTCTTCGATTTTTTTTTTTTTAAGTGGCGGTGGGCGGGGGGGGGGGGGGGGGGGGGGGGGGGAATTGTGAAAAACCTTCGACTTTGATACAAATTATCGATGTTATACTGGCATGTGTTGGTGGTGAACACAGGCTTTTGTCAGATCATAGATCATCACATTCTTCTTCAAACTGGTCAGTAAACAGAAAGTAGGATTCTTCTATACTCTATACACTTCATATTGTATCTAGCTCTGTATCCTGCATCTCACGAGATCATGCTAAATATGCTGGCAATACATTGAACAACACATTGTTTGTGTCTTCTTTGTTCAAATATTATTTAGTGTTTACCCGTTATTATTTTAACAGTTTTGGGTTATTTTAATGATTCCTAGGATTTTAATTGTTGTCTTTTTTTCCCCAGGGGTATCTATTAATTTCTCCAGATCGATCCTTCTTAATATTTTCTCAGGAACTGAACATTATTGCTCTATCATTTTCTCACTCCTGCAAGTCTTTGGCAGCTTCACCACATATCATTCTTTCCTAAAATGTGTGTTGTTGTTGTTGTTGTTTTTGTTTTTTTTATATGGTATCTCACAATTGATATCCGTATCCACTTTTTGATATATGGATGATCTCTACGAATTGGTCTAATTAGAAGCTCCTCAAGGTATTGGATCCATCTATGCATTTGATCTGTAACGTTAGTGATAACTTCTCCATTACTATTGATGATCAGTCCAGCTGGTTGATTATATTTACTATGTCCCTACTATTTTCCTTGATGGAATGTTCATGTCTCTGAGGTTACCTATCGCAGCTTTTACATCCGTGTCTCCTGTTGGCCATCTAAATATTATCTTTCAATCACTTTTATCAGCTTTCGATCTTTTTTATTAGCTTTTGTGTATTTCTCATCATTTCTGAATTTAGCAGCTCCGATTTTTATGGACAATCCTTGAAGACTATGGGATACATCATACCCATGTACCACTCGAGCCGAAGTGCAGTAAGAAGACAAGAAGGTTCATCAGATATGTTCACAGTAAATAAAGGAGTGAGACAGGGATGTGTGCTCTCTCCTCTGCTATTTAATATCTACATGGACAGAATATTCAAAGAAGCAAGCCTTGATAGAACATATTCTGAAAATGTAGAACTCTTTACTTCAGATGAAACAACTGATCCACAGGAAATAAATGAATTTCTATTTGCAGACGATCAGTGTCTGTTTTACAGCGACGAGGGAAGACTGCAAAATCATATTAATAATCTGAGTTTAACATGCAGCAGATACAATATGAGTATAAATACAGCTAAAACCGAAGTAATGCAAGTTAGCAGATCTCCTGGCGCACTAAGTATACAGATAAATAACACATCTCTGAAATAAGTTCAAGAATTCAAATATCTTGGAAGTATGATCACAGAAGATGGAAGATTAGACAGAGAAATCGAAATCAGATGTCAAAAATCTAGTGCACTTACATATCAACTATCACCAATACTGAAACATCCAATATACCCATGACCGCCAAAACGACAGATAATAAAAAATATTTTTCCCCCCACGACCCTTGACGGCAGACGTGGAAGAAGAAGAAGAAGAAGAAGATGATGATGATGATGATGATGATGATGATGATGATGATGATGATGATGATGATGATGATGATGATGATGATGATGATGATGGTGGTGGTGGTGGTGGTGGTGGTGGTGGTGGTGATGATGATGATGATGGTGATGATGATGATGATGATGATGATGATGATGATGATGATGATGATGATGATGATGATGATGATGATGATGATGATGATGATGATGATGATGATGATGATGATGATGATGATTTTTTCTGTTATATAAATCTGCTTTCTTATCTTTCCTTTAATATAATATTTTATGATTTTTGGGCTTTCGCCAATCATAAAGCTATCAATTGCAATGAGAAGAGGCACTGAAGTGCTACATACAAAACTGTACTTGTACATGCACGTAAAACATGGTCAGTCAGCAGACAAGCTGGGGGACATATTATAGAAGCGGAAGTACTGTTCGGTGGACGAACAGAAATATTAAATAGACAATCCTTCGGGAAACATATGAGACCGTGAATTATTTATATATATTAAAGGTATGTAGTCAAGATTTATTGGGTATGTTATGGGGATAAATAAGCTTCAACACTTATAGACAACTGGCAAACTTGGGGTAAACGTGGTAAAGGGACAATAAAGATATAAATGCTCGATGCCGATAAGCCTGGGCAGTCACGGGTCACCACACCCCCCCCCCCCCCCCCCCCCCCACGATCACCAAAGCATGGGATCGAGTCTGTGTTACTGTCCCGACATTTGGCCAAGTTATATACCCATGAAAGTCCAGGTTTATTGGCATCAAACATGATGATGCTGTTGTCAAATTCGGGCTCCGATGGCATACTAAAATTATGTAATATAAAAAGCTAAAGTAACGACAAATACAGAAGCAGAAATTACAATTAGAATAAGCTGGGGTCAACATATTAACGTAAACTGAATGATTAGACAAGGCCGAAAATATTTTAGCCATACAGGGGATGACTAACCAACTTTCTAGTGAATTGATGAGTAAAGGGTAGAATAAGGCAGTGTCTCATTGTATTGTTCCCTTGAATTGATACACTATTCTTATTGCAGACGAAAAGCAAACACTGTTGATACTGTTTACGTGAAAACAGCAAAATACACGAACTGGCAGTTTTCCCTGGGCAATTACTAGATTCTGGATCAAAATATAAGCAAAGTAGGGCCGACTAAGCCTCTTTCCAGCCTGCGCGTGATAAGATGCCATGTTTGTGAGGCAGCGGGCTTGCCCTAGATCTTAGATGCCCGGATCCCATCTGCCCTTGTCCGCCCCACTGGTCAAGGTATAAATAGGAAACACATTGAGGGTTAGAAATCCATATTCATGCATTGCCAGAACAGAGACAGATTTGTTTTCCATGGTGATTAAAGCGAGAATGGAAAAGAGAAACTGAAAGAAAGACTCAAAAAGTGAAGACATCTTGAAAAGAATAAAACCGAACTTCCTGTTTTTTAAGATCGTTTGCACGCAACGCAGTTTTTCTGTGAATTCCAATTCCTTATTTGGTGTTGCTGTTCTGACTGACGTTGAGAATGGCTAATTCTCTTAACAATTCTTTTTTCGTTGGAGACTTGAATTCACCACAATTTTTACTGCCTTTCATATGTGTAACTCAGTGGGGGTTCCCATTTTCTCATTGCGTGTGTTCGCGTTTGTGTTTCGGGTTGATTGCTGCTATTTTACCTTTGTCTTTCACAAGTGTGTGTTTTGACTTACTCTGTCCCTGTAGTTATGGTGATGTCACAGTCCTGAGTTTTTTTGTTTTTTTTTTCGCTCGCTCTGAACTCAAACGTATTCAGTACACCTGCTACTACTTCTGGTGTATTGGGTTGATCTTTGCTTGTAGATTAGCTGTCATTATTGCCAGTGTCCCTAGCCATCAGGTGAACCCACTACGACAGTGGTTCTCAATCTTTTTGGCCCATGCCCCCCTGTACAATATGTTCAGAACGTCATTCCCGCCCCCCTTTTCGAATTTCCTCCCTATAAATCCTCCCCCCCCCCCCCCCCACGCTTACACAGTATACATAAAAATGGAAGCTAAATTTAATAACACATACTAGAACAGCCGGTCTCTCTGGCTGAGGGGTTACAACACTTTCTCCGTAATCCCGTTTATCACGCAGAGTCTCGTAGCAGGGCGAGAGCTGGGAGCGGTTCGACCCCCGATGGTGACTTGCGGGATAACTGAGCCGGCCGCTCAGAAAGCAATGGCAAACTACTGAGCGTAATCTTGCCAAGAAATCAACATACAGCTGAAAGATGCTGATGTTGACAGCGATGTCCTGTAAAGGATATGCAAAACATTTTAACTAGAACTAGTCTAGACATCTACATAAAACGTGATTTGCGGGTCTACTTACGTTATAAAAAGAACTTCATTAGGGAGAGAAGTACAGAACCGTAAAATTTAGAGGGAAAAACAATATCAAGTAACTGGTTCTTGTATTAATGTGATCTTTAAATAATCTTAATCCCCCCCCCCCCCTATGGAAACCCTAAAATTCTCCCCTGGGGGGAGGGGGAATTCCCCGCCGGTTGAGAACCACATCACTACGACTTCAGAATTGTTTGTAATTTACGTCCCCTCAAGTCAAGGACAGGAAGTCAATATTTTAGTCAAGCTGACCGGTGTAGGGCCGGTCTCTCTGGCCGAGGGGTCACACCATTTTCTCCGTAATCCCGTTTATCACGCAGAGTCTCGTAGCGGGCTGAGAACTGGAAGCGGTTCTACCCCCGCTGGTGACTTGCGGGATAACTGAGCCGGCCGCTCAGAAAGCAATGGCAAACTACTGAGCGTAATCTTGCCAAGAAATCAACAGACAGCTGAAAGATGCTGGTGTTGACAGCGATGTCCTGTAAAGGATATGCGAATTTTAAAAAAGACCGGTGTAGGAGCTGTGCCCGATACCTCTTCATCAGCGCACCAGATGTTGAATAACAAGAGTTCTTATCCATAAGGCCATGCTGGCCTCTCAGCTATCGGATATTAATCATGTTATCACTACTACATTTAGGTCGTAGATTTTCACTGTCTGTCAAGTCCTTGCATCATTCATTCATTCAGTAACATATCCTTTGCAGAACTTTGCTCCCATAACAACCTTCAGGAAAACTTCTCGGTCATAAGCAAGATGTCCCTCGTCCGATACACCCATCGGGAGGTCATCTGCTACATCCTGTACCCATCTTCTCTTTGGCACTTCCTATTCCTCTCTTCTTGGAAATATACCCCTCCATTATTGTTCTCACCAAACTTTCATGACGTTTCAAGTGGCCAAAATATTTCAATTTTCTTTGAGTTATCGTTTATAGTAGCCAAACTTCTACAGATGTAGCAGCAATAACACGTGTATTGTGTTACCATTACGGCTTGTGTTCTAGTCGTCATTTGTCAATGTTGCTATTATGATATGACCGTCATTATATTATCAGTATCACAAGTATGTCCTCGGCTTATTCTGTCTATGTAGGTATTGTACAATGACATCCCTCATTCTACTACTGTTACTGGCACCTTGCCCACGTGACAGATGATAATTTGTTACATTGTGCGTCAATGAAAGCATAATAACTACAAAACAAGGCGGTAGCGATTGTGACCAATTCGTGCGGCAAATATTCGTTCACAGTGGATGCATGTGAGCCCATGGTCATTTCTACCATCACGCACAATCTGACGTATCACACGTTCATGCGTGTATCATGTTATTATTGCTATTTTCTTTTAATGCCACAGTTCTCTATAGTTTCCAAAAAGAACTCAATACTGACGTGTGCTGGTTGTTAAGACAAACAAATTAGGTAACTGATATAATTTGGATATGCACAAATACATTAAAAGTCTACAAAAGATCATTATGGACGGAAGTGTACCTGGCAGACAAAGAAGAGAAAGGTCACATTATAGGCGGGTTCAAGCTGTGACAGGTCATTGACACATGACAGATCATTGACACATTACAGCAACACAGGTATGACACCTGTCGTGCAATAGAAAGACATTTCGAAATACTGTCATTGAAGGTGAAATTATGCACAGAACAGGACTCCAGGTTAATGATAACATTATTATTACATGTGTGTCTTGGACTTTCTTTATCTGTGGTATTCTTGGGACTTTCTTTATCTGTGGTATTCTTGGGACAAGCAAAAACTGCATTCTAATTAATGATGAATGTTTTGTGCAATATGTCAATGTCCTTGAAAGTTAGAAAACGACTTCTTGCATGTTATATAAAACCAATTTTAACACACGGCTGCGAATCCTGGACAAGTTAGTAAATAGGCGAAAAACTTCCACAGAAGCTTGGAGATGTGGTTTTATAAAAGAATGCTGAAAATTAATTGGACAGTCAAAATGAGCACGTTTTAAATGGAAGGCTAAGTCGCAAAGATAATCTTATCACCAACATCAGAAAGAGGCATTCGTTGTTTTTTGTCCTCATTATGAGAAGACAAAAACTGGAACATATTAGTGACAACCGGAAAAGATTTGCGGAAAGAAAGGTACGGGAAGACAGCGGGAGACGATTCTTAACAGTCTTGTGTCATGGCACGGAAGGGAATCAACATACGAATTGATCTATGCCGTCAGAGATTGTAATTTGTGAAGAGGCATGATTGCCCGCGCCAGCTGGCAAGGCACTGGATGATGATGACTCTTGGAACCGACAATCTCAGTATGTCACTTTGTTATCACTGCAGCCATTTGTGCCCCAGAAACGGTCAGTTCCTGAGTGGCAGAGGGAGAAGAGATCATCAAGCAGATCATCTGGGCGATCTTTATGGTCTGATGTCCCCGTAGTTAGTTGTATATCCTTTTGCAGGACGTCACAGTTAGCGCCAGCATTTTTAGGTTATTTGTGATTCCACGGCAAGTTTACGTTCAGTGAGTAGTTTGCCATTGCTTTCTGAACGATGATACCCGTAGACATGAGAAAATACTCTCAGGTTGTGATTATACTAGGGAGATGTTGTGGAGGTTAGTTGTCTGCACCCGACGACACTGAGATGAGGGGACTGGTGGCACAGCATTCAGGTCCAAAAGACCTCATTATGTACATAGATGGGTCCGTTAAGCACGGTTCATGGTCATTACACAACAACAGAGGATAGTATAAACAATATAAAATAACACAAAGTAATGCAGCCTTTACAGAACACAATTACGGAAAACATAGGGCGTTGTGTGACAAGCCTTCAACAGCGAACAAATACACACAACACAACATATAAGCACTGAGATGACACCACAGTGACTACAATATGACATACGAACGGTATGAGAAGAATAGAACAATGAAACAAAAATAGAACAATGAAAATAAATATGTTTTTAATGACGAAAATATGTGCTACTTATCTCAGAATTCCAGGCTGTGGAGGATAATGGAGCATCCTGGACAGCCACATCAAGCCTGACTGTGCAGATCACAGTTGTCTCCGGAAGACTTGCGTGGGCAATAGAATAGATTGCCGCACACGCAAATCCATAACAGATTTCATAAACATGCTAAAGAAAATCTATAGTATTCAGAATACAAAGCATGCGCTATGGAGAAAAAGAGATCAACAAATTCTTATTAAAGACATGCATTCATTCAGTAGCATGTAATTTGCAGAAACTCGCTCCCATAATCAACCTTCCGGAAAGCTTCTCAATCATAAGCAAGATGCCCCGCGTCTGATACACTTTATATCTTAAAGACATAAAGGAAAATAACTGACTAGTAAATCTTAAACAGACGAGTTCATTGTCTATTTATTTTTCATTCGGGAGTTTTGAACTGATTTTTGCGTGTGAATTAGCTTTCCCTTATAACAATGTTATAACAGAGTAATGACAAGGAAATACAAAACAAATTCAACATAGAAGTACAGAACAGATTCGAAATTTTGTCTGATCTAGAGATCCTATTCCAGGATGTGGATGATCAATGGGAAACGTTGAAGAATTCAATCAATGTGGCTGCAGAAACAACTATTCCAAAATTAAAGAAGGTGGGTCGTAAGAAATTGATGACTGAAGAAATTTTACACCTCATGGAAACAAGAAGACTCAACAAAAATAATTCTGTCAAATATGAAGAAATTCACAGACAAGTCAGAACATTATGTAAGGAGGCAAAAGAAGCATGGCTTGAGGAAAAGTGCTTAGAAATTGAAAGCCAACACAACAGTCAAAATACCAAATTAGTGCACAAACGAATTCAGGAACTTACTAATAAAAGAACAAGTACATCAACAGGGTGTCTAAAAACTGAAGATGGCAAAATCATAATAGAAAAAGACCAGATTCTACAGGTATGGACAGATTATGTGAAACACCTTTATGATGATAACAGAGACGAACAGTATGATATTAGATTTAATAATGAAGGACCGCCAATTTTGGAGATGGAGGTTCGAAATGTTCTTAAGCATATGAAAGCTGGCAAGGCCCCCGGTGCAGATAACATCACAACAGAAATGATTAAAGCTTTAGAAGAATTTGGAATAGATCAAGTCACCAGACTGCTGAACACATTATATGATACTGGAGATATACCTCCTGAATTATGTAACTCTATATTTATTGCAATCCCAAAGAAATCAGGAACCTTGGAATGTGATCAACATAGAACAATTAGTATAATGAGTCACATCACAAAGATTTTGCTAAGAATTATCATGCAAAGAATGAGGAAGAAGATACAACCTGAAATAGGGGAAGAACAATGCGGGTTTGTAGAAGGAAAGGGTACAGTAAATGCTGTGTATATGCTGCGAACAGTTATTGAACGTGCTATAGAAGTAAACAAGGATATACATCTTTGCTTTATTGACTATACAAATGCTTTTGATAGCGTTAGACATGTCAGCATGGTGGATATGCTTGCAGATCTACAAATTGATGGGAAAGACATTAGACTTATAAAAAACATATATTGGAAACAACAAGCTGCAATAAGGATTGATAATGAAGTGGGACAGTATCAGCCAATTAAGAGAGGTGTTAGGCAGGGATGTGTGATGTCTCCAGATCTTTTTTCCCTGTACAGTGAAAATATTTTCAGAAATGTAGAGGATATAAATGGAATCAGCATTGGAGGACGAAACATCAATAACATTAGATATGCAGATGATACAGTATTAATTGCAGACAATGCGCAGGACCTGCAACAATTAGTAGATGCGGTTGTTGTACACAGTGAGCAACTGGGGTTAGAATTAAATTGTAAAAAGACTCAGGTTATGGTCGTCAGTAGGAAGGAAGAAGTGCCACAATGTAATATACGAGTAAATGGAAATATTCTTCAACAAGTGAATCGGTACAATTATCTTGGAACAGTTATAACATCTGATGGGAGATGCCTTGAAGAGATTAGAACAAGAATCGCCATGGCGAAAGTAGCCTTTAGCAAGATGAAAAACATTCTGACCAATAAAAAGATGTCAATTGAAACGAGAAAAAGAGTGTTGAGGGGATACATAGAGCCTGTTCTTTTGTATGGATGTGAAACTTGGACAATGAGCAGTCAAGCTGAAAAGCATCTGATGGCTGCAGAAATGTGGTTTCTGAGGAAAATGCAAAGAATACCATGGACAGACAGAAAAACCAATGACCAAGTACTACAGGAGACAAATGAACATCGTAGACTGATTAGAGAAATTAGACGTAGACAGTCAAAATTTTTTGGACATGTTATGAGAAGAAATGGGTTGGAGAACTTAGTGACAACTGGCAAGATCGAGGGGAACAGACCAAGAGGAAGACCGAGAGGAAAATACCTGGATGGCTTGGCCACATGGCATGGACGAGACAGGAACACTGAGCTGATCCACGACACTGGTGATCGAGTGAAATGGCGAGTCATGACCGCCCACGCTTTCCGGCATGGCACATGATTGATTGATTGAATAACAATGTCCCTCGCCATCAGCAACCCACTTCGACTTCTGAGGTACTTGTAATGCATGTCTCCAAATCAAGGACGAGAAATCAAAATACATGCCCAAATGACCGGTGTGGGGGGTTGAACCCGCTACCTCATCGTCATCACTCTGGAAGAGCGAACTCTTGTATCCATTCGTCCATTATGACCTTCTGTGTATTGTCTTCGAATTGTCACAGTGTGGTGGTTTACTATAATTTTAACAAATACCAGATGGAAAATATGTAACAGAAAAGAAATACAAGTCGCATAAGAAAATTCATAGCGCGGCCATGATAGATATTAAAGTTAGGATATGCAGACATAAAGAGACTTGCTGAGGAAAGGGTCGGTTGGCTTGGGTTGGTTGTTTTAAAATTGTTTTAAAAGCAAAAGGATCGACTTCACTGTACCGGATTTTGCCCCATATGCCTCTGTCCGCAGGGCGGCCTTCCGAAAGCATCCCACAAAGCACGAACTCCGTAGCCCCAGTGACGACCCCCAGGAGTCTCGGAGAAAATTGCACTCGTGAACAGAATATCGTAGACCGAATCTAACACACAACTTTCGGAGCACGAAGCAAGAGGGGTAACCACTTGGCCACGGAGACGTCCTGGTAGAGATGATAAAGACTGACTTTTACTGCACACGGACATCTCCAAGAGTACCCCAGTCTCCCTCCACAAATCACACAAGGAGAAGGTCCGCAGAGTGCACGAATTTCTCATCTCCGGTGAGGATTCATGTGTGTCCGTACAGCACACCCACGCCTGTTTTACATTTCTGCGTGTAGCTTTTCTACCTTCGGATTTGAACCTGGGCAGCTTTTCTATTTCGACTGCTCTTTCTATGCCTAACTGATGTTTAACGTGTACATGGATACTCGGAGGTGTCCGCCCTTGTCCGAGACGTTTAGACATCAGCTCCACTACCCGGGGATCGGGGAGTTACTTGCATCATTTCTTATTTTGTAAAAATGGAATCAGGCAACACCTTTAGACAAACCCGGTCGGTCTGAGCCACAGGTAGACGCTGTAACATCTAGTCTACTTAATCCCCATGAGTACAGAGGACCTTGAAGGTGCACGATCAGATCTGAGCCACAGGTAGACGCTGTAACATCTAGTCTACTTAATCCCCATGAGTACAGAGGACCTTGAAGGTGCACGATCAGACAACATCGTCATCAATCTTTTGACTGATTGTCCTGGTGATGATAATGATAATGACGGTGGTGATGATGATTGTGATGATAGTGATGATGACCAAAATTGAGGAAAATAATGAAGATGGTGTTAATGCTGATAATTATGATGATATTGTGATGATTGGGATTCTCCGTGGCGAAGTGGTCAAGCCATTTGACTCGGGCTCTGAAGGTTGTGGGTTCGATTCCGGGCCGCGTCCTTCGGTTCACGAATTACATGTTTCGGAGACTCCTGTGAGTCGTCGCTAGAGCTACGGAGTACCGTGCTGCGGAAAGAGACCGAGCCATATGGGATAAAACCCGGTGCAATGAAGGCGACCCTGTCGACTTTTAATTATGATAATAATGAATGAAGACGACATTTATAATGATGATGATGAATAAGTGATAATGGTGATGATGATGGTAACGGTGACGATTATGGCGATAATGATGAAGATGATAATGTTGATGATCATGGCTATGATGACGATGATGATGATGACAATGACTGATAATTATCGTTTAAGTCTTACTGACAAATACTTGACTCGCAACATGAAACAAAATCGATAACTAATTCCTTTACCGCCGCATCAGTTACCCTAAAGGGTCACGCGGTGGTAACCCATACATTCACTGATGTCCCTAGCAGTTACTCAGATAATTACTCATCTCTGACATTGGCTATTTCAGTCTGTTCCGCTCATTGGACAGGATCATGGCCGACACCTACTCACCCAGCGATTACGACATTCTGAGGGTGAGACAGAAGACTGGGGGCCTCAGCGAGATTCTGTTTAACTTCAAAGGATTCGAGTTCAGGTAGGGCAGTACAGGTGTTGAATAGTTCAGTTAGTTTCATGTTCTTTACAGGATGTTGCAATCAACCATGGCAATTTTTATTTTATTTTTTATTTTTTATTTTTTTTTATTTTATTTTTTATTTATTTATTTTTTTTTGGGGGGGGGGGGGGGGGGGGGGGGGGGGGTGGGGGGGGGGGGGGTTGCTAGCTTTGAACTAAAGAGGTAAGGTAGTCACGTGCTACTACTTCTAGTGAAATATTTTGGCCACGTTAAAAGACATGATACTCTTATAAAAACATACTTGAAGGCAAGGTTGAGGGCAAGCGAGCAAGAGGTAGACAACGATACAAGTGGAAGATAACATCAAGAGATGGATGGACATCAGCCTGACAGAATGTACAGTCAAGGCGAGAAACAGACAGTGTTGGAGATCCATTGCAGCCAACCTTCATTGCGGAGACGGCACCTGATTGATTGATTGATTGATTGATTGATTGATTGACTGATTGATTGACTTCTAGTTCAATGTACTGATTTTTACGTGTGGATTTTTTGGGCATGTTATGAGAAGAAATGGATTGGAGAATTTGGTGACAACTGGTAAGATCGAGGGGAACAGACCAAGGGGAAGACCTAGAAACAAGTATCTGGATGGCTTGGCCTTGTGGCATGGTCGAGACAGAAACACGGAGCTGATCCACGACTCTGGTGATCGAGTGAGATGGCAGAACATGACCGCCCACGCTTACCGGCATGGCACATGATGGATGGATTTGCTTTCCCTATTACCAGTGTGAATCGTCATCAGGCGAACCAACTCGGCATTTAGAGGTACTTGTAATTTACGTCCCCAAGTCAAGGACGAGAAGTCAACATTTTAGTCCAAATGACCTTGTATGGGTTGAACCCGCAACTTCAACATCAGCACACCGGATGTTTAAGAAAGAGCGATGTTATCTGTTCGATCATGCTGATTTCCTGGCTGTTTATGATCTACTAGGGAAGTTTATGTTCAGTAGTTTGCCATCGCTTACTGAACAACCGATGCTCATACTATTGTTACAAATCAACACAATGCCGTTTGCTTCAAAATCGCCTGCAGGGGTATACGGGATTGCGAACTGCCGTTTGCCACCCCTTCGCAACAGAGGCTTGTACGTGACTGTAGTTGAGTTGAGTCAAGAACCGACATAATAATAGCACTCGGGACATACGTGCCCCATCCTCATCTGCAACAACCAGCGAAGAGTCCCAATACTAATAGTACCAGTAGCAGTCTGATTATGTGTCCGTCTGGCGGTTCCTCAAAGTTTGAGTGTCCGACAGATCCTTCTGGCCACTCCCTGCAGCACTATTCTCCCTAAGCCATGATGATCTATCTGTTCTTCTGCACTTTACACACTGATTCCAGAGAGCATTGACCGCATCTTCTTATCCATGTTCATATTTTAAAATATTGGATGTTTGTCCTGTTATCCTGTGTTGATTTATATAATGCAAATTATATTAGCATGTCTATCGGCTACATTTAAAACATGAAAAATGTATTGTGCAATAAGTCATTATCATTGAATGTAAGAAAGAGAGTGTTGAAATGCTATATAGAACCTGTTTTGTTCTGTGGACAGTGAATCTTGGAACGTAAATGAACAATTTAGGAATAATTTAGAAGCAACAGAGCTGTGATTCCTGAGACGACTGTTGTTAATTTCTTGGACTGTCAGTTACTAACAACGATTTTCTGAAAGAGATTAATGAAACTATAACACTGAATACAACAATAAGAAAGAGACAGTCTTCTTTGGATCGTAGTGATGAGAAGAGAGGCATTGTCGACCATCCTGATAACTGGAAAGATCAAAGAGAAAAGAGGCAGAAGCAGACGAATAGACATTATGTTGGATGGACTGAGAACACGGCAAGTTGGAATATTATAAACAAAGTTGATCCAGATCACCAAAGACCGACATCTGTGGAGAGACATGAACGCCTACGCCAGCAGGCAGAGTACATGAGGATGATAATGCTGTCTATCAGAGAGTTTTGATATTCATATTGTGCCTGTGCCATCTATTTTATTTCCTGCCATCTCTATCAATATATTCACAGCTTTACAATAAATTACTTTAGTTATTTGTGTTCTATGTTGCCACATTGATCTCTTTTATCGGAATGCGTGGTCTTTTCATGCCGGTCTCCCTGGCCTTGGAGTTAACGTCTTTCTCCGTATATTACGTGAGTAACGTAACCTGCACGAGAATCGGTCGCTCTGAAAGCAATGGCAAACTACTGAGCGTAATCTTGCCAGAAATCAACAATCGGCTGAAAGATGCTGATGTTGACAGCGATGTCCTGTAGAGGATATGCGAAACAAAAAAAAGTCTTGTCATAAAGTGCAGTCTTGTCCAGCTAACTAGCAACAACCATGTATGTTACTCTGTTGTCTGTGTGCACAAAGTCGCATTATTATATCTCTTAAGAGTCTTGAAAGCAAAAGCAAACTACTAAACGTAAACTTGCCCAGGAGTCACGAACAGCCAAAAATGCTGGGGTTGACTGATACGTACTGTAAAGGATATGCAGCTAACTAGGGAGTCTTTATGGCGTAGTGATTACGCCGCTGCCTCGCGCTTCGAAGGTAGTTTGTTCGATTCAGGGCTAAGTAGTTCGATTCAGTTTTCTGGAGACTACTGGGAGTCGTCGCTGGAGCTACGGAGTTCGTGCATTGTGGGACGCTTTCAGCAGACCGCCCTGTGGAAAGAGACCGAGCCGTATGGAATGAAACACGGTGCAATGAAGGCGTTCCTTTAGCTTTAAAAAGGTCTTAAAAGTCGATATGATCGATTGAATTGTACCGGGTTTTATCCCATATGGCTCGGTCACTTTACGCAGGGCGGCCTGCCAAAGCGTCGCACTTTACGAACTCCGTAGCTCCAGCGACGACCCCCAGGAGTCTCCAAGAAAAATGCACTCGTTAACTGAAAGACGTAGCCCGGAATCGAACACACAACCTTCGGAGCTCGAGGCAGACGGCTTGACCACTTCTCCGCGGAGACTCCCAATTTTCAGCGACCCTCTACCTTTTAACCCGTTCTTTTAACGGTTGATCTGAACACACTGCCGGCTTCTGTTGATTAGGGGCGGTGAACCCAATTCCCGGATTTAACCGAATCCGGGTTTCGAAATCAGTCCAAAGCGATTTGGAACCAGATCGGTTTGCGTTGATTTAGATTGTTTGAGCGTCAGTGGTTCAGAAAGGAATGGCACACTACTGAATGAAAGATTTGCCTAGTAGATCACAAAAGCGATGGGTTTGGTTGCAACGTCCTGTAAAGGACATACAACTAAACACAGTATAGACATCTGTCTAGTTATTTTAGCATGCAACATAGTCCCTGCCCTCTATGGAGATTCCCGCATACACCGTTGGAAACACAGCTGCGGGCGATCTGAGTTGAGTTGAGCTAAGAACCGACAACACTGCACTCAGGAAATTCCCATACGCTCTCCTTCCCCTTGTTCAACAGCCAGCGAAGAGTCACACTACTAATCGTTCCCATCGCTATCTGATTGAAACTTCTGGTCGTCCCTCTCAGTTTTGAGATTCTTCCAGAACCCCTACCGATCCCTGCTTGCTTGCTTGCTTGCGTTCGTTGGCTTGAGCTCCAGCGCAAAGTCCTGTATGTCGGATGAAGACATCCTGTTGTCCAGCATCAGTGTGATGTCATACAGGACCTGAGTTTTGCGTGAGTATCCGTTGTCCCATGTCTGGCTTATTGGTGTGCAGACTGGTGGTTCCTCGCCATACAGGCAGACACTCTCCGACTTCGGAGAAATCGGCGATCCTATTGACTTCAGCCAGGACCCCGAAGGGACCTGTTGCCCAGGACGCTCGACGAGGACGCGTCAATAGGTCTTGGCCAGTATATAACCCGGCCCTGGTGCCTTGGAAACACCTCTGCGTCCCCCAACCGATCCCCTGCAAATCTCATTCTCTCCACACATGGGTTCTCAATCTGTTCCACACTTGGGTTCTCAATCTGTTCCCCCACCTTCTCCACCTGGTCCCACAGGCGCACGGCCCACCCCCCCCCCCCCGCATCCCCCTTGTCCATAGGTAATCTACCACTAAGAGGTGCATTTCCAGCCAGCCTATCAGCCTGCTCATTCCCCAACATTCCCGCATGGCCAGGAGGGAAATTCCACACAACTCTCACACTTTGTGACCTCTGAAGCGAAGATAATCATTCCACACGAAACATTCCTTTCTCCACCTTACTAAACATACTCCTTGAGTCCGTAGTGAATCTGGAAGCATATTGCTTTGCGCTGATTTTCATACAACCGTATGAGCGTGTCATCAGAAAGCAATAGCAAACTACTGAACCTAAACTTGCCAAGAAATCACAAACAGCCAACAATTGTTGGGGTTGGCTGTTACACCCTGTAAAGGACACGCAACTAACTTTTTTTTAATCTATGGAAGTAATATGTAATGCTTTTTTTTATTATTTGGACTTTGTCCCTCTTGAGAAAATGCTGTGAACATTTCTAGAACTGAAGCAGTTGTCTTTCCTGGCAGTTCTCAGGGTTATCTACGTTTAACACGCTTTCCATTACGTAATACGAATATAAATGGTTTCTTTGTGTGCAGTCTGTCTCTTCCTGTTCACATATGTTTCTATTTAGTCGTTCTTTATGGTGGTGTAATCTACACGTTTTGTTTATCTGTTGTTTTGATATCCCTGCATGTTTTTATTAGCGTTTATCTAAGATTGCATGTTTTGGTTAGCGCATATCTATGTTTTGGAAAATGTTCTACAGGGCACTGCGTATCTTGACCGGGTGAATTAGTTGAATAAACAATTACCCACTATCGGGTTGCCGCGGGGGAGTTGTGGCTAGCTGCTTGTCTACCTGCCCAGTAGACATGGGTTTGAATCCCAGTCAACTGTCCGCTGACTATGGAAGTCATGTCAGTAAGTGAAGCAATAACATGGCTCGAGACACAGACCTTCTCTCGGTCATGTTTCCTTAGTGACTCAATAAGTATGTAAAGGAAGGTAGAGATGGGGTGGATCCGAAGACAGTGGTTGTTGTCTATGGAATGGAAACAATTAGGTACATTTTGCTCCTGCGAAAAGAAGAGACTTACTAAACACAGACACAATGCACATTTACATACCTTACAAGTTAAGAAAATCCATCCTACAACGGTGAACAACCACGAGTGACTTATCCAAAAAATCAGACGTATACAATAAATAAATATATAAAATGAAATAATAAAATAACATATAAGTACAAAAGGACAACACAGAACGGCCGACATTTCGATTTTAAGAATCTTTGTCAAGGACAGGACAACACAAATTGATGAACAATGAAAAACAAGAACAACAAAATAACGCGACTACTCGCAAATATGGCGGTTGTGCCGGTTGAGCGTGTGTGTGTGTGTGTGTGTGTGTGTGTGGTGTGCGCGCGTGCGTGTGCGTGCGTGCCTGCGTGTGTGCGTGCGTGTGTGTGTGTGTGTGCGTGCGTGTGTGTGTGTGTGTGTGTGCGTGCGTGTGTGTGTGTGTGTGTGTGTGTGGTGTGAGAGACAGACAGACAGACAGACAGACAGACAGACAGACAGACAGGACAGACAGACAGACAGACAGACAGACAGACAGACTAGGCGAAATTTATTTTCAGTAGTTTACCGTGCCTTTCTGAACGACCGACACTTAAAAAATCTAAATCAAAGCACTAGCCCCCCCCCCCCCCCCCCCCCACCTCTCCTCACCCTGTCCTTAACCGCCAAGTACAATAGACAATAGATGACAATGTGTGTGTTTTAACTATCAACAGCTGCCTGGAAAATGTTAATGGAAGTAGAAAATATACTATAAGAAAGAGACAGACATTGCTCTATGGTCATTTAATGAGAAAAGAGGCATTAGAGAACAGCGAGGTGACTGCCAAGAAACTGCGTTAGAGAAGCACAGGCAGACGGACATCATTCTAAGATTATGGCATGGAGAAATATCATCATTATTTTTGTTTCCATTCGCTGACTTTTAACCCATGCGTAGTCCATATACGTGCTGCAACTTCTAGTGAACTGGACTGATTTTTGCCTATGGATGAGCTTTCCCTATGACCATAAACCCTTACCAACAGGCGAACTCACTCTGACTTCTGAGGTACTTGTAGTTTACGACCCCAAGTCAAGAACGAAAAGTCAACATTTTAGTCCAACTAACCGGTGTAGGGGTTGAACCCGCTACCTCGCCATCAGCACTTCGGATGTTAAGAGCGAACATGTGTATCCGTCCTACATTTGATCCAATGTACCAAGGACCAAGATCTGTGGAGCGACATGAACACTTGCGCCGTTTTACAGGGCTCTTGATGATGAGTTTAGTGCGGTGACTAGCGCATTCTTTTAGCCCGCTTTGTCATAGATTAACATCCCTCTCGATGCGGGGATTTTGTAGGTAAAAACATGGGGCAGGATCGATTGATCGTCTACCGTGGATCGGGATCGATAGATCGTCATCGTGGATGAGGATCGATAGATGTCATGGTGGATCAGGATCGATAGATGGTCATGGTGGATCAGGATCGATAGATGGTCATGGTGGATCAGGATCGATAGATGGTCATGGTGGATCAGGATCGATAGATGGTCATCGTGGATGAGGATCGATAGAAGGTCATCGTGGATCAGGATCCATAGATGGCCAACGTGGATCAGGATCGATAGATCGCCAACGTGGATCAGGATCTATAGATGGTCATCGTTGATCAGGATCTATAGATCGCCAACGTGGATCGGGATCGATAGATCGCCAACGTGGATCAGGATTGATAGATGGTCATCGTTGATCAGGATCTATAGATCGCCAACGTGGATCAGGATCGATAAATCGCCAACGTGGATCAGGATCGATTGATGGTCATCGTGGATCAGGATCAATAGATCATCCAAGAGGATCAGGATCGATAGATCGTCCAAGAGAATCAGGATCGGTAGATGGACAACAAACGTTTCTTCCAACCTTATCCCCAATTAGAGCACAGACCTCAAACCTACAGTCGCCGGTTCGCAGCTGAAGTTCTCTAGACGATTGATTCGCAAAACCCAAGCACACACTTTTTCTAATCGCCTGTTTCGACATGCTTGATATTTTACAGTAATACATGTCTCGTGTGTTCACATAACAAGAGATTACTGATGCAGTTTGTAATCCCGAATACCGCGTTCGAAACACAGCTGCATGCGATTTGGCAGCAGACCGCCCTGCCTTGATTTTTTATAATGATATGAGTGCCGGTTCTTCAGAAAGCAATGGCAAACTACTGAACGTAAACTTGACAAAATAATCACAAACAGTCCAAAGATGCTGGGAATGATTGAGACGTCCCGTAAAGAAATGCAACCAACTTAACATACTCCGGACATGAACAAAGACGTAATCTGAAACTCTAGTTATTGTGTGAAGTGGCGAACCCAAATCTCCCACGCTTATTGCCGTGTCATATAATAGCGATGATTAGACGGCTAAGCCCAAAGAGAGCAATCTGAAGCCGTGTCTAGAGGACATGAGTACAGAGTATGGGAAGCGGGAAGTACAGGAAATGACAGACAGTACGTGCCTAAGTTCTCCTGCCTGGTCTCAGTTCCATTTCGCGCTTGACGTAACTCGATGAATGGTTAGCTTACCAAATCGAGCGAAGCAAATGAGTTCGGACCTGTCGAGTTTGACGCTTCAGTACATCCTTGTGAATGACTATGAAGCTTGTGATTGTAGAGGGCTCTGTTGTGGTGGCTAGAGGGCTTCTCTGCCAGGCAGGTGGTCACGTGTTCGAATCTCGGTGGTTGCAGAATTTTTTTTTTAATTGACGTGAGGTTCCAGGTTGACTAAGCCTTAAAAGGTTATCAGAAAATTACTTCGGAATTATAGACGTGTACCGATTGGTCTCTCAAAATATATAGAGAGAGATGGTGGGGAGTTAGGTAGACGTAGTGTAAGGAACTGGTAGAGAGATAGGTAGGCGTTATGTAGGCAGCTGGTAGAGAAATAGGTAGAGGTTATGTAGGCAGCTGGTAGAGAAATAGGTAAAGGTTATGTAGGCAGCTGGTAGAGAAATAGGTAGAGGTTATGTAGGCAGCTGGTAGAGAGTTAAGTAGACGTTGTGTAAGGAGTTATTATGGAGTTAAGTAGACGTGTAAGGAGTTGTTATAGAGTTAAGTAAAATGTATGCAGGGAACTGGTAGAGAGGTAGGTAGAAGTTATACGGGGAGCTGACAGAGAGTTAAGTAGAATTAATGTAGGAAACTAGTAGAGAGGTAGGTAGACATTGTGTTTGGAGCTGGCAGAGAGTTAACAAAATGCACGGCTAATTCGCACTGTTGATATGATGGATTATGTGGTCAATATTATGTTGGCCGCACTGTTCAGATGATGGATTATGTGGTCAATTTTATGTCGGCCGCACTGTTCAGATGATGGATTATGTGGTCATTATTATGTTGGTCGCACTGTTCAGATGACGGATTATGTTGTCAATATTATGTTCGCTGCACTGTTCAGATAATGGATTATGTGGTCAATATTATGTCGGAAGCATTGTTCATATAATGGATTATGTGGTCAATATTATGTCGGAAGCATTGTTCATATGATGGATTATGTGGTCAATATTATGTCGGCCGCACTGTTCATATGATGGATTGGCACGCAGAGGTGTTTCCAAGGCACCAGGGCCGGGTTATATAATGGCCAAGATCCTATTGACGCGTCCTCGTCGAGCGTCCTGGGCAACAGGTCCCTTCGGGGTCCTGGCTAAAGTCAGTAGGATCGCCGATTCCTCCGAAGTCGGAGAGTGTCTGCCTGTACGGCGAGGAACCACCAGTCTGCACACCAATAAGCCAGACATGGGACAACGGATACTCACGCAAAATCAGGTCCTGTATGACATCACACTGATGTTGGACAACAGGATGCCTTCATCCGACATACAGGACTTCGCGTTGGAGCTCAAGCCAACGAACACAAGCAAGCAAGCATATGATGGATTATGTGGTCAATATTATGTGGCCGCACTGTTCATATGGATTCTGTGGTCAATATTATGTTGGCCGCACTGTTCAGATGATGGATTATGTGGTCAATATTATGTTGGCCGCACTGGTCAGACGATGGATTATGTGGTCAATATTATGTTGGCCGCACTGTTCATATGATGGATTCTGTGGTCAATATTATGTTGACCGCACTGTTCAATATGATGGATTATGTGGTCAATATTATGTTGGCCGCACTGTTCAGACGATGGATTATGTGGTCAATATTATGTTGGCCGTACTGTTCATATGATGGATTATGTGGTCAATATTATGTGGGCCGCATTTACTTTCCAAGACATTGTCTGGTACCAATTTTAGGCTGGGTCGACTTGGGAGTCCAGGTATCATTCACTAATACGACTCTGTCCGAATTCGAACCCATGCCCACCATGCGGCAAGGATCCTAGCCACTGAGCCACAGTTGCGCCCACTTATATGTAATATCTCCTCAAACATACAGTCGCCAGTTCGCAGCTGAAGTTCTCTAGAGGATTGATTCGCAAAACCCAAGCACACACTTTTTTCTAATCGCCTGTTATGACATGCTTGATATTTTACAGTAATATATGTCTCGCGTGTTCACATAAAGACGTGGGTCTCTGTGTGTATATGTGTAATTAACAACCATTCAGAAGTCATGAAGTACCTACTATGTTCACACCATGTTTCTATGTATCATCTCATATACGACAGATTATGTGACGTGGACGGGCAAGGCATTGTCAAGAAGAAATGGCTGCAAAACTTTGAGAATGTGTCGGCAATTATTTTTACAGTGGCCCTAAGTTCCTATGATATTAAAAGCAAGGACCATGACAAGGTAATTAGCATGTTTCTGATTGTCTATGTTCATTTATCACCATAATGTGTCATCATTTACACCGGATTGTGCAGTTAGAAACTTAAATTGTGCTTAGGGCTTCGGATGGAGGAGCGCAGTTTGTTCCGTACACGCCTGGTGCGAGGAAATGCAACCTGAAGACTAAATGTTATAGCAGTGCAGAGCAATCCCTAAGTCTTGATCGGCAACTGGTCTATGATGGAAACTCGGATAGGTGGACAATTAGCGCACTGCTTTGCTGATCCGGCAGCTTGTGTTATTCCTGATGTATTGGTGTTACCTATCCTCTGGGGTAATCTAGACAAGCAGAGAGAGGGGATCATGCTGTATGGGCAACACAAGGTTTCTCCTATTCACTACAGGCGTTGTGCTATGATCGAACGAATTGGTCTGTTCAGCCACATTCGCTGCAGCCATGTGTTGTATTTATTTTTCTTGAATGAGAGTGGTTGGTTGGTTGGTTGGTTGGTTGGTTGGTTGGTTGGTTGGTTGGTTGGTTGGTTGGTTGGTTGGTTGGTTGGTTTTTTCTCGGTAGTTTAAGTGAACTGCATGTTCAGAAATATTGCGGGTGGCCGGCTGCGGAGCTAGCTGGTTTGCCTTATGCAGTAAGTAATGTGTCTGCAACTGTTGGTTTTTCTATTGACTGCTGTTTGCATTGACAATGAACTGGTTTTTATTTTTTTTTTTAGGTGGCTGACTGTTGTGTTGGCATGTATGTGTGTGCGCACTGTTGGGTTTGTCAGAACTATTGTCTGTTTCATGTTTCACATGAGACAGTGAGGAACATTTCGTGTGATTTTGCACCAGCACAAGAGCGGAGCAATTATGGGGGTGATATCTTGCAGTTAAGTTGGAACCGTAACTAATAACTATCTATCTCTATCTAACTAACTTATATTCCTTTGTTTCCAGACAGAAATACACGATGCATTAAGCGTGTTCAAAACAGTGGCAGGACACAGTGGGTTTTCCCGCTCGCCAATTGTTCTGTTTCTCAACAAGAAAGACATATTTCAACAAAAGCTGAAGAGGGTCCCGCTTACAGTTGCATTTCCTGATTATCGAGGTTGGTCCCGTGTTGGTGTCAGAATGATCTCTTTAAAACAATTTGCACATCATGTTCAACGCGTCGGAGTTATACTTCTTCGTCTGCTTCTCCTCTTGTTCTTCTTCTTCTCCTCCTCCTCTTCTTCTCATCCTCCTCCTCCTCCTCCTCCTCTTCTTCTTCTTCTTCTTCTTCTTCTTCTTCTTCTTCTTCGTCTTCTTCTTCCTCTTCTTCTTCTACTGATCACACATGTCCCCTCCCCCCAGTTTTTTCCATCAACTCATTGTTTCTTCTAAAGCATTCACAACCACACATTTGCCTATTATTGCTTTTCAATGCACTCAGCTCTCCTGTTATTTTGATGACAGATCCTTGCTGTCAATCCACATTGTTACCCGGCATGTCTGACAGCGAATCCATGCTCCCAATAGAAATATATTCCCTAAAACTCCAAGGCCAACAACCTGTGCATGATCGATCAAACACAAACAGAGCCCTTAGGATTTCAGTTGGCGCTGAGGCGGAATTGTTTTAAGTGATTGATTGCCATGGGATGATGATTGGTCTTAGGCGATTTCCGAGTATCTGCCATGGGATTATATACAGTAGTTTTCCCTATACAACCCCCTTTAATTTGATATATAATACAAAATGTCTGCTACCATATTAACAACTTTTAAGTCATAACTGTGACATACTCCTACTTTCGATATTCCGCCATCTATTTTGTTTGGTTCAAACCTACGTTTTGTATGGCACTGAATCTGTTAATTTACCTGGGCTCCCAGGTCGACGCAGAATAAAATGGACACTAGGAAATGCCTTGGGAAGTAAAGGCAGTGGTTGTGACACTGAGAATTGACCTATACAAATCTAAGTCTACCACCGTATATCCAGTTGCCTTAATGTGTGTACACGAATTCTTGACTTATTTCACAAACTAAAAGCTTTCTATTTGTCTTCAACAGGCACCAATGACTTCGCAGACGCTTGCCAGTTTGTCCAAGGGAAATTTGAATCCTGCCTGACGCACTCGCCGGACCGTCTCAATGTGAACATAACAAACGCCACGGACACTCCCAGCATACGTTCTGTGTTTGACTCCTCCCTGGCCGTTATCTTAGAACAAGCCTAAAATGTGTTTTTGTCAAATGTTCATATCTTTGTATCATTTATACTGTTCACATTTTACGTCATTAACAATATTGTCATTGACTATTGATATATGTCACACTCAATTAGAGAAACTGCCCCTTGTCATAAACTGGGCAAATTGTCACCCACACTGTTAACTGGCCTATGTTCTTGCCCATTTCACGAAAAGTGCAAAAGAATCAAATAAATGCTTTCCCATGTTCATGAACTGTGCAGTTATAATAAATGGAGAACGTAAATCGGTGTTAGATATATACATCATTTGCAATGTTTATGTCTTGCAATCATGCACACTTAATTTATAGACTTCTAGAACAGAAAAGCTTTGGTGGATGAGTGAAGAAAATAGCTCCAGTAAGTGAACAGAATCTTGTTGAAATGGGCGGTTTCATAAACAGAGTATTTTGTGTATGTGCACATACTCTCGCACAAACACGAACAATCGACACACACGCCACACACATAAACTGTTGTTACTTTTAGAAGATTAGTTAGTTACATGCCCTACAGTCAACCACAGTATTTATTTGCTGTTGGTGATGTACCAGACAGTGTAAGTCCAAATCGTACACGGTTGATTTCCAACTCTCACCTGCGTGTGTCGGAGAATTAAGAAAATCAGTTTCGATATTTCATAAGCCACATCTCCGGTTGAGTACATTATCTGCTGTTAGTGCATATACAATATGAAATATGTTAGCTCCTTGAAGTGGCATTCAGTATTTTTAAGACCAACTCCGCGCCATTGTATGTGGATTGAAAAAAAAATAAAGAGTTAATGTACAGTCGGAATTAGTCTGTTTGCATGGGGCACTGGCGGATGTCGTGTCAAACTCAAACTTGATGAAGATATGTCTCGCCTGCCCAGGTGTTAACTGCCTCGCTGTTGAATTATACCGCGATCCAGATGCGAGGAAAATAGCCAGTCATCTCAACACCTACAATTAATTCATCTTAAGTTTTACCTTACGTCAGTAGGATCGTCTGCCAATGTTGTTTTCCTGTCTTAAATAACCTTTTAGACCGGAAATTACTTTCACGCATGTGCAATCCATACCTGCCACATCCGCTGTCTGATGGATATTTAGTTCGTGCTACGTCTCCCATCTATCTATTTTCTACTCTCCTTCGCACGACATTTTTAGTTGATCCGTTTTATCCTCTATTCTCTTCAAATAATTAAACCCAGTTTTTAAACTAAAACACATGTTGTTTTTTTTTCTTAAATTAGCGGCTTTCAGTGCGTATACATGTGTCATTTTTATTGTTGTCCCTCACTGTTCTATGCCGTTAGGCGTCGCAGACTTGTTTGATGATTGGTTTACAAACTAGGGCTCGCTCGGTCGTTTGGATATGCTGAGTTGTTGTGGGTTTTTAAGGTGTTGATGACTTCCGTCGATCCATCTTTTCCGTGGTCTTCCCCTGCCTCTTGATGTTTCCATGTTCTTGTTGTATGCTCTTGCTGCTGGCGACATTGGGTTCATTCTTACTAGGTGGCCGAACCAAGTTAAGTCTTTGGGAGTCTCTTTGGCGAAGTGGTCAAGCCGTTTGACTCGTGCTCCGAAGGTTGTGATCTCGATTCCGGGCCGCGTCCTTCGGTTTACGAGTTAAATGTTTCGGAGACTCCTGTGGGTCGTCGCTAAAAGCTACGGAGTTCGTGCTTTGTGCGACGCTTTCCGTGCTGCGGAAAGAGGCCGAGCCATATGGGATAAAACCCGGTGCAATGAAGTCGACCCTGTCGACTTTTAAGCGACATTTTTTAAGCGTCTTTGTCTATCAATGAATTTAACAACATGTGTTGCTCCAAAGTCAACAGCATGCCACAACAAGCAATGATGTACAGACCAGATGGAAACAGAGGAAGAGGCCGACCACGTAAACGTTGGACTGAGGGAATAACAGAATCCATGGGAATGTCGATATACGAAGCCCATAACCGGGCACTCTCACGAAGTTTATACTTCACCTCGACACCGCAAGGTACAAGAGGAACATGATGAGATGAGATGAGAGTGTTGCTCCAACTGTTTTATAGATCTCCTCGTTTCTAATATGGTCCTTTCTTGACTTGTTCACTGCTTTTCTCAGCCATCTCACTTCACAAGTAGCGAGTTTCTTTCTTGTTCTTTAGTTAATGCCCATGTTTAACATTGATAGCACAACAGTGGTATAAAAATTGCCTTTCTAATTTTCTTCTTAATCTCACATTTTCTAAGTTCTTGTTTAATGTCTAGAGCAATCATAATTGTACACTTAAATCCTCTTCCGGCTCTGCTGGACCTGCCATAGTTTCATCCTTAAATGAACACAATAAATACACTAACTCACATTCAAGTACTATCCTTGAAATAAACACCACTGTTTACACTGAAGTACGTATATATATATAATATATATATATATAATATATATATATATATATTATATATATAATATATATATATATATATATATAATATATATATATATATATTATATATATATATATACTTATATATATGGCTTGCCAGGTCGAGAGGCTTTCGACTTCTGTGATGAGTGCGATGTTCTGCTGGGGCCTGCTACGGGATGGTGCAGGTGGTTGTTGCTGACTTCCATGAAGTTCTTTGTTTCCCACTTGGAGAATGTCCAGTTTATAATTCACTGCAGCAGAAACTAATTCGAAATATATCACAAACTATGTACTTATTAGAGATTAGGGCCATAAATTGTTCTTAGTTTCTTGATTTTAAAATATCCTGCATTGAAAGCAGAGTATTCGCCGTATACATTTGAAAACTGAAAACACAAACCATAAGTTACACGATTTATTGCTGTCATATTTCGTTGTGTTTATTTTTGTCCATCCAGGTAAGGGCAAGAGTTCTTAAGATCTAACTTTTGATATACGGAAGCAAATCATGGAGAATTAGCAGGTATGTGAAGAATTAAATGAAAGCTGTGGAGATGTGGTTTATAAAAGAATGATGAAAACGCAGCAGACGGATAGAAAGAGAAATGAAGATATTTTGAAAGAAGTTAACTCATACAGAAATCTGATTACTCGTAGCAGAAGGAAGCATTCAAAATACTTTAGGCGTATCATGTGACCGGAAAAGCTGGAGTGTGTCGTCACAACGGGCAAGCTGGAGTGTGTCGTCACAACGGGAAGGTTGGAGCAAGTGATCATACTTCCTGAGTATTTAAATTCTTTAATTTGCTTCAGACATGTACTCTTTATCTGTATATTTAGTACAATAAACAATGCAGACAGACAGTGGGATTAACCCCTTGTGCCACATTTATTGAAATACAGAAGATCAAGTGGTTTGGCCATGTCGTTAGAATGCAACACCAGCAACTACCATCACTGGCCTTACATCAAAGATCATCTGCGACGAGACCATGAGGACGTCCAAGAAGAATATGGATTGACGACATCAAAGACATTGTACAATCACACGGAATGACACTATCAAGTGCCACCCACCGGGCGCTGGTGCGCAACTTATTCCTCCCCGCGACATTTGACGGTAGAAGTGAAAGGTGGTGATGATGATGATGATGATGATGATGATGATGATGATGATGATGATGATGATGATGATGATGATGATGATGATGATGATGATGATGAACAATGCATGTCAATCCGTAACCGCTAACGACATTTCGTTCCATTTATCCTAGTCCTCACACATTGCACCGCATTTTCCTGAGCTTACCAATAACAAACACAAGAGAATCATTATTCAAATACAATGCATGATGATGATGGGTGGTGATTAGTAAGGCAAATTTAAACATTAATCAACTGACAATCAACAATGCAAATAAGCTCATGACCGCCATTAACATGTATTATATTTATCCCCATCTGCCCACATTGCACCACATTTTCATGAGCTTATAAGTAACTAACACAAAGGAAAGTTAATCTCTTTATAAATACATGTACAAACTTAAAATTAGCACCTGGAGCACGGCAATTTTAATTGTCTAGAAAATAACATTCAACAATGCGTGTAAATCAATGACCGCCAATGATATGAGTTCCATTTATCCTTATTAGTTCACATTATATCACATTTTCTTCATTTACCAATAAATAGTACAAGTGAATATTTTTAATACATGTGCAAATAAATAATGAGCAGTTAGAGTACTGTAATTTTAATTGTCGAGAAAATGACAATCACTAATGCATGTAACTCATTAATCGTCAATGACATCAGTTCCATTTATCAGTCCACATTTTAGCGCATTTTCTTCAGCGTACCAATAGCTAGCACGGGAGAATCTTTGTTTACATACATGTGCAAATAGATCCTGAGCAGTAAGAATACGGCAATTTTAAGTTTCGAGAAAATGACAATCAACAATGCATTTAAATCAATGATCGCCAATGGCATCAGTTCTATTTATCATTATCAGTCCACATTATATCTCACTGTATCTCATTTTCTTCAGTTTACCAATAGCTAGCACGGGAGAATCTTTATTCAGAGACATGTGCATATAAATATTGAGCACAAGAAGTATGTTATTTGCAAGTGTCGAGATAATGACAATCAACATGCATGTAAATCAATGACCGCTAATGAAACCAGTTCCATTTATCAGTCCACATCGTATCTCACTTTCCTCGGTTTACCAGTATGTAGCACAAGAGAATCTTTGTTCAAAGAGCATGTGCAAATAAATATTGAGAACAAGAAGTTCAGGTAAATGCAAGTGTCGAGAAACTGATAGTCATCAGTGCATGCAAGCTCACTACTACTATTGTTAAAGCTGGTTGCATATCATTTACAAGTGTAGCAGTCAACTCCAGCATTTTTGGGCTGTTTTTGTGATCTCTTGGCAAGTTTACGTTCAGTAGTTTGCCATTGCTTTCTAACCTACTGGCGCTCATACCATTGTATGGAAACCAATGCAAAACGGTCTGCTTCCAAATCGCCCGCAGCTGTGTTTCGTGCGATGTTTGTGGGATTGTGAAAAACTCAATAAACTGTGTCTTCAAAAAGAGTGCGTGTAGACAAAAAATACTTTTCTCTCTTCTGTATGTGTTGGACACACATAGTTCACTAATGTGAATGATAATCAAGTAATCAATCACTTTGCGAGAATGAAATCTAGACGAAAGACACTGTTGTTACTTCATACATTTTCATATTGTTTTGTATTGTTTTCATGTTACGTTCTGATATTGAAATAAATGACACACATTTTTATTATGTTTGTATTTCCTTGTTTTGAGATGTATTAGCTTAATTAAGCTCATTTTTGTGCTTGATTTTACATACAAAATAACAACTATGTACTCCTGTAAACATGTATCCTCCTTGTGTTTTCATAGTTAACACAAAATATAAATAATAAATGCATAATGAGTTTCAAAATTCCTTGGTGTGTGATCGTGGCACTTTATATGCTCGCACCCCCAACTTTCACGCCCGGCTACGCCTTTGATTACACCACTAGGACAAACCATCCAGGTAGTTATCACTTTGTCTTTCTCTTCCTTTTTGTCATCAAGTTTTTATGCACGTGACGAGATACGGCGAGATATGTCAGGAAATAAATTAGTCCAACGTTTTGTTTGTGTCTTCTTTATTCAAAACTAGAAATATCACAGTTATCAGTTATCAGTTGGGGTATCTTCATTGCACTCCGGACAGGTCCATAGGTGCTCAGATCATCCCCCCCCCCCCCAGCATATGCATCAGCGTCCGGTGGCTAATAGTGCCAGTTCTGTGTTGGTTGACGAGGTACCTCTTTTTCCCGATGTACCTCTCGCGTCTGGCCGTGCCGATTCTTACTCCCAAGTCTTTCATCCTGGACAGCGATGTGGATTCACTGACGTCAAAGTCCTCTGTTCTCGCCATATCTTTAAGGACGTTAATAACATCGGCACGATCCATGGGCTGGCCATCTACAGGGGGTGCAGAGCCAGCCAGTTTATCAGCTCGTTCATTTCCCTCGACTACCGCATGTCCCGGGACGAAGATGAAGGTGACTTTACGGACAACAGACTTCCGCAGCGACTCAGTCCACTGTCTACGTACATATCCAGCTTCGACCTTCTGAATCATGCTCATTGAAGTCACTTAGTACACACACGTTGGTATAATGCTATGATTCCAGCCATATGAAAGCCTGTGTAACTGCCATCACCTCCATCGTCATGCTGCTCGTGGTCATAGAGTGGGCACCACTGGATTCTTGAACGGTTCGGCCCGCTGAACGGGACTGTAAATGTCCACGCACTTCTCTGCTGCTTTACAACAGATCCATCTGTATAGATGAGCACTTCGGGGCTATCTGGGTGTTCATAGATGAGCGCGTTGACCTCTGCATTGACAGCGGCAGGGTTCTGCTCTCATGCACCGTCTGTCGAGTGTGATAATGCAGGAGAAAGTGCACTTAACAGCTGGAGGCACTGGCACCCATTCCTTGCCGGAGTTGATACTGGTAATACTGCAGACCTGTCTGACGATATCTTCCGCCCGACTCATCCATGATTTGCCCCTCTTTAGCCTGTCACCCTTTTCTCTGAATATAGCGTCATGCAGAGGGTGCTGCTCATCTGCACTTATTTTTAAGTATGCACGAGCTCTTTAGATCTTGATCCTGTGTTCCATTGTCGGGAAGTCAAGGAGAAATATCACAACTAGCATTCAATGCCAAACAGATAAGCAGATTCGAGACAAACACGGCACACAATCAATTGGAGAAGTATTATAATGTAAATGTCCATTCACCGAGAACTGAAATTGTGGAGGATACCAAGAAAGAAAAATCAAATAACACGATGGCACTGGTATGGCGATATATCGTCCTTCTGTCAAATGAGAGGTCAAGTCTGGCGATATATCCTTCGCCACTGAATCAATTAATTAAAAGTTGCTTCCGAATCGCCCTTCTCTGTGGGTGACCATGCTGGAGAATTAGACATGAAATTCTGAAGAAACTGACAAGGCAGAATTGGTTTTGTATGGAGAACGTGTAAATAACGTGGACAGAGAAGAAAAAGAACACACGCTAAAATATTGAGAGCTTCTGGTGTTGTTAGATTACACATAAAACTTGAAGGCAAATTAAATCAAACTGATGAAGTATACGAGCAAAAAAGTTAAATATAGAATGTAGTCTCTTGTTGACATATTTTTTGGGCGGAAGAAGCAAGAGAAGACTAAGAAAGTTAGAGAAAAGTAAACAGCTGGATAATAAATAATTATATAAAGGACACTAACTTTGAAGGTCAGCGTGACTGAATAGATAAGAGTGGTCGCTCTTAAACTTCCATTGTGCTGCTGCCAGTGTAACAAGTTCAACCTTACACCGGTCAGTTTATTCTTCTTCTTCTTTTCGTTCGCTTGAAATATGTCTATAACTGCAATGCTGTCTCTTGTATGAATTGAACTGTCTTTTTCAGTTCACACAGCGGTCCATAGAGTTTATCTTCCACTGTCGTCTCTCTAGGCCAGAAGGTTTGCCTAGATATGTTATATTTTGGGCAGTCTTGGAGTATGTGCTCTGCTGTCTGCGACGCCAATCCACATGTGCACATGGCTGTTTCACCAATCTTGAATTTTGTATACATGTGGTTGCGTAATCTATTGTGCCCTGTTCTGAGGCGCAGAATAATGACTTGTTCTGGTCTATCCATAACGTGGTAGTCATCTTGAGCAGGTTTTGGTGGCTTTCTGACTGATTTGATCATTCTTTTCTTTTGGTGGTATGTAACGGGCACATCAGGCTGTTCTTCTTTGGCTCCTTCCTTAGCCAATTGATCAGCTCTGTCGTTTCCGGGTACTCCACAGTGGGATGGTATCCACTGTATGGTGACCTTATGCTGACTGCTAAGTTCAGAAAGTAGTGTCCTTAGTACTGGCAATTTCCCAGACAGGAGCGCCTCGAGTACTGATTTTGCATCTGTCAATAGCACCACAGGTTGTGTACCATTGCTGGTATTTAGTAATTTCTCTGTTGCTATCTTGATTGCCTCAATTTCAGCATCGTAGTTATGGCAGTACTTTCCTGTCGGTACTCTAGCTGTGTCCCTAGTATTATTTGGGTATTCTATGTACACTCCCGCTCCTCCATTTCGAACAGCATTTTGTGCTGACCCATCTGTGTAGACTCGGATCCAGAGGTCCTGTGGGTATTCTTCATCAAGGAAGCTGAGAGTGGCTGTTCTGCGCTGCACACTGTTCTGTTCTTCCTTGTCAAATATTCCTCTCACTTTTGTCTGGATTTGTAATGATAGTCTATGCTCATCTTTCCATGGAGTTCGCTCTGGAATAGTTGTTAGGGGGATACCAACTGTGGGCAGATCGGTGGTTTCTCTGCAGAGTCGTTTGGCCTGGTGGATAAAACTACTTCTTTTCAACCGCCCCATAGCTAGGTTTTCAAATCTGTTCTTCATAGGGTGGCCTGGCAAGCTGAGGAACTTTTCTGCTTGTATTAGCGTTTTCGTATCTCTGCGCTCACTCAGTGCTTGTGTCCTCCCCATCTTCTCCATTTCCACTATAGGGGTTGATCTCATCCCTCCTGTGGTGACTCTAAGTGCTTGATTTTGCACTTTGTCCAGCTCTTGTAGTGTGGTTTTTGATGCCGAACACCACGCAGTTGACCCGTATTCCAGGTGTGGTCGTATGCTCTGTTGATAAACTTTGCTAAGTATTTTCCCACTGGCTCCCCATGTGGTTCCACTTAGCTTTCTCAGGATGGCTATTTTCCTTCTGGCTTTTGCTACTGCTTTGTTGATGTGCTTTCTCCATGTCAGCCTGCCATCAAATGTTACTCCAAGGTATGTTGGTTCTTTATCTTCTCTTAGGGGTGTTCCATTTATCTGGATGGTCCCTGCCTTTTGTTTTGGAGAGAGGGTAATTAGGGTGGTGCTGCACTTGTCAGTCTTTATGCTGCTACACACCATCTATTTGCCCATGCAACAAATGTATCTACAGCTCTTTGTAGCAATCTGGTGGCCACTGATGCATGTTCATTTATGCTCCATAGAACCAGGTCATCGGCGTACATTGCCGCTTTAACTTCCATGCGGTAGATTAGCAACGAGATCATTGATGAAGATTAGAAAAAGTGTGGGGGACAAGACTCCGCCCTGGGGAACACCGTGACGCAGTAGTACTTTCTTGCTCTTTAGTCCGTCTATCTGTACTCGGGCTCTTCTGTTGTGCAAGTATGCTTTCACCCATTTGTACATTCTTCCATTGACTTTGCAGTTTCTCAGTTTCTTCATCAGACCTTCTTTCCAGACTTTGTCAAAGGCTTTCTTCAGATCTATCCATGCCGCAAGCACCAGCTTCTTCTCTTGGAATGCATCCTCAATTTCTTGAGAGAGGTAGGTTGTCTGATCTTCCGTAGAGTAGCACTGCCTAAAGCCAGCCTGCTGTGGCACAAGGATGTTTTTACTTTCAATGTACCACTGCAGTCTGTGATTGATGATGCGCTCCAGTGTTTTGCAGAGACAGCTGGTGAGGCTAATTGGTCTGTAGCTAGAGGCAATGGAACTATCTTTCCCTGATTTTAGGAGGGGTATCATGATTGCTTCTCTCCAGGCTTGTGGAACACTGCCTAAGGTCCAACTGTTATTGAAGATCTGCAACAGCTTTGCTTTGGCCTCTGTTCCTAGGTTCCTGATCATTTCATTGGAGATACCATCAGCTCCTGGTGACTTTCTCATTTTCAGTTTTGATATGGCTAGCTCCAGTTCGCTGATTGTGATGGGTGCCTCCAGAACCTCATGTACTATTTCCTTCTGTCCTGTATGTTGCAGTTTCTCTCGAATCTCTTGTTGTTTCTCTGGACTAATTTTGATATTGTTATCTTGTGCGAATGAGTCCGCAAAATGGTCAGCTGCTTGCTTTCTTGTTAAGATGTTTCCATCTTTATGTAGTGCAATTTTTGAGTTTCTCCCTGTGCCCTCATCGTTAAGTTGTTTTATTAGCTTCCACAATTTCCTTGTGTCTCTTTCAAAGTTCAGAGACTCTGTTTTTTCCTGCCAGCTTTTCCATCTAGCCTTGCAGCTTGGCCCTTTGAAATTTGGCTTTTGCTATGCTGGAATTTATTGTGGTGCTCTTGGCTGGGTGTGGCCTCTGCTTGCTTTCTACACACTTCCACATCATTATGCAACTGTTCCAGTTCACTACTCCAGTAGGGTTTATATTGTTTACGGGCTCCTCTTGGTACTGTTTCTCGCGCTGCCTGTAGTATGCATTTCCCAAACTCTTCAACTACTTTATTTATGTCTTTCTCAGTGTTCAGGTTTCTAACCAGTATGCTGGTGCGATTCTTGTACATTGCCCAGTCTGCTTTCTTGTAGTTCCACCTCGAGAGGGTGCTGCTTTCACTTACAAGCTCATTTTCTACAGTTAGAAAGACTGGCCGATGGTCACTGCCACCAAGTTGTTTCCCAACAATTCGTGTAATGTTCCACTCCAGGTCTGGTGAATGAAAAGCCAGGTCAGGTGTAGTTGTAGAGTGCCATGATCTCGAGTAGAAAGTATGTGGGTCGGACGGCTTGTTAATCAAGATGAATCTATTCTCATCCTGCCAGTCTTCCAGTCTCTCTCCTCTCTGGTCCATGTGATCATAGCCCCAACTCTGCGAGTGGCTGTTGAAATCGCCACACACAATCATTTTTTCTGTTAATGGTAGTGTGTCCAGTGCCTGTGGGCGGTCACTTGGACAGTAGTAATTGATCAGATGTAGGTCTGTATAGCCTGTTTTAAGTTTAAGTGTCTGATACTCAGCCCCTTCCATATAGACTTCGATTTGGGAAGCAGTGATGTTATTTTTTACAAGGGTAAGTATCCCACCTTTTCGCCTGTCCTTTCGGTCAGATCGGTAACACTGGTAGCCTCTGATTTTGAAGGCTATATTTTCGTTGAGGTGAGTTTCTTGCAAGCAACATATGCTTACTTTTTCTTGGTCCAGGATGTTTTGTAATTCTTTTTTTTTTTTTTTTTTTTTTTTTTTTGTTTTTTTTTGTTACTGACTCCCTCCGCATTCCAGTGCATTATTTTAAGTCTTTGTTTAGTATGGCCAGCCGTTCTATTCTCATGTCCCCTGGCTCCACAGGACATCTGAGAAGGACCTCCAGTAGTTGGGGTTGGACCCTTTCGAGACATAGGGCCCGGCACTGTACCTGCCTGGGGGTCCAACGCAGGACGAGCACCATAACTTTTAGCAGTAGTCGACATATTCCATTTTGCGTAATTGCGTGGCACCCTGATTTCTGTGGTGCGCCTCCTGGCTGGTTGCCTCCGTCTTCAGCACCTTTCCTTTGCTAGAGCAGACTGTGGTCTCACTCGAGTTTAGATGTGTACACACGCACACATGTCTGCACATGCATGTATGTGTATACACATCTAGAGCACACTGGTTATTTTCCGGAGCCAAATACTCGCCGTCGCCCCTTCTCCTGTTAGTAGAAACAGTTCCGCCACGTGAAGGCCAGGAGTTGGACTTTTGCTGCAAAGGTTATGTATTCACGAGCCATTGAGGTATTTAAGCAATGTTGGGCGCTCACCCCAACACTGCGCCCCGGCTACATACAGCAACATTTGGAACCGGTCAGTTTATTAAATTGTTGACTTCTCATCCTTGACACGGGGACTTAAGTTATAAGTTTCTCAGAAGTCGGAATGGGTTCGCCTAATGGCGAGGGACACTGGTAATAGGGGAAGGTAATCCACACGCAAAAATCAGTCCAGTGCACCAGAAGTAGTAGCTCGCGTATGTACTAAGCTTGTGTTCAAAGCGAGCGAACGCGAGAAAAAAACATTAATTGTGATAATGAGCACGTCATTCACCGAATGTGGTCGTGTCTATACAATTGTTGATCTAGCACCATGTACCCGTTGTGATGTCGGGCCGGTAAATGGGCTTGACCGTGTTTGAACAACAACTTGATTCAAATATCAGGTGACAGAGGGAAGTAGAGAGGAGTAGAGGGGAGTAGAAAGAAGTATAGAGGAGTAGATAGCAGTGGAGAGGAGTGGAGGGAAGTAGAGAGAAGTGGAGAGGAGTGGAGGGAAGTAGAGAGGAGTAGAGAGAAGTGGAGAGGAGTGGAGGGAAGTAGAGAGAAGTAGAGAGAAGTGGAGAGGAGTGGAGGGAAGTAGAGAGAAGTGGAGAGGAGTGGAGGGAAGTAGAGAGAAGTGGAGGGAAGTGGAGAGGAGTGGAGGGAAGTAGAGAGGAGTAGAGAGAAGTGGAGAGAAGTGGAGAGGGGTGGAGGGAAGTAGAGAGGAGTGGAGGGAAGTAGAGAGAAGTAGAGAGGAGTGGAGAGAAGCAGAGAGAACTAGGGGAGACGTAGAGAGGAGTAGAGATAAATAGAGAGAAGTAAAGAGAAGTAGAGAAGACTATAGAAAAATAGAGATAAGTACAGAGGAGTGGGGGGAAGTAGAGAGACGTACAGAGGAGTGGAGGGAAGCAGAGAGAAGTAGAGAGGAGTTGAGGAAGTAAAGAAGAGAGGAGTAGAAGAAGCAGATAGAAGTAGAGAGGAGTGGAGAGAAATAGAGAGAACTAGGGAGATGTAGAGAGGAGTAAAGAGAAATAGAGAGGAGTAAAGAGAAATACAGAGACGAAGACAAAAGTAGAGAGGAGTAGAGAAAAGTAGAGAAAAGTAGAGAGAAGTGGAGAGACGTAGAGAGCAGTAGAGGGGAGTAGAGAGAAGTAGAGAAAATCAGATAGAAGAAGAGAGAAGTAGAGAGAACTAGAGAATAGGAGAGAGGAGTTTAGTTTAGTTTAGTTTAGTTTGGTTTAGTTTAGTTTAGTTTAGTTTAGTCAACGGATAAACATCACGGCACACGGTTGTAACCCATAAGTGCTCCGTTCTACTCCTAACTCAAGCCTGAGTCCGGAGAATCTCAGCTCAGTGCACGAACTCCGTTGCACCGACGAGGATCCTGAAATACTTTGGGTAGATTTTTAACTCTAATTTTTGCCCGGGCAGAGCCGTTAGGCTACTCTTATCCAAATTCCAACTGCCAAGTGATTGTTTACGTGCGCAACAATGCAAGTACACCCTGGCGTCCGATCTCACTGCCTAAAGACCAGGGGAAATTCTGTTACTAGAAGTCCACGTGAAAAAATTCCGGTACTCACCGGGGCTTGAACCAGGGACCTCCACCACTCGAAGCGGACACCTTACCTCGAGACCACTCAGTCCCCTGAAGAGAGGAGTAGAGAGTCGTGGGCGTCAGTGTCTGTAGCAGACAAATAGAAGGTGAATATAGTGGTCCAGCGAGTTTGTATGTTTTGTGTGTAATATGCTCTTGGTTAATTGATATTTCTTAAACATATAGTGCTATACAGTAATGCAAATTGAATATAAATACAATCGAAATGGAAATAATGAAGATAGCAGATCGCCCGCTCCAGTAAACGTAAGGTAAATATTACACCCTTGAAACAAGTTAAAGAATTCAAATATCTTGGAAGTAAGGGGTGTATTTGTAATGTCTGTGCAGTGTTTGAAAATATTGCCGGTTCAAGTTTTTTATTTATTTATTTGGTTGCATGAACTTTACAGAGGGTGAATACAAAACTTGGTCCTGGCAATATTTGAAAACACTGCACAGTCATTAAATATACACCCTTTATGATCACAGATGATGTCAGAATAGACAGAGAAACCGAAAAGTCAAAAAGCAAGTGCGCTTGTATATCAACTGACACCAATAATAAAACATCCAAATATATCTATGTCCGCAAAACCTACAGATAATAAATAGCATACTCATGTCAGCCCTTTGCTACCAAATTCAATGTCGGAAATTATCCAAATCACACTTAAGCAAAATCAATGCCTGCTAGATGAGATGTTTGAGAAGAGTTGCCAACTTAACTATCCGAGATCGAGTAAAATATGGTGCTATCAGACAGACAGTGGGATCAACACCTTGTGCCACAGATATTTAAAGATAGAAGATTAAAAGGTTTGGCAATATCCATCAGTAACCAGCACTAGCGCTACACCAAAGAAGATCTGAAACGAGAGCAAGAGGACGCCCAAGAAGAAAGGGGATTAAGGGCATCAAAGACTTTGTACAATCACGTGGAATGACACTATTAAGTGTCATCCATCGGTGGCTGGATTGTCAACTATCCCTCCTCGAGATGCTTGTCGCCAAAAGTGGAAGATGATGATGATGATGATGATGATGATGATGATGATGATGATGATGATGATGATGATGATGATGATGATGATGATGATGATGATGATGATGATGATGATGATGATGATGATGATGATGATGATGGCAACGACGACATCGACGACGACCACGATGATATAAATATAGCTGGCTGAGAATTCCTGCCTTAATATTCCATGATATTAGGTTCAAGTAACAGATGCTACCTTAGCTATTAATTAAGGGTTAATAGAAAATTTACCACACGAGTCTGGCTGCAAAAATCTGAAAATCTGGCATGTATAAAAAATATAATTAGAAAGCGGCAATCTCTGAAGCCGGGAAAGGAAAGCTTCGAGGCGGAAAATGTTTTTATCCGTTGTGTCCGAACACAATGTGAAGAAACGGGTCTGCCTGTAAGAAGATTGCTAGCGCTTGGGAAATCTTAGCAAGTCTCTGAGGAAATGATGACACCGTCCTGAGGGCAGAAAAGAGCTTAAATAAGACCCAAAGCAAAACATTGCCTTGCCTTCGTTTTGGCCACAATTATAGTGATGACCTTGCCAGATATGCAACCTGTAATCCTAGACAGCTTGCTTGAAGGTCTGGCTTTAAATGTGATGAGTGGATCGGACGAAAATCGGTAAGCTTTGCTAGAACAGCCAGGTCTGTGGAGAAGGCGTTTCTTGCACAATTCGCAATCTCGCATACCGCGTTCCGAAACACAGCTGTGGGTGTTTTGGCAGCAGACCGCCTTGCGATGGTTTTCATACAGTGGCATAAGTGCCGGTCGTTCAGATGGCAATGGAAATCACTAAAAATGCCAAGAAATCACATATGAACCAAATCATGCTGGGGTTGATTGAGTCGCTCTGTAAAGGATATTAACGAACTGAACTTTACTAGAAAATAATTAAAAGGGACAGAATAGACGTTGCGGCGAAAGTCTTCGTCAGTCAAACAACAAATATACACTGCAACAACTTCGTGAAAATATATATATGAAAATATCCATCCATCCATCATGTGCCATGCCAATAAGCATGGGATGTCATGTTTTGCCATCTCACTCGATCACCAGAGTCGTGGATCAGCTCCGTGTTCCTGTCTCGACTATGCCACGAGGCCAAGCCATCCAGGTATTTACTTCTCGGTCTTCCCCTTGGTCTCTTCCTTTCGATCTTGCCAGTTGTCGACAAGTTCTCCAAGTCATTTCTTCTTATAACATGTCCAAAAATGTTTGACTGTCTAGGTATGAAAATATACTCGTATATAAGTTTAATTATCTGCCGTGAAACTTTAAATGTGGAAAAACTCAGCTCGCCAAGGCGGCTATTTATTTATGCGTAAGTAACAACAGAAGCTTTGCTTTTCTTGTCTGCCTCATTGATTATTCATTAATTATTTATGTCCATACAATTGTTATGGAAAAGATAATCACAGAATAATTCTTGACTAACGATAGTTTGTTACATTGTGTTTCAAAAAAGGCATAATAACTACAACCCATTACGGTAGGCTCGCTCCGTGTCGAAGGAGTTGCAGATGCAGTTCGTAATGCGGCATACCGCGTTCGAAACACAGCTGCGTGCGATTTAATATCATACCGCCTTGCGTTGGTTTTTTACGAAATGGTATGTGTGCCGGTCATCCAGAAAGCAATGGCAAACTACTGGCAGTAAACTTGTCAAGAGATCACAAACAGCCGGAAATGCTAGGGTTGCATCTAAGTTAACATGGAGGTAGCTAATGTGGCTGATCAGACAAATTCGCGTGCTAAAATGTTCGTCCACAATCGATGCATGTGAACACATGGTTATTTCCACCATCACATATCAAATGACATCTCACACACTCAGTGTGTGACCTATCTGTAATAATATGTTCCTTTGTCATTATTCCTGATCTTTGCCCTCCATGCAACGCGATCAGCGGCGACTTGCTCCCAATGTTCAATATCAATGCCTGTATCAATCATGTCCCGCTTACACACATCTTTGTATCGTAGTAGAGGCCGACCCCGAGATCTCTTACCCATCTGTAAATCACCGCTGGTCTCCGTAGCGATAAGCATTGCGGGCGCGATTCGTAATGCCGCTTACCCGCGTTCGAAACACAGCGGTGACCGATTTGGCAGCAGACCGTGTCGCGCTGGTTTTAACGTGTTGGTATGGGAGCCGGTCGTTCAGAAAGCAATGGCAAACTACTGAACGTAAAAACTTGCCAAGACTTCAACAACGGCAGTAAAATGCTGATGTTGACTGCAATGTCCTGTAAAGGATATGCAACTATAAAACAAAAATTCATCAAAATGATGTCCTTAGGTATTCTATCGTCATCCATCCTTCTAATGTGTCCTTTCCATCTACGTTTAGGAAGGTTCCGCATGGAACAAACTGTCTTTCCAATACTTAGGTATTTGAGATTTTCTATCATGGGTAAAGAAGTAAGACAAGTATTGACAATTGAGAAGATCTGAGCGACGAAAGAAAACTGCCTCACTATAGAATCATGTCTCTAACATTGAAATGGTGTCGTCATGTCGAACGCATCAGTGTCTTAGACAAACCAGTATTGGAGGTATGGTTTTTGGAAGAACAGGCATGGTTCGAGAAGATTGACGTGGACACAGCACATTAAAGACATCCTTGGCATGAAAATGCAGGAGGTGGGGGAAAATTGATGAAGAACTGAGAATAACTGCGCGTTTTGTGATGGAAGCGCCATTCTGCAATGGATTCGCTACATGACGACAATGATGAACAACAGAAGTATTTGGGGCACGTACAAAGACATAACTGTCTGGAAAAGATGACGGTGGAGAGAGGTGTACCGGTGCCATGGTCCAGTTGATATAGGTTAGGAACATGGCATGAGACGTATTAAGCGAGGTCGACAGAAGGAGACTGGGATGTGCGAAAGCGGAATACCCAAAGTAGATGGATCCCAGGTGTGATAGATAATTTACACAACAACAGAGATAGGACATCTATCTTGCGAGGAAAAAAGGCATATTTTGCTATATCTCAGTTGTCAGGTCTTAGTCAGATATGACTGAGCTACCGTATAACAGTAGACGGTACTACTTGCTTTCTGTTAGCGCCGAATGTTGGGTCTTAGTCAGATATGACTGAGCTACCGTATGACAGTAGACGGTACTACCTGCTTTCTGTCAGCGCCGAATGTTGGGCGGCGCCTACCAAACCCGACACCCTACATTATGCCAACGGCTTCGAGCGGAAGAGCGCAATTGGGAGGGTACAAGCCTTATCCTGATGCGAGGAAATGCAACCTAAAGACAAAATGTCATGGCTGGGCAGACCAGGCCCTAAGCCTTGGTTGGCAGCTGGTCTAGGATCGACGCTCCGACAGGCGGACAGTTAGAGCATTGCTTTGCTGATCCGGCAACTTCTGTAGCTTGTCTTTTTCCAGATGTATTGGTGTTACCATTCCTCTGGAGTGAACTACGCAGGCCGAGAGAGGGATCATGCTGCATGGGCAACACATGGTCTCGATATTTTAGCCAGGCTTTGTGCTATGGAGAGGTATAACTCCATCCCTGGTCTTAACCGGTCTCGGAATCAAAGCGAGAGGTAGCAGTTACGGGTTATATGTCCTTGTCAATTGGCGTAGACATGGGGCGCCACGGGTTGCCGCTGACGTTGGGAGACACCTACAGGTGTCACTGATCAGCTACCGTCCCGCCTTAAGCTGGGCAGCCCCCGCCAAGTGGGTGCTGATCCGACACAGCCTGCCTGCTTCAGTGGGTGCTTGGGGCTAGGACAAAATCTGAATCGCAGGCTGTTAAACCAATGCACCAGGCACTAATAACAATAAAAAGAGAAACCTCAAGCTACGGCTTGCAACCTGGAACATAAGAACCATGTGTCCAGGATATTCCACTGACCTGACGAATATTGACGATGTGAGGAAAACGGTTGTGATTGATGCCGAACTCAATCGTCTTAACATTGATATTGCTGGCCTGCAGGTGACTCGCCTCGCTGAGGAAGGGTCACTCAGGGAAAACAATTACACCTTTTGGGGGAAGGGTAGAGGGCAGACAGAAAAAGGCAACATGGTGTGGGCTTTGCAGTGAAGAATTCGCTACTGGGAATGATTGAAATTTCAGCTGGAGGTAATGAAAGACTATTATTCCTTCGCTTGGCACCCTCATATGGTTTTGTCACCATTATCACTGCATATGCACCGACACTCGCTTCCTCTGATGATGTGAAGGATACGTTCTATGAGGAGCTAGACTCTGTGATCAAGGCAGTTCCAAAATCCGACTACATTTATATGCTCGGTGATTTCAATACTCGTGTGGGCAAGGATTCGAGTTCATGGCCAGTGTGCCTTGGAAAATACAACATCGGTCGCATGAATGAAAATGGGCAAAGGCTGCTGGGGTATTGCACTAGAAATGACCTATTTATTACATTATTATCTTTACAACAAAAGAACTGCATAAGGTCACATGGAAACATCCAAGATCCGGCCATTGATATCAGCTGGACTTCATCATCACACGGAGACAACATCTGAACCAAACATCATTGACTCGAAGTTACCACAGTGCTGACTGTGATACGGATCACTCTTTGGTTGTTGCAAAAGTTAGACTGAGACCATAGAGAATCTACACAGCTAAACACAAATCTAGCCCCAGGATTAATGTTATTAACACCCACGATCCTGATAAGTGCTTTGAGTTCCAACAGCAACTTGAAGACGCTTTCACTGATACTTGCAACCTCATTGGATTAAATGAATGGGCATCATCATTCTTGATGGACAAGCAACATAGTATAAAATAAAAACGGGCGGCATTCTCTTCCCTGATTTTCTGGTAGTGGACCGGGCGTATGACTTTCTGGGGCGATGAGAAATCAAAAGTCAGACGATGTATGTGTTCGTTGACATTGTTATAAATTCCTCGGTATTAAACAATAGAAAACAACAGGCCAACGAGGCCGATGTCTAGGTTTCTTTTAAAAAGTTAACAGGGGGGAAAAAAAACGACCCACAAAAAGAATATTTAAACCATGTGTGACTTGATACACGCGTTTGGGTTCTTGTTAAAGAAGTTTGTGCACTATGCTGAGATTATACATGTGTGTTCTATGGGATGAGACAGGTGCACTAATGGATATGTCCGAGTGCAGTGAAAGTGAGATTCAACCAGGCAGTTTGTTGATTGCAAGAAAATGTTAAATCTAAGATAGGGGTAATCATGAATAATTCGAATTGAAAATGACATGCCGAATTGTGTCCCTTCCATTATTATTTACTTGGTGGTTTTGATCGAGGCTATCAGAGGTTGAAGGACAAATGATTTGTAAACGATCACTTTCATTGCACACCGATAAGTGCTCCAGCTTCTGCCAAAGTTCACACATGAAGTAATCAGCATAATGCACTAACTCTGTAGCTAAAATATAAGTATGATTGCAATTACACGGAGCAGTCAACTCTAGCATTTTTTGGCTGTTTGAGTTGAGTCAAGAACCGACATCACTGCACTCGGCGCATTCCCATGAGCGCCCAGTCTTATTCTTCAACAGCCAGCGTAGAGTTCCAATACTAATGGTGCCCGTTGCAATCTGATTATATGTCCTGAATTGCTTTACCTCTGAATGTACGACTAGTCGACCAGATCCACATACCACCCCTTGCTGCTGCATTCTCTCAAGACCATGATGGTCTATCTGTTCTTCTGCATTAATAATTCTCCAAGAGGGCCGTCACCATATCTGCCTTATCATGCATGAAATAACGCCTTAATTATGCAGCACCAGCCAGTCTTTCTGCCTGTTCATTTCCAACCATACCGGAGTGTCCTGGAGAAAAGACCCAGCGATTGCTCACAATCCGCGACCTCTGAATCGATGCACACCATTCAGCACAAAGCATGCCAGTCTTCACCTTTGCCAACATGCTCTGTGAATCAGTAACAATCACAATATGTGTATACATTCTGTTCTCCATTCAGAGGAAAGCTGCAGTAACCGCCTCCACCTCCATTCTCAGACTTGTCATATGCCAAGCTCTCCTTTACTAGACATCGGCCATTTTCTTTTGCTATGAATCTCCAGGCACTTCTTTTGCCTTTTGACACAGCCATCGGATATAGATAATCACACCGCCAGGATGAGAGTTGTCATGAATTAATTGCTGAATAACAGCTTCCGTGGCGCCTCTTGGCCATTCCCTACATTCACGGCCTTCTGTGATTATGACCCAACACAAGCTTTAATTTCTATTCGGCACTCTGACCCACTGCTTGCCTCTGCCAATTTTCTCAAGCGTGCACACTTCTCTTATTATATCTTCTGCCTGAGCCATCCATGATATTCATCTTAGCCGCCTGTGGCCCTTGACTGCATCCAGGGAATCATGCAGGAGGTGTTACCATGTCCGCAGCTACCTTGAGGTATGACCTTGCCTGCAACACCTTGCGTCTGTCCGCAATAATCAGCAACGCCAGGATGTATCGCATACACACTATTGAGGTTTTCCTTGTACATACCAGAATCACCCTCATGGCTGTTTGTGATTACTGAGCAAGTTTGCGTTAAGTAGTTTGCCATTGCTTTCTGAACGACCGGTACTCACACCATTGTAGGGAAACCAATGCAAGGCGGTCTGCTTCCAAATCGCACGCAGCTGTGTTTCGAATACGTTACGCGGGAATACGAACTGCGTCCGTAACATCTTCATCACAGAGCCGGCACTGTACATTTAATCTTCAATAAAATGCCATTGTAATAGAACAGATATATCCCCGGGAAGGTTAACCCGGTCAACAAATGCCCGCAGAAGTCGGATGTGTCGGCCTAACGGCGCAAGAATGCAGCTGTGCTGTAAATACGTCTGAAAAAGACAAGAAAAAAACTCCGGATGAACGAAGAAGAAGAAGAAGAAGAAGAAGAAGAAGAAGAAGAAGAAGAAGAAGAAGAAGAAGAAGAAGAAGAAGAAGAAGAAGAAGAAGAAGAAGAAGAAGAAGAAGAAGAAGAAGAAGAAGAAAGAAGAACAAGAAGAAGAACAACAACAACAACAACAACAACAACAACAACAACAACAACAACAACAACAAGAGACATATTTGTCGTCCATATTTCCAGCACAAGAATTCATGCGCTGGTTACGCACATTCAAGACGTTCTGGAACATGTCAGAAGGTGAATTAATTCTCCGCCAGGTATAGCAGGGTCTGTCAGAAAAGAGTTCTAATCCAGCTACGGACATTGTTTCTAGCCCATTCCAGTTGATTCATGGTCTGTTACATAAAGTCGGTTGACGCAACAACAGCCGCCTCTTAGCGTAAAACTTCTTCAACCCGACGGATAAGCTTCAAAGAGATAGTCCTCTGCCCGCGAGACTTGTTTTCTCAACGGCTCCAGTTTAGCGTGTCAGCCACGAGTAAAGATCATGTGGCCTTCTACACTGTATTGTCCAAAGCCCGATAAGCAAAACAAAAGGTTCCCAATGACCATGTCATGGGGCCGCTAGTTCTTTGAAGCATCGCCAGCATCAAAAGATGCCTCAGAAAGAACAGGCCGCCCAGCTTACCTCCCGGCGACATGACATGTGAGTGTCAGCAGCAATAAGTACACTATTGTTCCTTATCTCTGCATTATCTGTCTTTGTATAGTGTATCAATCGTTTTACCTTAAACTGTGTTGGGAAACCCGGATGCCCTAACATTGGTAGCGACTTGTCCAGTATACTCTATATTTCGGTTGAATTTCAACGTGCAAACATCTCTTGTGCTTATGTGTTATTTCTAACGACATAATTCTTCAAATTTTGGATTATTAACATCTTTGTCACACTAGTGTCTAGTTGAGCATTATTGTCCAAGACATTTCTTGTTTAACTAAGCAACTGTTTACTGTGAGCGTCGTCAGCATGGCAGCTATAGGTACGTTGTATTTTCTGTTTCGTATTATTTTATAATGTGTCTTAATGTTTTTATTTTCCTATGTAGAATGTCCTTACTGAAAAGTTGTCTGTGGCCTGCTCTCCAGTATATGGATGCGAGTAGGGAAATAAAGTAATAAATGATGAGGAGACTGGAGGTATCGGAGATGTGGTTTTAAGAAGACATTTAAGAAGGATTGCCCAAACTACAACATATCCAGGCGAACCTTCTGGCCTAGAGAGACAACAGTGGAAGATAAACTCTATGGACCGCTGAATGAACTAAAAAAGACTGTTAGATTCATACAAGAGACGACATTGCAGTTGTAGACATGTTTCAAGCGAACGAAAGAAGAAGAAGAAGAAGACATTTGAGACAGAGAGAAAACAAACGCTGAGGTATTAAAAGCTACAAGTGTCACAAGATATAAGATCACTCATCAAAACTACTAAAATATAGCATATACAATTAAGCGGGCTTATAAATAAAAGAGGTGCAATGGAGAAAGTATCATTATGTGGCTAAGACAGAGAAAGATATACGTGGAAAGGTTAAACAGGTGGGCAACAAATGAAAATACATGTTGATTACAACGTCGCGATATATCAGATTGTAGGGTGGAGTGGAGAATCGGGGTCGCCGGTGTTTACTCCAGCCCGGCGCATTCAAGGAGAAGAAAACAACGACGAAGAAGTAAGGCGGAGAAGGATCAAGAGGATAAGAAAAAGAAGAGGACTTGTGGGTTCATCGTGTCATATTTAAAGACTATTTCACTCTTATGTCCTGGGTGATGTCAGGCTCATATTACAAATCAATCTGCACTCGGTTGATAATATTGACAGAAAATATGGTTAAACTTTACTTCACACGACACGGCCTGGTGTCTGTCTCAGACTTATTGATCTTTATATCAAGGTAAAAACATATTTACCACATCCCCGCCTCGATGAAGATTCCAATACAAGTGTTTTTTGCTGGCCACCTGGCTACAATAATTAATAGTGATTGAAGTTATCGTACACACTGAGACAGACAGATACATGGATACACAGACAGGCAAGAATATAAACAGGCAGATGGAGAGAAAGACGGAAGAGAAAGACAGAGAGAAAGACAGAAACATACAAATAGATACATGGACATGCAATCAGACACAGGCAGACAGAATGTCAGACGGGAGGACAGCCAGAAAGACACACACACGCGCGACAACACAACCAGACAGAAATACAGACACAAAGACTGACGTGTGACCAAACAGGCAAGCACATGGACACAAACAGAAAATGATACAGCGACTGACATACACAGACAAACAGATGAGGTAATTACGGACTAGCAGAGAGAGAGAGAGAGAGAGAGAGAGAGAGAGAGAGAGAGAGAGAGAGAGAGAGAGAGAGAGAGAAACGGACAGACAGACTGGTAGACACAGACGAGTAAACAGGTAGACAGGCAGAGTGAGAGGCAGACAGGGAGAAATACAGATATACAGTAGCAAAGACAGATAGACGTGCGGACAGAACGACAACAGAAAGACTGGACAAACAGACAAATATATAGATAAACAGAAACTCTTACTTCTCTATTCAACACTCTAGGTTGTATCAAATTGCATCTTAACTTACCATCAGTAACAACCACACAGTGGAGACAACGGCTAAAAGAAGAAGAATAATCACCGCTTTAGGCTGACTTAGAGAAAAATATACTGATTTTTCTTCTTCTTCTTCTTCTTCTTCTTCTTCTTCTTCTTCTTCTTCTTCTTCTTCTTCTTCTTCTTCTTCTTCTTCTTCTTCTTCTTCTTCTTCTTCTATGACTCGGGCTCCGGAGGTTGTGGTTCACGAGTGCATTTTTTCTGAGACTCCTGTGGGTTGTCACTGGAGCTACGGGGTTCGTGCTTTGTGCGACGCTTTCCGCACTGCGGACAGAGACTGAGCCATACGGGATAAAAACCAGGTACAATAAAGACGACACTGTCGGCTTTTAAGCGACTTTTTTTTTCACTAAACTATAACATTGGTGAAGGTATATTGAATAATTGTAACTTGTCCGTTCTTGTTGATCTATTGTCCCAATCTACCTACAATGACACAAATAAGTCTGGCAGTATTGTAAAGTGTCCGTTCTTGTAGAACTGTTGTCCCATTCTATTCAACTTTTTGATGGGTGATGCGGATATTTACTTCCTAGAACATTCCTCACATACAATTTATATTCATGTGTCTGTCCGCCTATTATCATAATAATTATGTTGATATTCCTTATTTCATTTGTCTTATCAATTTCGTGTGTATTTTTCCACCAAGGAACTAGAAGTAAATAGAGATTAGATGACGCACAAGACAACATAAAATGCGAAAGCTATAGTTACCGACAGGGATTCGAACCTGTCACCTCCAAATGACGACAATGCCTCGCCTGTCATCATTTGGAGGTGACAGGTTCGAATCCCGGTCGGTAAATATAGCTTTCACATTTTATGTTGTCTTGTGCGTCCTCTAATCTCTACTTCCTTCGTCTCCTTCTATGAGCGCCAAACAATACTATGTGTGTTTGTTTATGTACTGTCTCGGTGGCCTTAAAGGGTTCCCCAGTTGATTTTTTGTGCAATACTATAATATAGACACCAAGGAACTAGATCAGTGGAGAGACGCGAACGCCTACGCAAGTTGACAGAGCACTTGACGATGTTGATTATCCTTTCCATGTGTTTGATAGTGAGCCAGTAACACCTGCAATCGTTAACACGTGTGTTTCCTTCTCTGTCCACCACATTCTTCTCACAAACCACATTTCCACTGCCCTCCCGCTAGGAACAGCCCTAAGGAAAACGAAACACATTCTTGACTGCTGAGATTTACAGTGCTACTCATCAACGAAATGTAAAAGGGGGGCGTTGGTTAGACTGATGGCTTTCAGCTTTGCATCTCAAGTACGCGACCTGGAGTTAACAAAGTATCAGAATTCATCACAAAAGTCGCATTATACATAATTTTTACGATGTTTGTAATTTGCATTTCTTATCTGCTGAATGAGAGTGAGCACTTGTGTATTTGTCTGTTAAACTAGTACTTTGCAAACTATTTCAATTAATTTTAACTAACTGTTGACATTTTCTCTGTTTGAAAACAAACAAGCACTAAGCAGCCCTCTTCCAACTCTTCTATGGACGGCCGCAGCGGCGACGATTGCAGTATTAGCAGTCACAAGAAGAAAGTTCTGTGTGTGGGAAACATCTGCCTCGATTTTATTAATGTCGCACGAGAATATCCAGAGGAGGATTCTGATCAAAGGTGCTTGACTTTGAAAGTTGTTATATTATTAGTTTCATGTATGTACTGTACAGTACAGAAGACCCAGGCCTACTCTGTCACAACGAAAACAATAGTAGGCTACCATCGTCATTGCAATACATTTATATACGTAATGGATAGTCACAGAGCTTTTATAAGCAATTATTGGGACGCAGAGGTGTTTCCAAGGCACCAGGGCCAGGTTCTATACTGGCCAAGACCTACTAACATGTCCTAGTTGTGCGTCCTTGGCAACAGGTCCCTTCGGGGTCCTGGCTAACGTAGTAGGATTGCTGATTCTTCCGAAGTCGGAGAGTATCTGCCTGCACGGTGAGGAACCACCAGTCTGCACACCAATAAGCTAGACATGGGACAACTGGATACTCACGCAAACCTCAGGTCCTGTATGCATCTCATTGATGTTGGACAACAGGATGTCTTCATCTGACATACAGGACTTCACGCTGGAGTTCACAGCCAGCGAACAGCAAGCAAGCAAGCATAAGCAATTATTAGTTTGTTGTTTTTTTTCCTGCTACGCTTTGAACTCAAGCGTAATCTATACATGCTACTTCTAGTTACACTGGACTTAATTTTGCGTGTGGATTAGCTTTCCCTAATACCAGTGTCCCTCAGCCATCAGGCAAACCCACTCCGACTTCAGAGGTACTTATAATTTACATTCCCAAGTCACGGATGAAAAGTCAACATTGTTAGTCCAACTGACCACCTAAGGGTTGAATCCACTACCTCAGCATCAGCACACTGGAGGTTTCAGAACAAGTGCTCTTATCCATTCAGTGATGCTGACCTAATTTATTAGTTTTATAATAATTAGATGCACACGGGAAAAGAGCTGACCTACTGGATCGGTGGTTAAATGTTACAACCCCCAATGATGGAGATTATTCAAAATTGACCTAGACTTCCAGAACCACCCACCTGGGGAGTCAGGTTGTCGACCGGATGTTGACCACATCACCTTTTGTGTGCCAGTTGACATGTCAAACCTTGCAAAAATGCGTAAAGATAAAGATAGTTCCATAGCAGATGGGGTATGAAGTGTTTTGTCTTCACATTTCTATGCCACAACCTATGAAGTAGGGTATTCAATTCCTGTCCCCGCAGTTTTTCCTTCCCAGATAATTCAAAAAACTACTCTTTACCCATGTTTATGGGACAGGTTGAAGTTAAGAGTTTAACTGATCTGAGAAAATATTCCTGCCACTACCAAGATTACACCAGGTCCTCTGTTTTAGTATGCAAATGCTCTAATCACTACACCACAGCGGTAGAGGTTTTTCTGACAAGAATAGACAGTGACTGATATGGGGTTTTTTTTCACATAAGACTGTGACATATGTTTTCTCCATAGAAGATTGTGACATACCAGTTTTCATCATACAAGACTGTGACAGACAAGTTTTCATCATACAATACTGTGACATACAAGTTTTCATCATACAAGATTGTGACATACAAGTTTTCATCATACAAGATTGTGACGTACAAGTTTTCATCATACAGATTGTGACGTACAAGTTTTCATCATACAATACTGTGACATACCAGTTTTCTGACTGACTAAGAAAGCATGCTGAGTAGGGTGAGGACAGGCAAGCTTCGTGCAGAGTGGCTTGCTTCGCTTCGGAAGTCACGGGTGGCAAGCATCGTCTGGATCTTTTCTCCGGGGCATGCTGATGTGCTGCGGAATGAAGAGGCAGACAGATTGGCTGGCTCTGCAAAACTTGGTGGAGTATTCATGCATTATAAGGCAGACTTGGTTGCGGCCTTGTGGGAGCACGTGTACACCACAGAGGAGCAAATAGATCACCATGGTCTGGCAAGAATGTGACAGCGTGGAGTGACGAGGGGATCTGGCCGATGCTCGACGCTTAGAGGAAAGGTGAGACGCACATATAATCAGATTGCTACTGGTACTATTGGTGTTGGAACTCTTCGCTGGCTTCTGGGGATGGGGACGGAGCGCTTATGGGAATGCCCCGAATGATGTGATGTCGGTTCTTAAATCAATCAATCAATCAGTCAGTCATACAATACTGTGACGTACCAGTTTTCATCATACTATACTGTGACGTACCAGTTGTCATCATACAATACTGTCACATACAAGTTTTCATCATACAAGATTGTGACACACCAGTTTTCATCATACAATACTGTGACATACCAGTTTTCATCATACAATACTGTGACATACCAGTTTTCATCATACAAGACTGTGACATACCAGTTTTCATCATACAATACTGTGACATACCAGTTTTCATCATACAATACTGTGACATACCAGTTTTCATCATACATTACTGTGACATACCAGTTTTCATCATACAAGACTGTGACATACCAGTTTTCTTCATACAAGATTGTGACATACAAGTTTTCTTCATATAAGACTGACATATAAGTTTTCTTCATATAAACTGTGACATATCAATTTTCATCATACAATACTGTGACATACCAGTTTTCATCATACAATACTGTGACATACCAGTTTTCATCATACAATACTGTGGCATACCAGTTTTTCATCATACAATACTGTGGCATACCAGTTTTCATCATACAATACTGTGACATACCAGTTTTCATCATACAATACTGTGACATACCAGTTTTCATCATACAATACTGTGGCATACCAGTTTTCATCATACAATACTGTGGCATACCAGTTTTCATCATACAATACTGTGACATACCAGTTTTCATCATACAATACTGTGACATACCAGTTTTCATCATACAATACTGTGACATACCAGTTTTCATCATACATTACTGTGACATACCAGTTTTCACCATACAAGACTGTGACATACCAGTTTTCTTCATACAAGATTGTGACATACAAGTTTTCTTCATATAAGACTGACATATAAGTTTTCTTCATATAAACTGTGACATATCAATTTTCTTCATATAATACTGTGACATACAAGTTTTCATCATATAATACTGTGACATACAAGTTTTCATCATATAATACTGTGACATACAAGTTTTCATCATATAATACTGTGACATACCATTTTTCATCATATAATACTGTGACATACCAGTTTTCTTCATATAATACTGTGACATACAAGTTTTCATCATATACTACTGTGACATACAAGTTTTCATCATATAATACTGTGACATACAAGTTTTCATCATATAAGACTGTGACATACAAGTTTTCTTCATACAAGAATGTGACATACCAGTTTTCATCATACAATACTGTGACATACCAGTTTTCATCATATAATACTGTGACATACCAGTTTTCATCATATAATACTGTGACATACCAGTTTTCTTCATATAATACTGTGACATACAAGTTTTCATCATATACTACTGTGACATACAAGTTTTCATCATATAATACTGTGACATACAAGTTTTCATCATATAATACTGTGACATACAAGTTTTCTTCATACAAGAATGTGACATACCAGTTTTCTTCATACAAGACTGTGACATACCAGTTTTCATCATATAAGACTGTGACATACCAGTTTTCATCATACACTACTGTGACATACAAGTTTTCATCATACAATACTGTGACATACCAGTTTTCTTCATACAATACTGTGACATACCAGTTTTCTTCATACAAGACTGTGACATATAAGTTTTCTTCGTACAAGATTGTGACATACCAGTTTTCGTCATACAATACTGTGACATACAAGTTTTCATCATATAATACTGTGACATACAAGTTTTCATCATATAATACTGTGACATACAAGTTTTCATCATATAAGACTGTGACATACAAGTTTTCTTCATACAAGACTGTGACATACCAGTTTTCTTCATACAAGACTGTGACATACCAGTTTTCGTCATATAAGACTGTGACATACCAGTTTTCATCATACACTACTGTGACATACCAGTTTTCTTCATATAATACTGTGACATACCAGTTTTCTTCATATAATTCTGTGATATACCAGTTTTCATCATACAATACTGTGACATACCAGTTTTCATCATACAATACTGTGACATACCAGTTTTCTTCATACAGGACTGTGACATACCAGTTTTCATCATACAAGATTGTGACATACCAGTTTTCTTCATATAATACTGTGACATACAAGTTTTCATCATATAATACTGTGACATACCAGTTTTCATCATACAATACTGTGACATACCAGTTTTCATCATACAATACTGTGACATACCAGTTTTCTTCATACAGGACTGTGACATACCAGTTTTCATCATACAAGATTGTGACATACCAGTTTTCTTCATATAATACTGTGACATACAAGTTTTCATCATATAATACTGTGACATACAAGTTTTCATCATATAATACTGTGACATACAAGTTTTCATCATATAATACTGTGACATACCAGTTTTCATCATATAATACTGTGACATACCAGTTTTCTTCATATAATACTGTGACATACAAGTTTTCATCATATACTACTGTGACATACAAGTTTTCATCATATAATACTGTGACATACAAGTTTTCATCATATAAGACTGTGACATACAAGTTTTCTTCATACAAGAATGTGACATACCAGTTTTCATCATACAATACTGTGACATACCAGTTTTCATCATATAATACTGTGACATACCAGTTTTCATCATATAATACTGTGACATACCAGTTTTCTTCATATAATACTGTGACATACAAGTTTTCATCATATACTACTGTGACATACAAGTTTTCATCATATAATACTGTGACATACAAGTTTTCATCATATAATACTGTGACATACAAGTTTTCTTCATACAAGAATGTGACATACCAGTTTTCTTCATACAAGACTGTGACATACCAGTTTTCATCATATAAGACTGTGACATACCAGTTTTCATCATACACTACTGTGACATACAAGTTTTCATCATACAATACTGTGACATACCAGTTTTCTTCATACAATACTGTGACATACCAGTTTTCTTCATACAAGACTGTGACATATAAGTTTTCTTCGTACAAGATTGTGACATACCAGTTTTCGTCATACAATACTGTGACATACAAGTTTTCATCGTACAAGATTGTGACATACCAGTTTTCTTCATATAATACTGTGACATACAAGTTTTCATCATATAATACTGTGACATACAAGTTTTCATCATATAAGACTGTGACATACAAGTTTTCTTCATACAAGACTGTGACATACCAATTTTCTTCATACAAGACTGTGACATACAAGTTTTCATCATATAAGACTATGACATACCAGTTTTCATCATACACTACTGTGACATACCAGTTTTCATCATACAATACTGTGACATACCAGTTTTCTTCATATAATACTGTGACATACCAGTTGTCATCATACAATACTGTGACATACCAGTTGTCATCATACAATACTGACATCAGTGCCATATGCTTTATTTGATCATACTTACTGTCTTTACTTTTAAGTAAAGTAAATAGCACTTCAAAAACACATAGCATCAACCTAAATGGAGAAAGCATTATGCAATGTGTGTTGTATTCATTGAAAATGTGCGTGCTGTGGGAATGTTAAGTTTGAAGAAACAGTTTCCTCTTTGTTCACCTTCTGACGTCAGTAGGAATAAATGCAAAGAAAGCAGAAGTCAGTTAAAGCTTGTGACATCCCCACAGAGCTGGTGGCAAATGGATCGGGTGTAGGCCAAATCACTTTTCTTGATTTTGCATATGTTGGACCCTCTTGCAACAAATGTTTAGCTGTCATTTTACCAGTTCCACAGTGACATTCATCAGCATCTCCTATCTTTAGTTTATTAAACATGTGTTATTTCAGTCTGTTGTGGCCTGTCCGCAGTCTTGAAGATTGTAACTTGTTCTTTTCGGTTGAACTGGTAATAGGTATCATCAATGTGCATCTCGTGACCTGGATACTCTAATTTCCACTTTGTTCTATAACTGCTTCTTCTAAATTTCTTGGCCTCAAGAGGCAATTCAATAAGTTTCTAGTCTTTCTGTTATAAATTACTCATGTAGTTCAATAACAGAAATGACATTTGTCAATTCAAATGGGTAAACATCACTACTGAGTAATAGAAACAGAAGCACATTGTTACAACATATTCACTTGCAGAGTTATATATCACATGCAGTGAGTAAATGAATAATACTTTAGCTGAAACAATTAAACCACATAGTCACGGGTATTGTTCGAATGTGGAACATCTGTTATCCCCCGGTATCATTTCAAATTTATAACGAATTCTTTCTGTTTACACAAAACCGGCCGGAACTGACTTTTTCTTTGTTCACAGTAAGACCTTTTTTTATTAAGTGTTCTTTTCAATGAATATGGTCATAGCATGAACAAAGGAAAAGCGTTTCATGTGCTGGATTCGACGAACAATAAACGATTGCTTAAAAATAGTGAGGCGTTAGCAATCAGGCAGTTTCTGTTGGTTTTGTGTAAACAGAAAGAGTTCATTCTAAATTTGAAATTATCATGGGGATAGCAGATATTCCACAATTGAACAATACCTATAACTATATGTTTTAACTGTTTCAGCTTAAGTATTATTCATTCACTCACTTCATATGATTAATAACTCTGCAGTATACATCTGATGAGATGCAGCGAAATATGCCAGGCAATAAATCCTGCAACATATTGTCTGTGACTTCTGTGTTTACATTCACTAAAGGAACATATTGTTTTTAATATTGACTTGCAACAGATATAAAACATCAATGAAACAGGACTGGAATTGAATGTATAACAGCAAGAATATCAAAGGCAGACATTGAAATTGAATGGGGATGTAATACATACAATTTATACCATTTTGATTTCTTAACTGACGACATAACTTTCCATTCCTTTCCTTCAGGGGGCTGGAGTACTACAGGCAAAGGGGAGGCAATGCTAGCAACACCTGCACAGTTCTGTCCCTTTTATCTGTACCTTGTGAGATTCTGGGAGTCATAGGATGCAGTGGTATGGAGGGAAGGTGTGTAACCTTTCTTCAGTTTCTTCCGACAGTTTTCCATGAGAGAAAAACTAAGTGCCTAACTAGTGTATGATGTTCACAGGATGTAATTCTAACATAAGTTAATGACCCACCTCAGGAAGTGTTGTTTTCAGGGTCCAGCTTGGATAACAGGGTCTGACTCTGGTGATGTTGCTTCTGGGATCCAATTCTGGTTTTTACTCCTGGAGTTAAACACTGGTAATGTTGCTTCTGGGATCCAACTCTAGTAATGTTGCCTCCAGCTCCAACTCAGATAATATTACTTCTAGAATGCAAATCTGATAATGTTGCTTCTGAAATCCACATCTGGTAATATTGCTTCCATGGTGCAACTCTGGTAATGTTACTTCTGGAATCAAGATCTGGTAATGTTGCTTCCATGGTGAAACTCTGGTAATGTTACTTCTGGGATCAACATCTGGTAATGTTGCTTCCATGGTGCAACTCTGGTAATGTTGCTTGTGGAATCCACATCTGGTAGTGTTGCTTCTGGAATCAACATCTGGTAATGTTGCTTCCATGGTGAAACTCTGGTAATGTTACTTCTGGAATCCACATCTGGTAATGTTGCTTCCATGGTGAAACTCTGGTAATGTTACTTCTGGAATCCACATCTAGTAATGTTGCTTCCATGGTGCAACTATGGTAATGTTGCTTCTGTAATCCACATCTGGTAATGTTGCTTCCATGGTGCAACTCTTGTAATGTTTCTTCTGGGATCCACATCTGGTAATATTGCTTCCATGGTGAAACTCTGGTAATGTTGCTTCTGGGATCAACATCTGGTAATGTTGCTTCCATGGTGAAACTCTGTAATGTTGCTTCTGGGATCCACATCTGGTAATGTTGCTTCCATGGTGAAACTCTTGTAATGTTGCTTCTAGGATCAACATCTGGTAATGTTGCTTCCATGGTGCAACTCTGGTAATGTTGCTTCTGGGATCCACATCTGGTAATGTTGCTTCCATGGTGCAACTCTGGTAATGTTGCTTCTGGGATCCACATCTGGTAATGTTGCTTCTGGGATCCACATCTGGTAATGTTGCTTCATGGTTGCAACTCTATTAATGTTGCCTCCAGCTCTATCTCTGGTAATATTGGTTCTGGAATCCACATCTCGTAACATTGATTCCTCGATGCAACTCTGGTAAAGTTACTTCGGGAATCCAACTCTGGTAATGTTGCTTCTGGGGTTTAAGTATGATAATGTTGCTTCCGGGGTTAAACTCTAATAATGTTGCTTCTGGGTTAGACTCTGGTAATGTTTCTTTTGGGGTTAAACTCTAGTAATGTTGCTTCTGGGATCCACATCTGATAATGTTTCCTCCAGGGTTAAAATCTAGTAATGTTGCTTCCATGGCACAACTCTGGTAATGTTGCTTCTGGAGTCCTCTTCTGCGTTCATCCGGACTTTTTTTTTTCGGGCGTGATTGCGTTGTGCCTGTTTACAGCATAGCTATGTTCTAGCACCGTTAGGCCGACACATCCGACTTCTGCAGGGCATTTGTTGACCGGGTTAACCTTCCCAGGGATGTTGCTTCTGGGATCCAATTCTGGTAATGTTGCTTCCATGGTGCGACTCTGGTAATAGCTTTCCAGGGTCCATCTCTGGAAATGTTGCTTCCATAATCCAACTCTTGTAATATTTTTCTGAACTAAAGGCTCATATATAACTGACACATTGAGCCGGGAGTGCAGGGAGTGGCCAGCAGGGGCCACGGAAGTGGCAATCCAGCAACTAAATCAAGATAATGCATCGCCCGGGTGATGTGATTATCTACACAGATGGTTCGGTGTTGAGAGGTAGTAGAAGTGCCTGGGGTTCTTGGCAAAGGCTAATCGTCGACGTCTGGTGCAGGAGAGCCTGGCATATGATACCACAACATCTAGCTTAAGAATGGAGGTGGAGGCAGTCAGTGCAGCTTTCCGCTGGATGGAGAATACAATACACACACACATCGTGATTGTAACTGACTCAGAAAGCATGCTGAGTAGGGTGAGGACAGGCAAGCTTCACTTGCTTCGCTTCGGAAGTCACGGGTGGCAAGCATCGTCTGGATCTTTTCTCCGGGGCATGCTGGTGTGCTGGGGAATGAACAGGCAGACAGATTGCTGGCTCTGCAAAACTTGGTGGAGTATTGATGCATGATAAGGCAGACGTGGTTGCGGCCTTGTGGGAGCACGTGTACACCTCGGAGGAGCAAATGGATCACCATGGTCTGGCAAGAATGCAACAGCGAGGAGTGACAAGGGGATCTGGCCGATGCTCGACGCTTAGAGGAAAGGCGAGACACACATATAATCAGATTGCTACTGGTACTATTGGGGTTGGAACTCTTCGCTGGCTTCTGAGGATGGGGACGGAGCGCTTATGGGAATGCCCTGAATGCTGTGATGTTGGTTCCTAAATCAATCAATCAATCAATATAGCTGACATACTAGTATATTCTTATGAACAAATACAGTATTTTCACTTTTCACAAGCATTGTCAAAATATTCCATAATTTGTTTCTCTTAGAGTTAAACTAAAATATTAAATCTTCAGTAGTTAATTATTAGTAAAGTTGTTTTTTTACATCTATGTTGATGTTAGACATAACTGTAATTTAAATCCTTGGAAAATTATAATTACCACAATGCAAAGCAGTTTTGCACAGTTTGTGCCCTCTTTTTATGACATTCATTCAGTAGCATGTCCTTTGCAGAACCTCGCTACCATAACAACCTTCCAGAAAACTTCTTGATCATAAACAAGATGTCCCGTGTTTGATACACGCATCTGCCACATCCTGCACCCATTTTCTCTTTGGCCTTCCTCTTTCTGTCTTCCCAGGCATATACCCCTCCATTATTGTTCTCTCCAAACTTTCGTGACGTTTCAAGTGACCAAAATATTTCAATTTTCTTTGTTTTATCGTCTTTAATAGCCAACCTTCTTCAGTATTCAGCTCTTGAAGTATGGATGCATTTCTTGTTTTCTTTATCCAAGATATTTTAGAATTCGTCTATAACATTTATATTCAAAGGCATTTATGCGCTGTTCAGCTTGTTTAGTAAGTGTCCAGGTCTCACAGGCGTATGTTGCAATGGGAAAGATGCATGCTCTTAAAATTCTAATTATTGTAAGTTCTATCTGTCCCACTCCACAATTTATTCAGTTGTTTTAGTCTTGAAGAGCAATAGATATTTGTCTTTTAATTTCTTTCATTGTGTCACCATTGTTGGTAATCAATGACCCAAGATATTAAAAATTGTCCAGCACCTCCAAATTTTTCCTCATTAACATAGATTTCTTTCTCCATAATAGTTTTATGTGTATGCATTATCTTTGTTTTCGCTATGTTAAGATATAAGTTGTGATTTTCACTATTCAATTGGTTTGAGGTTATTAGGTTTTCTATACCATTCTGTGTTGTGGATAGCAATACTGTATCATCAGCATATCGAATCTCTAGTTTGTCATTACCACCGATATTTAAAGTATCATATTGCTCCCTGTTTATATCATCTCTGACATTTCTCATTATATTTTGGCATACAAATAGGGTTAAACAAATAGGGGGACAGCACACAGCCCTGACGGACTCCTTGCTTGATGTAAAACCAGTCTGATGTCTCACCATCTATTCTAACCGCTGCTTGTTGGTCTAGATAGAGCATTTTGAGTTGTACTACATATGATGGAAAGCCCATATTCCTCATGATTTCCTAAAGTTTCTGATGTTGTATACAGTCAAATGCCTTTGAATAATCCACAAAACATGAGAATAGGTTTACATTAAATTCTCTGCACTTCTCTATTATTAAACGCATGTTGAGTATGTGATCTCTTGTTCCTCTTCCTTGTCTAAATCCAGCTTTTATGTACACTTAGAAATTACTGGCCATACATAGTGGCCTTTCATTCTGTAAAAGTTAATATGATATTCAGCAAGTATTATTGTTTTTAGGTTGAGCCTAGCTAATATATTTCATTATTCTCGGTTTTCACATTCCAGCTGGATCCAGGATGACTTTGATAAGTGTGGCATTGAGACCACACACTGTGTGTTAAAACCAGTGCAGCATTCTGTGTCAACAGCAATTATAAGCCAGACCACAGGTAGCAGAACTATACTCTACTATCCCAGGTAAGAACGTTGCGTTAACAGTCAACACACTTAAATTGTAAAGAGCAGGCCATAAGGTTGCTTCCCTGGATAAATTCCAAACTTTAAAAAGTTACACCCAGCAGAAGTTCTCTTTGGATTCTGGTATGCACATACTGGAATCATCATCATGTTATGGAATTTGTGCACTGTGCACAGAAACTCCTGTGTGAGATCACAGCTTTAATTGATACCTTTATAGTGTACTAGACAATATCCTTGAAACTATTCAATCAATCAATCTTGTACAAAGCTTGCATATAGAATGAGTTACATTATTCAGTGTTGGGTTTAATTCTTCTCTCTTCCTTCCTTCCTTCCCCCACTTGAAAATATGCCAAACCACCCTATGTTTTGCTACCTCCATGCTGCTTCCTCCATGTCCACCCCACATTAGTTCATCTTTGTCTCTAATTTTTCCCCTATGTGTGTTTATATCTCCCTCTTGCTTCCAGAGACAGGACATTGGCTCTGTTGGCTCCAGAGATAGGACATTGGCTCTGTTGGCTCCAGAGATAGGACATTTGACCTGTTGGTTCCAGAGATGGGACATTTGCACTGTTGGTTCCAGAGATAGGACATTTGCCCTGTTGGTTCCAGAGATAGGACATTTGCCCTGTTGGTTCCAGAGATAGGACATTTGCCCTGCTGGTTCCAGAGATAGGACATTTGCCCTGTTGGTTCCAGAGATAGGACATTTGTTTCATTGGTTCCAGAGATTGGACATTTGCTCCATGTGTTCCAAAAATAGGACATTTGCCCCATGAATTCCAGAGATAGGACATTTTCCCTGTTGGCTTTAAAGATAGGACATTTGCCCTATTGGTTCCAGAGATAGGACATTTGCCCTGTTGGCTCCAGAGATAGGACTATTTGCCCTGTTGGTTCCAGAGAAAGAATTTTCTAATTATACTATTTTCAGGTTTCCCCACTGTGCCTCCTATCAAGTGCCAGTATCCTTTCCCCATCTCCTGATTCGCAGGGATTTGTCGAGTTCTGTTCTCTCCCTAAACTAAACATTACTGATTCTGTTAGTTGAGTTGAGCTAAGAAACGACAAAGAGTCATACTTTCTCCCTGTTAGCTGTTGTAAAAGGTATCTAGCACAGAGCTCACGCTCCGTTGCTCCGACGATGATTCTTTTTAATTCCCATAGTTGTTTGATTCTGTTATCCCATTGATTCCTTCAATTCTGCAAATCAGAATGCATGTTTGTGGTTTATTAGTAACCATACGGGGTCAGCATGGACAAATGGATAACAGCACCTGCTCTTAAACTTCCGGTGTGCTGATGCCAAGGTAGTGAGTTCAACCCTACACCAGTCAGTTGGACTATAATGTTGACTTCTTGTCCTTGACTTGATGATGTAAATTGCAAGTGCCTCAGAAATTGGAGTGTGTTTACCCGATGGCGAGGGACACTGGTAATAGGGAAAGCTAATCCACACGTAAAAATCAGTCCAGCGCACTAGATGTTGTAGAACATGTATGGACCAATGCTTGCATGCGAATGCATGACGCACATACACACACACACAGACACATACACACAGAGACATGCGTGCACGCATGCGCACACACACACACACACACACACAACAGACACATGCGTGCACGCACAGAGAGAGAGAGAGAGAAAGAGAGATATACATACATACAAATGTGTAACTGTACTAGTTGTACTCCATGTTTGTGATCTGCACAGAGCGTTGTTTTATACTAGACAATCATTGTTTTCCTTAATCAAGATGTTTCCTTATTCAGCTTAATTTATTAGGCTATATTTTTCATTAAAACACTGATGTCACATCTACATAAAAATATAGAATATAACAAGAAACACATCTCTAGTGTCTTTCTATAATTGATCTGTTAAAAGAAAAACAAATTGATTTGTCTTTAACTTGGAATCAGAATCCAATTTGGCATCATCAGAAACATGCCTTAGATAATAAGGATAGGATACAAACTGAGAAAACCTGAGGAAAATATAACTAGACACGCTCTTGTCGAGCACCCACAGGGCAATTGGAATAGCAGGAGACCTGAAAACATAAGGAGATGAGAATTAGAGGCAGAGATGAATAATATTGGGAGGATTATGGAGGGGGCTGCAGGAGATAGAAGAAGATAGAACAGCTTGGTGTGATTTAGTTGAAGAGCCCCATTGGGGGATAAAGGGCAGAAGAACAAAGACAAAAACATGGTAGGGGATGGAGTAGAACCAAATGGCCACTTGAACTATAAATATCTATACTCATCGAACATATTATAAATGATACAGAGCACACGTGGACATTTTTTTATAATAATGATGTATTACATTTTACAGTGATAATTAGATACACATGCTAAAGGGGTTAAGGGCAAAGGAATTTACTTTTTGCACTGGAGTTGTATGCCAGAGTAATCAGTCTCTCTCTCTCTGCAGAGCAACTAGTGCCTCCTGCAAGTGTAGCGCAGAGCATAAACTCCGTAGCTCCAGTGAAGACTCCCAGAGGTCTCTGAAAAGAACTGTACTCGTGAACTGAATGGAGGAGTAGGAAGAGACACCGACAACCTTCTGAGGATGAAGCAAATGACTTGACAGAGATATATAATACGGGCAGGACACTGAGGGAGATGTATAATATGGGGAGGACATCAAGGGAGATGTATAATATGGGGAAGATATTGAGGGAGATGTATAATGTGGGAGGATATTGAGGGAGATGTATAATATGGGGAGGATATTGAGGGAGATGTATACAATGGGGACACATCAAGGGAGATGCATAATATGGGGAGGACATTGAGGGAGAAGTATAATATGGGGAGGACATTGAGGGAGATGTATAATATGGGGAGGATATTGAGGGAGATGTATAATATGGGGAGGACATTGAGGGAGATGTATAAAATGGGGAGACATTGAGGGAGATGTATAATGTGGGCTGTACATTGAGGGAGATGTATAATATGGGGAGAACATCAAGGGAGACGTATAATATGGGGAGACATCGAGGGAGATGTATAATATGGGCCAGGACATTGAGGGAGATGTATAATGTGGGCAGGACATTGAGGGAGGTGTATAATATGGGGAGAACATCGAGGGAGACATATAATATGGGGAGACATCGAGGGAGATGTATAATATGGGCAGGACATTGAGGGAGATGTATATGGTGGGCAGGACATTGAGGGAGATGTATAATATGGGGAGAACATCAAGGGAGATGTATAATATGGGGAGACATCAAGGGAGATGTATAATATGGGCAGGACATTGAAGGAGATGTATAATATAGGCAAGACATTGAGGGAGATGTATAATATGGGGAGACATCGAGGGAGATGTATGATATGGGGAGGACATTGAGGGAGATGTATAATATGGGGAGAACATTGAGGGAGATGTATAATATGGGGAGACATTGAGGGAGATGTATAATGTGGGCAGGTCATTGAGGGAGATGTATAATATAGGCAAGACAATGAGGGAGATGTATAATATGGGCAGGACATTGAGGGAGATGTATGATATGGGGAGGACATTGAGGGAGATGTATAATATGGGGAGACATCTTGGGAGATGTATAATATGGGGAGACATCGAGGGAGATGTATAATATGGGCAGGACATTGAGGGAAATGTATAATATGGGGAGACATCGAGGGAGATGTATAATATGGGGAAACATCGAGGGAGATGTATAAAATGGGGAGACATCAAGGGAGATGTATAAAATGGGCAGGGCATTGAGGGAGATGTATAATATAGGCAGGACATTGAGGGAGATGTATAATATGGGGAGACATTGAGGCAGATGCAAGATACCAGAGGGTTAGGGCTTGGTGTGAGTTGGTTGATGGCCTTTGCTCCATTGAAACATAACTGGTGGAAGAAGATGAATTGTGTAGTGTTGTACATTTTGTATTCCTATATTCTCTCCCCTATTTAATACAGGGACCGCCCAGAGCTAACATACAATGAGTTTCATGATATTTTTCATGGAGACTTCACTGCATATTCCTGGATTCATTTTGAGGTAGGTGAAACACATGCTAAATCTGTATTGTTTTGTTCTATCTTGATTTCAAAAGCTTATTGATTGTTCCAGCACATACATACAGTATATTATCATAAAACATTATGTTGCACTGTGACATAAGCCTGGGTCATCTGACATTGAGTTGAGTGACCGGGCATGAGGAAGAATGGAGATGAGAGTGGGAGACAGTAAAGTGACTGACCTGGCTATGAGAAGACAGCCAGTCCTGAGAAATAAAATAGTGAGGGTAGAGGAAAAAAAACCCCTAGGGGGGATGGGGCGAAAGACAGTTGTGTGTTGTGTGAAGTCAGGAGACTGGAAAGTCAGTGAGAGAAGAGACCGACTGCGGGTCAGGTCGTTTAAGAGAGATCTCCGTGTTGTGTTGTTCTCCCGAGTTGTGAAGACAGGCCTAAACCCAGAGTGGGTTGCATAGTTGAGCAGTGGCTCCAACCCAATGTGTGGGTTGTATTGTGGAAGATCCAGCCGTGGATAGTAGCTGGATGACCTGTCTTGTGGATTTGATAAGAAGCAGGCCGTGAGAAGGCATTGATGTGTGCGGGTTAAATTGTGAGGAGGATATTTATATTCTATGGATTACATTGTTTCTGGATGTATACATATGTTCCGTGAGTCTATGTTATTTCTGTAATAAAGGATTATGTGCGCCAACGGAATCTTGTTTAATGACTGGTGAATATGCACTGCAGGGGTGAGTTATATTGCAAGACAGTTAAATATCTCCATTGACACCCCCTGAGTATCGTTACCTAGACAACGACCATCACACGATAATATCAAGCAAAGATCATCGTAAGAACATTGGACTGATTATAAAGAAAAAGCGTGTGATAACTGGGAGCTCGTCGCTTAGTAAAGAGTTTCTGACAGCTGCATTCGGTCAAGGAACACCGTGCAATATTGAGATATCTGTGGGCTCTTCGCTGAAAGAGAGGAGTTATTATCTGTGACTTAGTTCCATCAATTTAGACAGTACTGCTCCAAGAAATTAATGTGAACTCTTCAGTGTGTGCGCCAGATAATTCACACAGACAGACGAGAGTTAATGATCAAGCTAGCAGACAGGTCACACTACAGGTAAATTAACGAGGGTCAGCACACGGAAACAGACGAGGCGGGGCGCCAGAAGAATTAACGCAGCACAAAAATCAGCCGGGAGAGTCGATTGCAGTGACAGGGGTGTCTAGTCACAAACAGCACGGAATGTCGGGTTGAGAGGCCAGGCGCATGTGTTTATAGGTCAAGAGACGGAAGCGCCAGCGGACAGTACAGGTAAATGTCGCGTGGACAGTGAGTTAGTTGTTTGCGACAAGAGCGAGTCGGCATAATGGGACATTTTCGCTGTCGGTGATAAAGACAGGATTGAAAATTCACAGATACTGACAGGTGTGTGTGTGCGAGACAAGCGCACTGTGTGTTCGCAAGTTGACTGGTCAAGATTTGTCGACGCAGTTAATAGGCCGGGTTGAGAGAGGGTCAGCGCTGTTTACGAGGACAGCTGGAAAGGGGTATTAACGTTAACCCTACCACATGTGCTGGGGCAGAAGTGGAAAGTGTTTGTGTATGGCGGAAAAGTTCCGGGCATTTTACAGACAGATTAAGTGTGACTTTCCACGGAGTTAAAATAGCAGCCGGGTGGGGCTGTCAAGTTTGTGTGAAAACTGTTTTACGGAGGAATTTTTCACTGAGAGTGATAAAGAGAAATTGAGGTGACATTGTGAGTTGGGGGTGGAAGGAGGAAAGATACTCGGAAATTTCCACGGCCTATGGTGGTCAAGATGACTCATTGTGAATGAACAAAACAAGGCGTTTTGTGTGAAACCAGACTTGATTGTTCGTCTTTGTTAAAAGCCCTTTGTGTTCATTACTTTATAATCAGCAAACATTTTGACAACGAATGATGACGTGTCGGCTCCGCGAACATAGTTGCATACAGTTGCCAAAAAGAACTGACGGTACAGAGTGAAAGCGTTGATCATTTACTGCCATTATTTTGGTCTTTTCTGTTAGGGAAATCTATAACATTTATGATACAGCAAAGCGCCATCTTCGCAACGAAGGTAGAAAAGACTTTTGGATTATTAGACCACGTCCAAGGAAAGTACAATAACGTGACGGACTGGGTCGAGACAGAACATTGTGGATAATCAATCATCATCTTCAATTTTTTCGACGGTTTGAACTTGTGATCACCACGTAAAATTAAGTCACCACGCAACAAATGGGGAATATCGTAGACATTTCGGAACATTTACCAATATACATTCCCAACATATTGTGAAAAAGTCTTTAAAAAAACCGAACTTGTGGCGACGGATTATCATTAATAGGCACATATTTGTCGGCCAACGAGTTGTACATTTTGTTTGCTGCTCATAGTCTTATAAATATTGTTTTCGGTTGTTAAGCTATTACTTGTTTGTGGTCCGGTGTTTGTCAGGTGTAGGGGATTTTTGGGGTGTTTCTCGAGAGTCGGGATACAGCACAAAAATTTATTTTCTTTCTGGTGCTTACGATATTTTTGTAAGGAAAACGTTAATGAGTTAACGTGTCATGCAGTGGCATTGGAATAGTCTTAACCAATATCTAGAGCCGAGTTGTCTGACGTCAGATTTGTGTATATGTTGATGCTATAAATTGTTTTTGTTTCTTTTTCTTTTCATAATATTTGCATATGATATTTGTTGTGTTCGGATATATGGTATTATTGTGATCTTTCGTCCTTTTCTGCTGTCTAGTGGTCTGTGTCAGTTATATATATATTATTACGCGCACTGTGGTCGTTTCGCACAAGCTTGTGGTTGTTACTGTGGTTTATTTCTGTGTGATCACCGTCTCCGTGTACTTGGCTTGTGAGTCTAACGTTTTTATAGACAACATTTAGTGTTATCATTCATTCGTTTGGTATATGTATTTATATGTATGTTTAACAATATTTCCAGAAATGTTATACAACTATTGGTCATAGATATATAGATATAAGGGAGTATAGGTGATACTTCCCCCCTCACTACCTAGTGCTTATAGAGTGACTGGGTGAGTACAGAGTGATATTTTTAGCACTACGAATTTACGTACACAAGGAGTTGTGGTGTACGTAGGGAAGTGACACAAAGACTAACAGCAGAGTCGTCACATTTATAGTTGGCTGATTGACAGCAACGTGTCCACAAGTACAAGATGCCTACTTTAATGGAATATATTGAAGCAGGTGAACGAATAGGCCTGAAAGGTAAAGAGCTACAGGAGTATGCAGAAGCAAAAGAACAAAAACAGACGGAAAGAGAGGAGAGGCATAATGAACGCGAGGCAAAGCGTCTACAGGAAGAGACACAAGTAAAACTAGCTGAAATGGAAAACAAACGTCTACAGGAAGTAAAGTTAGCTGAAATGGAAAACAAGCGTCTACAGGAAGAGACACAAGTAAAACTAGCTGAAATGGAAAACAAACGTCTACAGGAAGTAAAGTTAGCTGAAATGGAAAACAAGCGTCTACAGGAAGAGACACAACTGGAACTTGAAAAGTTAAAACAAACAAATGCGGTGGAAATCGAGAAAGAGAAGATTAAGATGGAAGCGGAAATTGCTATTAAAAAGTTAGAATTTGCATCGAAGGGTCAAAGTGAGGAAAGTAGAAGACCTTCGCAGTCGTCACAGAGATTAAAACTGCCATATTTTACAGACCGGGACCAACTTGAAAATTATTTGGCCAGGTTCGAGGCATCAGCCAAAGCGGTAGGTATTCCAGAGAAGGAGTATGCGATGAGACTTGGCGAGTTTCTTACGGGTAAGGCACTAGACACCATGTTCAATTTACCTGTAGAAGAAAGGAACAACTACACTATCTTACGTCAACGTTTGCTGACAAAGTTCCAACTCACTGAGCATGGATATAGGACAAAGTTTAGACAGTTAGTGCCAGAGACAAATCAAGATTTCACAGACTTTGTTAACACATGTAAAGAATACATTTAACAAATGGATGGAGCTTGCAGAAGTAGGGAAAGATTTTAATAAATTAGTAGATCTAATGTTAAGAGACAAGGTAGTATCTGCATGCAATTCTAATTTAGTGGCGTTCTTTGAGGAACGGAAGCCAAAGGACATAGACACAATGTCTCAGTTAGGGCAAAACTACATGACTGCACATCCTAACGTATCTATTGGGAAACTAATGAGTGAGGAAATAGTCTGTGCAGCGTACACTAAACAGGACCAGAATCCAGTCATCAGACCAAGGGCGAAAAGTGTGGATTCAGCACAGAAAGGTGAGCAGCAAGAACTTCAAGATAATGGTTTCCGAGGAAACAATGTTGGTAGAGTAGGACGGTACCCATATAGAAGAGGGAACTTTCCAGAGACGTCCAAATTATGCCGGATGTTGGAATTGTGGGAGCTGGAGACACAAGGCAGCACAGTGTGATGCACAACCATCAGATGGACCAACGAACAACACTAAAAGGGAGATTACTTGTTTCAAATGTGGAAAGAATGGGCATGTCAGCCATCAATGTAGGATGAGAGAAACAGAGCACTCAAATGCAGCGCAAGTAATTGAGACGCTGAACAATGAAGATTGTAGTGGGTGCAAACCTCTTTTTGAAAAAGACAGTCAGCCAGTCCTAATATGTGGTCATACAGTGAAAGCAGGATCAGCAGTGCATGAAGGAGGAAGTCTGAAGCTGCATCAGGGATTCGTTAATGATAGACCAGCGTTAACAATTAGGGATTCCGGATGTACGTCTATCGGAGTGAGGAGAAGTTTAATAGATCCCTCGGATTATACAGGGAAAAAGATTAGATGCATAACATTCAACGGCACAGTAGAGTTCTACCCATTAGCCATAATAACAGTAAAAACACCATATATCACTGGAAGAGTGACAGCGTGTGTTTTGGACTCACCAGTGGCTGATTTGATCATAGGAAATGTTATAGGAGTTAAAGATTGTACAGAAGAGGAAGTAGTTTATTGGGACCGAAAATATAGTGTAAGCAGTAATGAGGTAGTTACCACAAGAGAACCTAAATTAGAGAGTATAGCTGAGGTAGAAGAGGCACTTGAAGTAGACACAGGAACTCAGGACAAGGATAGTACAGCTGAGCAGATGAGAATGGATCCCAAATATAGTGCTAGTGACTCCCAGAGACAAGATACTACTCTGAACAAATGTTCCCAAGGGTGTAGGAGAGTAGAACATAGGCAGTCAAAGAAAGGTAGATGGTGCTTCGAGAGGAAGAACAATGTTCTCACTCGCAGGTTTTCAGATAGTGGAACTGCACGTGGGCAAGGAGCAGTACCTTTAGCACATAGAGACCGATATACTAGAACAGCTCAGGATAGTGCATGTGCAGGGCACATAGGCATAAGGCGTATGCAGCAGAAAGCAAGGTGCCAGGTATATGGGCCAAGATTGAATAAAGAGTTCAGACTAAACAGAGACTCAAGTGTAACGGTGCAATATGCAGATAGGAAAGTTGAGTCAGGTCAAAAGAGTGTTCGCGACATTACTGACCCAGGGCTAGGGATAGCAAACAGATGTTGTAATTGTAGAGGTACCATGAGTCATGGGTACATGAAAGGTAGACACAGCATCGACAGGAATCAGAGGTGGGTTAATGCAAGAACAGAACCACCTGATATAGGGTCGGTACACAAATAGTATTGTGGGGTCGTGAAGTAGTAAGAGACCTGTGGGTACATAAGTATAATGCTTTCCTATGATGTATTATTATTATGTGATGTATTAGTTCATGCATTGATACACAAGATAGAAAGATGTTGTTTGTATTTATGTGTGGGGAATATGGGAGTGTACTATGAGCATTTGATGTATTATTTAGGGTGGTAGCTAGAGTAAGGTGCAGCCATACTTAGGGCTACCCAGGCTATATGTCTGGGTCACATGTTTAGTAAGTTTTAGTCTCCCAATATTTGAAAACGAAGTTTTCTTTTAAGAGGGGGGTGATGACATAAGCCTGGGTCATTGACATTGAGTTGAGTGACCGGGCATGAGGAAGAATGGAGATGAGAGTGGGAGACAGTAAAGTGACTGACCTGGCTATGAGAAGACAGCCAGTCCTGAGAAATAAAATAGTGAGGGTAGAGGAAAAAAAACCCTAGGGGGGATGGGGCGAAAGACAGTTGTGTGTTGTGTGAAGTCAGGAGACTGGAAAGTCAGTGAGAGAAGAGACCGACTGCGGGTCAGGTCGTTTAAGAGAGATCTCCGTGTTGTGTTGTTCTCCCGAGTTGTGAAGACAGGCCTAAACCCAGAGTGGGTTGCATAGTTGAGCAGTGGCTCCAACCCAATGTGTGGGTTGTATTGTGGAAGATCCAGCCGTGGATAGTAGCTGGATGACCTGTCTTGTGGATTTGATAAGAAGCAGGCCGTGAGAAGGCATTGATGTGTGCGGGTTAAATTGTGAGGAGGATATTTATATTCTATGGATTACATTGTTTCTGGATGTATACATATGTTCCGTGAGTCTATGTTATTTCTGTAATAAAGGATTATGTGCGCCAACGGAATCTTGTTTAATGACTGGTGAATATGCACTGCAGGGGTGAGTTATATTGCAAGACAGTTAAATATCTCCATTGACACCCCCTGAGTATCGTTACCTAGACAACGACCATCACACGATAATATCAAGCAAAGATCATCAAGAACATTGCACTGATTATAAAGAAAAACGTGTGATACACTGTTTTGTCAAACTTGTCTTTCCGTACATCATATTCCAATAGTAATTATTTTTTTTCATGTTTGCTTTCCCTAGCCTTTGACAGTCCGCAGGTCTCTCTGTAAGGCAGCAGGTCTGTGTCTGGTCTCTACCCCTAGCCTTTGACAGTCTGCGGTCTCTCTGTAAGGCAGCAGGTCTGTGTCTGGTCTCTATCCCTTGACCAGTCCAACACTGGAGATCTCCCCAGTACCTGTGATACTGTTGACAGCACTTATTGAAAGTAAAGGACCCTGTTTATTTGCTTTCAGGCTCCATGTTTATAAATCAACCGCCACTTCAGGGGTGAAGTGCTCAATCTCATGCCACCCGCCTTTATTTCCCATACATTTCCTGGTATTCATTTTAATCTGGGTAGACCAGGAGCCCAGGTCATTTTCGCAGTTCTGCCTCGATGTGAATCTGAACCCATGTCCGCCGGCAGGCAACCTCTGTGCTACTGTGTCTCCCGAATTCAACAAATAGTTGGTAATATTCATTGGTAAACCTAACTTATTTAAAATGGTAATATTCATTGGTAAACCTGACTGTATTAAAAATGGTAATATTCACAGGTAAACCTATCTTATTTAAAATTGTAATATTCATTGGTAAGCCTACTTATACTTAAAATGGTAATATTCATTGGTAAACCTAACTATACTTAAAATGGTAATATTCATTGGTAAACCTAACTTATTAAAAATGGTAATATTCATTGGTAACCTACTTATTTAGAATGGTAATATTCATTGGTAAACCTAACTTATTTAAGATGGTATATTCATTGGTAAACCTAAATTATTTAAAATGCTCTCTTGTTTTATACACAACAATTAATGATATTTTAAGGATCATAATCATTATCAAGGTGCCATCTTCATGTTTAAGGTCAGCTGTAATGATTAACGAGAATTCACTTTCTTGTATATCAGGTGATAATTATTTCAGAAATACATTGGTTGTCAGATTTGTCCCAACATATGTTCCTCCATGCTGTAACCACACCGACATTCTTCTTCTTCTTCCTCATCTTAAATTATTCTTCTGTTTCTGCACTGAAACAAGAATATTTAGCTAGAAAACTGAAATATCACAATTACAAATTAGTAATCCACATGTCTAAATATGATAATTTCTGAATTTGTTTCCCTTTATTCTAGAATAATTCTTCTATTGGTATATATAAGCACATTGCAAAATTTACATTGGACCCTCTTCATTCATTGCTTAAAGGATAGGTGGTCCAAGACAGGCTCAGATTAAAGCAAGGGCTTTAGATAGAAGCTGTGCAAGATTGGATACTCTGCCAACTGGAGAGTTTCTCCAGAGAATCTTATGACATGGAGATTCTGCAGATCTGTTCCAGGAATCCATAGATTGATTTATTAACTGTTACCAATGTCTGACATGAGTTGAGTTGAGCCAAGAACTGACATCATAGCACTCAGAGCATTCCCAAACGTGCTTCATCTCATCTTCAACACCCAGTGAAGAGTCCCAGTGCTAAATGGTACCAGCTGCAGTCTGATTATGTGTCCTTCTTACCTTTCCTTGGAATACTGAGTGTTGGCCAGGCTCTCTGGTAAAATACCTGGACTAGGTTTTCTCTGGCATTTGAAAGTACAGATCACTTGAAAGGAAGTTGGTTGATGGTTCCATCAGGGTGAAAAGGGGCGACCTGTGGCTGAGAAACTAGTGTGTACACCTCAGATTCACAAGGCGCCGAGTTTGATCTCGGTATAGGGCCGGGATTTTTTCCAAGAACATCAGGTATCTAATGATATCACATGTCATCCTGATCTCTTGGTAGTGGCATCAGGTATCTAAATGATATCACATGTCATCCTGATCTCTTGGTAGTGGCATTAGGTATCTAATGATACCACATGTCATCCTGATCTCTTGGTAGTGGCATCGGGTATCTAATGATATCACATCATCCTGATCTCTTGGTAGTGGCATCCGGGTATCTAATGATATCACATGTCATCCTGATCTCTTGGTAGTGGCATCAGGGTATCTAATGATATCACATGTCATCCTGATCTCTTGGTAGTGGCATCAGGGTATCTAATGATATCACATGTCATCCTGATCTCTTGGTAGCGGCATCAGGTATCTAATGATATCACATGTCATCCTGATCTCTTGGTAGTGGCATCAGGTATCTAATGATATCACATGTCATCCTGATCTCTTGGTAATGGCATCAGGTATCTAATGATATCACATGTCATCCTGATATCTTGGTAGTGGCATCAGGTATCTAATGATATCACATGTCGTCCTGGTCTCTTGGTAGTGACAAGAGATACCTAACCATCTAAGATAAGGGCAGAGAATCAGAAGTCGCTTGTGTGATGAGTAGGCCATAATTCTTCAATCCTGGCAAAATTTGTTAGGATAGGAAACATACCCACAGGTAGATATAGCATTGGATGTATTATTATCTTTAGAGAAAGTCAGCCTGACACAAATGCATGCTGACAGCAGACACACTGACCTGTGAGGTGCATAGCTGGGTGTGATGCACTCCCTGAGAAGGGGAAAGAAGAAGAAAAGGGTGAGAACAATGTTTACATAGTAGGTCAGTATGGCCGAATGGATAAGAATGTGTGTTCTTAAACATCCGGTGCACTAATGCTGAGGTAAGGGGTTCAACCCCTCCACACCAGACAGTTGGACTGAAATGTTGACCTATCGTCCTTGTCTTGGGGGACATAATTTACATACAAGTCAGAGTGAGTTCACCTGATGGCAAAGGACACTGTTAATAGGGAAAAACTAATCCACACACAATATTCAGTCCAGCACTACAAGAAGTGGTGTGTATGGACTACGCTTGAGTTCAAAGCGAAGAAAACAAAAAAACAAAAAAACTAGTTTACACAAGGTTGAAGGTCATAACCGTATCAATTCTGTGGCTTGAGAATACCCTTTCAGAGATTAAAGTTGTGATTTCAGGATTTTGACTATCAATTCTGTGGCTTGAGAATACCCCTTTTCAGAGATTTAAAGTTGTGATTTCAGGTTTTGACTATCAATTTTGTGGTTTGAGAATACCCTTTTCAGAGATTTAAAGTTGTGATTTCAGGTTTTGACTATCAATTCTGCGGCTTGAGAATACCCTTTTCAGAGATTTAAAAGTTATGATTTCAGGTGTTCGACTATCAATTCTGTGACTTGAAATACCCTTTTCAGAGATTTGCAGTTATGATTCAGGTTTTCGACTCATCTTTCATTCCTAGCTTGGCAGTTCAGCTGATTACATCTCCCACATGATTGATGATGTCACTGCATTCAACAATAAGCACAGTCTGCCACAGAAACCAGATAGTCAGAGACTGAAGGTTGTGGTATCTATAGAGATTGAGAAGCCAGAACTCAAAACCCAGGTAAAAGTCCTATGACCAAACTTGGCCACCGTCAGTTTAGTTATGTTTTTTTTTTCCATTTGTTTGCTTTGAATTGAGCATAGTTCATACTGGACTCGTGTTTGCATGTGGGCTAGCTTTCCCTATTACTGTGTCCCTCGCCATCAGGCAAAACCCACTCTGACTTCAGAGGTTGTAATTTATGAGCCCAAGTCAAGACTGAGACGTCCAACTGACCAGTGCAGAGGTGTAACCCGCTACCTCACCATCAACACACCGGAAGTTTAAGAGCAAGTGCTCCCATCCAACCGAGGGACATGGTAATAGGGAAAGCTAATTCAGTGCAAAAATCAGCCCATTGCACTAAAAGTAGTGGCATGTGTATAGGCTGCTTGAGTTCAAAGCGGCGAACATGCACACGCACACACACACGCACGCCACACACGCATGCGCACACACACACGCACACAGCATGCGTACACACACACACAATTATCTCTGGGAATTAGTTTGGAGACTGTTGACAATGAAATATCTGACATCAGGGGAAAGCTACTCCAACCAACTGCAAGTTACTAAATCACTCTTAAGTGCCCCTGGAACAGCTTTTTGTGGACCTACACTTTCATAAGAATGGCAACGGCCTGCCCTGAGTAGACAACTCAGCAGCTTTGGGATTAATAACAACAAGAAGAACATTTAAGGGATCTAAAGGTAAGAGAGTCAGCTTCATTGAACTGAGTTTTATCCTATATAGGTCATGTCTTTGCGTAGGGCAACCTGCCGAAAGCATCACACAAAGGACAAACTATGGAGCTCCAGCTTGGTATATTCCACAATTCACTGCTCTGTGAATGGAAATGTACACTACAATACTTGTTCACTTGTTTGTGCATCATGTTTAGTCTAAAATTACTTTTTGTTTGGCACTGAATCTGTTAAAATATTTTTTTTCTTCTTCAGCATTCCGAGCCATTGAGGTTCTTTGCTGCAGATACAATCCGTCTCCATTCGTCTCTCTGGTTGACCCTCTCTTGCCAGTCGTTGATTCCAAGTGCTTGTAGGTCTGTATATATATTATCTCTCCACCGTCTTCTTGGTCTACCTCGGGGTCTATGGTCATTTTTTTCCTGAGTGTAAGCGAGTTTTGTTTCCCTATTATCTTCCATTCTTTCTATATGCCCCAGCCATTGTAGTCTATTAGCCTTCATGATACCAGTGATTAGCGGGGACTTGCCTCAGCCATTGTAGTCTATTAGCCTTCATGATACCAGTGATTAGCGGGGACTTAAAAAGATCATAATGTTTTTGTTACTTCTTCTTGTCCACTCTCCACTTTGTGTATCCCTAATGGGTCCAAAGATGCGTCTTAAAACTTTGTTCTCAAAGGTTTGTAGCAAGGCTTCGTCTCCTTTCGTTGTACTCCAGGTTTCAGAGCCATACAGCACAACTGGTATGATCAGTGTTTTGTAATATTGTGATCTTGGTGTTACGAGATAGCGCCTTTGATTTTAGTAGATGTTGTAGTGCATAGTATATCTTATTTCCAGAATTGATTCTAGTTTGTATTTCTTCACTTATGATATTGGAAGCAGTTGAAGATTGTACCCAGGTATTTGTATGTTTCCGTTCTTTTAATGGTCATATTATATATTTGTATGTGGCCAGAGTTTTTAGCCATTCCTTCTCTTGAAATTACCATATATTCTGTCTTATCTTGGTTGATAACCAGCCCCATCTGTTGGGCTTTTTCCTTTAAGTGAGTGAATATTTCCCAAAGTCTTTTGTTCATTTTCCCTATAACATCTATATCATCTGCATAACCAAGCAGCTTGGATGTTCCTCCAATATCACATTCCTCCGTTACCCTCCTTACAACTTTCTCTAGAGCCAGATTGAAGAGTAGCGGCGATAATGCATCACCCTGTTTCAAGCCAGATGTTATTTGGAAAGGGTCTGATTTCCTGCCTTTATATGTTACTATATTATAAGTATCTTCCATGCATAGTCTGGTCATGTTTTATTTTTCAGTGGCTGAAAATAAAAAATAGTAGGTCAAAATAAATTGCCCAGGCTACATTTCAAACAGATTTGAATAGCTACCAACAAAAACAAATATTTAGAGTGCAAGGTTCTCTAGCAGTAGGGAACCTTGGAAAATGTGAACAAACATATTAACAAAGCTTGAAGACAGTGGCAATTAGAAAGTTGAATAGAGACCTGGAGATGTGGATATACAGAAGAGCATGCTGTCTTTCAATGGAAACAAAAACAATCAAATACAGATGTTCTAGAAACACTGGGAATGGAAAGAGAGTTGATGAAAGAAATAAAAAGGAGGCGAGTGAAATATTTTTGGCCACGTTCTAAACAGACATAACACTCTTATAAAAATCCATACTGGAGGGCAAGGTTGAAGGCAGGCGAGCAAGAGGTAGACAACGATAGAAGTGAAAAGATAATATCAGGAGATGGATGAACAGCAATCTGACATAAATGTACAGTCAGGGCGAGAGACAGACAGTGTAGGAGATTCATTGCAGTCAATCTTCATTATGGATAAGGAAACCTTATTCATTGACTGGAGACCGTGGAGATGTGGCTTCTGGGGTGAGTTTTGCAAATACCTCGGACAGCCAGGGTAACTAATAATGATAGCCTGGAAGAGGTTAAGGAATTAGAACATAATACATACAACAATAAGAAAGCGACCAACACTGTTCTATGATCGTGTGATGAGAAGAGAGCAGTGGAGAACATTTTGATGACTGGAAAGATCAGAAGAAGAGGCAGACCAAGAGAAATGATGCTTGATTGTTTAAAATAATGGCATGGAGGATTACCATCAGTATGATTGATCCAGAACCCAAGGACTAAGATCTGTGGAGAGACATGGATGATGATAATAGTTCTGCATATATACATTCAGATTTTTTCCAATGATACACAGTTTGTGCACCGTGTTGAGATTCCCCTAGTGTGATCCATGGCAGGCGAATGTGACACTTAACATATCCCACTGAACAATAAAAGTAATGCAGTACACACTAGACTAACAGACCAGATATTGTGTCTGATTGTCTCTGCAGAATCTGTGATGAATAAAGCTGACATTGTCTTCATCAGTAAGGATGTTGCAAAGTTCAGAGGTTATTCTAATGCAGTTATGGCTGCTGAAGATCTTTACCACTTATGTAAGATGGGTGAGTTTTTTTTGTTTGTTTTTATGGGCGCATCGCTCGCTTTGAACTCACACGTAGTCCATACACACTATTTATAGTAGTGATGGACTGAATTTTGCGTGTGGATTAGCTTCCCTTTTAACAGTGTCCCTCGCCATCAGGCGAACCCCCTCCGACTTCAGAGGCATGATGGGTGAGTTTATTCCCAAAATGATATATTTCATGCAACTCACTGTGTGCTTCTTGAACCAGCCAGCCAATTAACCAACCAACCCACCAACCAAAAATCAGCCAGCAAAGTTCAGAGGTTATTCTAATGCAGTTATGGCTGCTGAAGATCTTTACCACTTATGTAAAGATGGGTGAGTTTTTTTGTTTTGTTTTTATGGGGCGCACGCTCGCTTTGAACTCACACGTAGTCCATACACACTATTTATAGTAGTGATGGACTGAATTTTGCGTGTGGATTAGCTTTCCCTTTTAACAGTGTCCCTCGCCATCAGGCGAACCCATCCGACTTCAGAGGCATGATGGGTGAGTTTATTCCCAACATGATATATTTCATGCAACTCACTGTGTGCTTCTTGAACCAGCCAGCCAATTCCCCCCTTTAAAAACCAACCCCAAAACCAAAGATTTGTCCCAACATATGTTCCTCCATGCTGTAACCATGCCGACATTCTTCTTCTTCTTCCTCATCTTAAATTATTCTTCTGTTTCTGCACTGAAACAAGAATATTTAGCTAGAGAAACTGAAATATCACAATTACAAATTAGTAATCCACATGTCTAAATATGATAATTTCTGAATTTGTTTCCCTTTGTTCTAGAATAATTCTCCTATTTGGTATATATAAGCACATTGCAAAATTTACATTGGACCCTCTTCATTCATTGCTTAAAGGATGGGTGGTCCAAGACAGGCTCAGATTAAAGCAAGGGCTTTAGATAGAAGCTGTGCAAGATTGGATACTCTGCCAACTGGAGAGTTCTCCAGAGAATCTTATGACAGGGAGATTCTGCAGATCTGTTCCAGGAATCCATAGATTGATTTATTAACTGTTACCAATGTCTGACATGCGTTGAGTTGAGCCAAGAACTGACATCATAGCACTCAGAGCATTCACAAACGTGCTTCATCTCATCTTCAACACCCAGTGAAGAGTCCCAGTGCAAATGGTACCAGCTGCAGTCTGATTATGTGTCCTTCTTACCTTTCCTTGGAATACTGTGTGTTGGCCAGGCTCTCTGGTAAAATACCTGGACTAGGTTTTCTCTGGCATTTGAAAGTACAGATCACTTGAAAGGAAGTTGGTTGATGGTTCCATCAGGGTGAAAGGGGCGACCTGTGGCTGAGAAACTAGTGTGTACACCTCAGATTCACAAGGCGCCGGTTTGATCTCGGTATAGGGCCGGGATTTTTTCCAAGAACATCAGGTGTCTAATGATATCACATGTCATCCTGATCTCTTGGTAGTGGCATCAGGTATCAAATGATATCACATGTCATCCTGATCTCTTGGTAGTGGCATTGGGTATCTAATGATACCACATGTCATCCTGATCTCTTGGTAGTGGCATCAGGGTATCTAATGATATCACATCATCCTGATCTCTTGGTAGTGGCACCGGGTATCTAATGATATCACATTGTCATCCTGATCTCTTGGTAGTGGCATCGGTATCTAATGATATCACATGTCATCCTGATCTCTTGGTAGTGGCATCGGGTATCTAATGATATCACATGTCATCCTGATCTCTTGGTAGCGGCAATCAGGTATCTAATGATATCACATGTCATCCTGATCTCTTGGTAGTGGCATCAGGTATCTAATGATATCACATGTCATCCTGATCTCTTGGTAATGGCATCAGGTATCTAATGATATCACATGTCATCCTGATATCTTGGTAGTGGCATCAGGTATCTAATGATATCACATGTCGTCCTGGTCTCTTGGTAGTGACAAGAGATACCTAACCATCTAAGATAAGGGCAGAGAATCAGAAGTCGCTTGTGTGATGAGTAGGCCATAATTCTTCAATCCTGGCAAAATTTGTTAGGATAGGAAACATACCCACAGGTAGATATAGCATTGGATGTATTATTATCTTTAGAGAAAGTCAGCCTGACACAAAATGCATGCTGACAGCAGACACACTGACCTGTGAGGTGCATAGCTGGGTGTGATGCACTCCCTGAGAAGGGGAAAGAAGAAGAAAAGGGTGAGAACAATGTTTACATAGTAGGTCAGTATGGCCGAATGGGATAAGAATGTGTGTTCTTAAACATCCGGTGCACTAATGCTGAGGTAAGGGGTTCAACCCCTCCACACCAGACAGTTGGACTGAATGTTGACCTATCGTCCTTGTCCTTGGGGACATAATTTACATACAAGTCAGAGTGAGTTCACCTGATGGCAAAGGACACTGTTAATAGGGAAAACCTAATCCACACACAATATTCAGTCCAGCACTACAAGAAGTGGTGTGTATGGACTACGCTTGAGTTCAAGCGAAGAAAACAAAAAAACAAAAAAACTAGTTTTACACAAGGTGAAGGTCATAACCGTATCAATTCTGTGGCTTGAGAATACCCTTTTCAGAGATTTAAAGTTGTGATTTCAGGTTTTTGACTATCAATTCTGTGGCTTGAGAATACCCTTTTCAGAGATTTAAAGTTGTGATTTCAGTTTTTGACTATCAATTTTGTGGGTTGAGAATTACCCTTTTCAGAGATTTAAAGTTGTGATTTCAGGTTTTTGACTATCAATTCTGCGGCTTGAGAATACCCTTTTTCATGAGATTTAAAAGTTATGATTTCAGGTGTTCGACTATCAATTCTGTGACTTGAAAATACCCTTTTCAGAGATTTGCAGTTATGATTTCAGGTTTTCGACTCATCTTTCATTCCTAGCTTGGCAGTTCAGCTGATTACATCTCCCACATGATTGATGATGTCACTGCATTCAACAATAAGCACAGTCTGCCACAGAAACCAGATAGTCAGAGACTGAAGGTTGTGGTATCTATAGAGATTGAGAAGCCAGAACTCAAAAACCCAGGTAAAAGTCTATGACCAAACTTGGCCACCGTCAGTTTAGTTATGTTTTTTTTTCCATTTGTTTGCTTTGAAATTGAGCATAGTTCATACTGGACTCGTGTTTGCATGTGGGCTAGCTTTCCCTATTACTGTGTCCCTCGCCATCAGGCAAACCCACTCTGACTTCAGAGGTTTGTAATTTATGAGCCCAAGTCAAGACTGAGACGTCCAACTGACCAGTGCAGAGGTGTAACCCGCTACCTCACCATCAACACACCGGAAGTTTAAGAGCAAGTGCTCCCATCCAACCGAGGGACATTGGTAATAGGGAAAGCTAATTCAGTGCAAAAATCAGCCCATTGCACTAAAAGTAGTGGCATGTGTATAGGCTGCTTGAGTTCAAAGCGGGCGAACATGCACACGCACACACACACGCACGCACAACACGCATGCGCACACACACACGCACACGCATGCGTACACACACACACAATTATCTCTGGGAATTAGTTTGGAGACTGTTGACAATGAAATATCTGACATCAGGGGAAAGCTACTCCAACCAACTGCAAGTTACTAAATCACTCTTAAGTGCCCCTGGAACAGCTTTTGTGGACCTACACTTTCATAAGAATGGCAACGGCCTGCCCTGAGTAGACAACTCAGCAGCTTTGGGATTAATAACAACAAGAAGAACATTTAAGGGATCTAAAGGTAAGAGAGTCAGCTTCATTGAACTGAGTTTTATCCTATATAGGTCATGTCTTTGCGTAGGGCAACCTGCCGAAAGCATCACACAAAGGACAAACTATGGAGCTCCAGCTTGGTATATTCCACAATTTCAATGCTCTGTGAATGGAAATGTACACTACAATACTTGTTCACTTGTTTGTGCATCATGTTTAGTCTAAAATTACTTTTTGTTTGGCACTGAATCTGTTAAAATATTTTTCTTCTTCTTCAGCATTCCGAGCCATTGAGGTTCTTTGCTGCAGATACAATCCGTCTCCATTCGTCTCTCTGGTTGACCCTCTCTTGCCAGTCGTTGATTCCAAGTGCTTGTAGGTCTGTATATATATTATCTCTCCACCGTCTTCTTGGTCTACCTCGGGGTCTATGGTCATTTATTTCCTGAGTGTAAGCGAGTTTTGTTTCCCTATTATCTTCCATTCTTTCTATATGCCCCAGCCATTGTAGTCTATTAGCCTTCATGATACCAGTGATTAGCGGGGACTTGCCTCAGCCATTGTAGTCTATTAGCCTTCATGATACCAGTGATTAGCGGGGACTTAAAAAGATCATAAATGTTTTTGTTACTTCTTCTTGTCCACTCTCCACTTTGTGTATCCCTAATGGGTCCAAAGATGCGTCTTAAAACTTTGTTCTCAAAGGTTTGTAGCAAGGCTTCGTCTCCTTTCGTTGTACTCCAGGTTTCAGAGCCATACAGCACAACTGGTATGATCAGTGTTTTGTATATTGTGATCTTGGTGTTACGAGATAGCGCCTTTGATTTTAGTAGATGTTGTAGTGCATAGTATATCTTATTTCCAGAATTGATTCTAGTTTGTATTTCTTCACTTATGATATTGGAGCAGTTGAAGATTGTACCCAGGTATTTGTATGTTTCCGTTCTTTTAATGGTCATATTATATATTTGTATGTGGCCAGAGTTTTTAGCCATTCCTTCTCTTGAAATTACCATATATTCTGTCTTATCTTGGTTGATAACCAGCCCCATCTGTTGGGCTTTTTCCTTTAAGTGAGTGAATATTTCCAATGTCTTTTGTTCATTTTCCCCTATAACATCTATATCATCCTGCATAACCAAGCAGCTTGGATGTTCCTCCAATATCACATTCCTCCGTTACCCTCCTTACAACTTTCTCTAGAGCCAGATTGAAGAGTAGCGGCGATAATGCATCACCCTGTTTCAAGCCAGATGTTATTTGGAAAGGGTCTGATTTCCTGCCTTTATATGTTACTATATTATAAGTATCTTCCATGCATAGTCTGGTCATGTTTTATTTTTCAGTGGCTGAAAATAAAAAATAGTAGGTCAAAATAAATTGCCCAGGCTACATTTCAAACAATTTGAATAGCTACCAACAAAAACAAATATTTAGAGTGCAAGGTTCTCTAGCAGTAGGGAACCTTGGAATGTGAACAAACATATTAACAAAAGCTTGAAGACAGTGGCAATTAGAAAGTTGAATAGAGACCTGGAGATGTGGATATACAGAAGAGCATGCTGTATTTCATGGAAACAAAAACAATCAAATACAGATGTTCTAGAAACACTGGGAATGGAAAGAGAGTTGATGAAAGAAATAAAAGGAGGCGAGTGAAATATTTTGGCCACGTTAAAAGACATAACACTCTTATAAAATCCATACTGGAGGGCAAGGTTGAAGGCAGGCGAGCAAGAGGTAGACAACGATAGAAGTGAAAAGATAATATCAGGAGATGGATGAACAGCAATCTGACATAATGTACAGTCAGGGCGAGAGACAGACAGTGTAGGAGATTCATTGCAGTCAATCTTCATTATGGATAAGGAACCTTATTCATTGACTGGAGACCGTGGAGATGTGGCTTCTGGGGTGAGTTTTGCAAATACCTCGGACAGCCAGGGTAACTAATAATGATAGCCTGGAAGAGGTTTAAGGAATTAGAACATTACATACAACAATAAGAAAGCGACCAACACTGTTCTATGATCGTGTGATGAGAAGAGAGGCAGTGGAGAACATTTTGATGACTGGAAAGATCAGAAGAAGAGGCAGACCAAGAGAAATGATGCTTGATTGTTTAAAATAATGGCATGGAGGATTACCATCAGTATGATTGATCCAGAACACCAAGGACTAAGATCTGTGGAGAGACATGGATGATGATAATAGTTCTGCATATATACATTCAGATTTTTTCCAATGATACACAGTTTGTGCACCGTGTTGAGATTCCCCTAGTGTGATCCATGGCAGGCGAATGTGACACTTAACATATCCCACTGAACAATAAAAGTAATGCAGTACACACTAGACTAACAGACCAGATATTGTGTCTGATTTGTCTCTGCAGAATCTGTGATGAATAAAGCTGACATTGTCTTCATCAGTAAGGATGTTGCAAAGTTCAGAGGTTATTCTAATGCAGTTATGGCTGCTGAAGATCTTTACCACTTATGTAAAGATGGGTGAGTTTTTTTTGTTTGTTTTTATGGGGCGCACGCTCGCTTTGAACTCACACGTAGTCCATACACACTATTTATAGTAGTGATGGACTGAATTTTGCGTGTGGATTAGCTTTCCCTTTTAACAGTGTCCCTCGCCATCAGGCGAACCCATCCGACTTCAGAGGCATGATGGGTGAGTTTATTCCCAACATGATATATTTCATGCAACTCACTGTGTGCTTCTTGAACCAGCCAGCCAATTAACCAACCAACCCACCAACCAAAAATCAGCCAGCAAAGTTCAGAGGTTATTCTAATGCAGTTATGGCTGCTGAAGATCTTTACCACTTATGTAAAGATGGGTGAGTTTTTTTTGTTTTGTTTTTATGGGGCGCACGCTCGCTTTGAACTCACACGTAGTCCATACACACTATTTATAGTAGTGATGGACTGAATTTTGCGTGTGGATTAGCTTTCCCTTTTAACAGTGTCCCTCGCCATCAGGCGAACCCATCCGACTTCAGAGGCATGATGGGTGAGTTTATTCCCAACATGATATATTTCATGCAACTCACTGTGTGCTTCTTGAACCAGCCAGCCAATTAACCAACCAACCAACCAACCAAAAATCAGCCAGCCAGCAAGCCTGTTAAGAAACCAACCTGCCAGTTAGCCAACCAGTTAACCAACCAACCAGCCAGCCAGTTAACCAAATAACCAGCCAACCAACGAAGTAACGAAACAAGTAAGCAACAAAATGCCAACCAACCAATCAGCCAGCAAGCCAGTTAACCAAACTAACAGCAAAACAAACCACCAACCAATCAATCAACTAACCAACCAATGAACCAATCCAGCAACCAATCAATCAACCAACCAACCAACCAACCGACCAACCAGCAAGCCAGCCAGATCCAGCTGAACTTCTGATGTCCACATCAGTGAGCAAGAACATATGAAGACCTTACTTCACTCTCAAGAAATTTTTCTGGAAGCAGGATGCACCATACACCTCTGCCTCTCAATACTTGGGATCATTACTATCAGGTAGCAGGCGGGGTCCTTTGCAGAACATTGCTTTCATCATGGCCCGCGAAAATGTTTCTTGATTCCTGGCTGGCTGGTTGGTTGGTCAATTTTTGGTTGGTTGATTAACAGGCTGGCTGGTCGGTTGGTCAGTTTTTGGCTGGTTGGTTAACTGGCTGGCTGGTCGGTTGGTCAATTTTTGGTTGGCTGGTTAACTGGCTGGCTGGTTGGTCAATTTTTGGTTGGTTGGTCAATTTTTGGTTGGTTGGTTAACTGGCTGGCTGGTTTATTGGTCAATTTTTGGTTGGTTGGTTAACTGGTTGGCTGGTTGGTTGGTTGGTTAACTGGCTGGCTGGTTGGTTGATCAATTTTTGGCTGGTTGGTTAACTGGCTGGTTGTTGGTTGGTTAAATGGCTTGCAGGCTAGCTGGTTGGTTGATTTTTGGTTGGTTGGTTGGTTTGTTAACTAGCTAGCTGGTTGGTTGGTTGATTAACTGGCTGGTGGTTGGTTGGCTGGTTGGTTGGTTGGTTGGTTGGTCAACTGGCTGGCTGGTTGGATGATTAAATGGTTGGCAAAGTGTACTTTTTTTTTTTTTAAATTCGCATATCCTTTTTACAGGACATCGCTGTCAACAGCAGCATTTTTCAGATGTCTGTTGATTTCTTGGCAAGATTACGCACAGTAGTTTGCCATTGCTTTCTGAGCGGCCGGCTCAGTTATCCCGCAAGTCACCAGCAGGGGACGAACCGCTCCCAGTTCTTGCCCGCTACGAGACTGCATGATAAACGGGATTACGGAGAAAGTGGTGTAACCCCTCAGCCAGAGAGACCGGCAAAGTGTACATAGAATATCCAATATAGAATATACATAGAGTGGCTTGCTTCGCTTCGGAAGTCACGGGTGACAAGCATCGTCTGGATCTTTTCTCTGGGACATGCTGGTGTACTGGGGAATGAACAGGCGGACAGATTGGCTGGCTCTGCAAAACTTGGTGGAGTATTGATGCATGATAAGGCAGACGTGGTTGCTGCCTTATGGGAGCACGTGTTCACCTCGGAGGAGCAAATGGATCACCATGGTCTGGCAAGAATGCGACAGCGATGGGTGATGAGGGGATCTGGCTGACGATCAACGCTCATAGGAAAGGCGAGATGGACATATAATCAGATTGCTACTGGTACTTTTTCTTCTGCGTTCATCCGGAGTTTTTTTTTTCGGACGTGATTGCGTTGTGCCTGTTTACAGCAGAGCTGCGTTCTTGCGCCGTTAGGCCGACACATCCAACTTCTGCGGGCATTTGTTGACCGGGTTAACCTTCCCGGGCTACTGGTACTATTAGTGTTGGAACTCTTCGCTGGCTGCTGATGGGGACGGAGCGCTTATGGGAATACCCCGAATGCTGTGATGTCGGTTCCTAAATCAATCAATCAATCAATCAATCAGAATATCCAAATAATATGAGGGTCTCGGCCAGAGTACCAACATGGAAATACTGCCATAACTATGATGCAAACATCCGTGCAATCAACATAGCAACAGAAAAATTACTGAATACCAATCATGGTACATAGCCTGTAGTGCTATTGGCAGATGTAAAATCAGTGCTTGAGGTGTTCCTGTCTGGGAAATTACCAGTACTACAGACGCTACCTTCTTACCTAGGAAGCCAGTGTAAGGTCACCATACAGTCAAAACCATCTCACTGTGGAGTACCTAGAGACGAGAGAGCTGATCAACTGGCTAAGGAAGGAGCAACAGAAGAACAACCAATGTACCTGTTACATACCACCAAAAGAAAAGAATGATCAAATCAGTCAGATAGCCACCAGCACCAGCTCAAGACGATTACCACCTTATGGACAGACCATAATAAATAATTATTTTGCGCCTCAGAACAAGACACAATAGATTAAGTAACCAGATGTATACAAAATTCAAGATTGCCCAATCAGCCATGTGCACATTTGGATTGGCACCGCATACAGCAATTCACATAATCCAAGCTGCAAAAAATATGACACGTCTAGGCAAACCTTCTGGCCTAGAGAAACAACAAACTCTATGGACCACCGAGTGAACTAAAACAGACTGGAGTTCATATATGAGACAACACTGTAGATAAAGACAAATTCAAAGCGAACGAAAGAAGAAGATATTTCACTGTCAGCTGTGTATAATGTCAGTCATGTCTTCTATTCCAGTGCTGTCCTCATATGTGCTTGGGGTGAATCTGGTGCTGCGGCTCGCTACAGAGACAGAACGCTAACAGCTCCTGCCCTGAAAGATATCAAGGTTGTGGACACCCTCGGTGCAGGTGATACGTTCATAGCCGGGCTCATCAGCAGGCTCTGGGAACATGGATGGACATCTACAGACAGTGTCAGTGCAGTCACAGACCATGGAGTCACAGACAGCAGTGTCAGCGGAGTCACAGACCATGGAGTCACAGACAGCAGTGTTAGCGGAGTCACAGACAGCAGTATTATTGCAAATGCTCTTCAGTACGCTTGTCATTTAGCTGGCATGAAGTGTACCATGTTTGGTTATCAAGGCTTAAGGAAGCTTTTGTCCAGTATTATGTGAATCTCGTATTCACATGTTCACTTTAGACAGGCCGCTCTGTGGAAATAATCTGGGTCATACGGGATAAAGCCTGGTGCAAAGACATCAGACCTCTTCTTACCTTTCTGTTCTACGCACATGACGGCAAGAAAAAAAAAAGAACAATATAAAGAATATATCATAATATATAAGAACAATATATTACACATATAATAAGATATGATATAACTTTACAGTATGTACCTGACGAGATACAGCAAAATATGCCAGGCAGTAAATCGTGCAATATAGTTTGAGGTTTCTGTATTTAAATGCACTAAATAAATACATTGTTTTGAATATATAATCAAAACAATATATATTATATATAATACTAATAATATACATAACAATATATAAGAATAAAAATGAACAATATTTTGGTAATCCTATATACCAGGACAGGGAAATTTGGATGTTTCGGTGCAGATATTTATGGTTAAACCAAGTGAATGTATATTTTAAAAGAAAGTTAAGTAAGAACCTGTGTACATACCTTGAGGCATATCTACTCTCATAGTATAGTGCCCGTGCCATATTGTTACCTATGAAGCGGCACTCAATGGGTCAAGTGGTCAGTATCGCACTGGCTGATTTTACTTCCCAGAACATTTCCTGATGCCAATTTGAGACTGGGTCAACCAGGGAGGCCAGATCAATTTTAAAACCTGCCTCAGTTAGGATTTGAACGGATACCCACCGGGCTAGCAGGCAAGCATGCTAGTCACGGTGCTACTGTGGCTGCCGCGTGTATATCTGACCAGGGTGAGATGAAATAACTGGCTGGCTTTTAACTGATTCAGTGCCGGAGGATAATACAGGGTGTATTTTTAATGACTGTGCAGTGTTTGAAAATATTGCCGGTTTAAGTTTTATATTCACCCTCCGTAAAGTTCATGCAACATAATAGATAAATACAAAACTTGGACCAGCAATATTTTCAAACATTGCAGTCATTAAAAATACACCCTGTATCTCCATATTAAGGTTATTGTGTTATTTATTTTGTTTTGTGGTATTTTCCACAATTTTAATGCCCAGTGAACATAAATTTATATTATAATATTTGTTCATTTGATTGTGTTTTATGTAAGATCCAAACCTACTTTTTGTTTGGTACTCTGTTAAAAATCCCCCATATTGGGGAAAGCACCCATATATGGGGAAAGCGCTCGTATTGGGCAATTTTCAAATTGACAAACTTTTTATAAAGAGCATTTATGGGCTGAATGGTCCAATATGCAGTAAGAATAATCAGACGATTAATTAACTTCAAAACCTTTTTTTTCCTGTTGTGAATTTGAATAACAAAGACACAAATAATAGATTGCAGGATTTATTCCCAACTTTGTGCAAACAAAAAGACGTAATTTTAAATTACCATGGTAGACAATTAAATTTACTCTGTGAATGTGTGTGTTGTATATATCAGCTCGAAGTATTTATTTACCTTACTGCTTTAGTTTATGTTATGCGATTTCTGCAATATGTACCTGACGAGATGCAGCGAAATTTCAGGCCATAAATGGTTCAATCTATTGACTGGTCTTCGTTATTCAGTTTAACGTTACAATCAATCAGGAAAAGACTTCTGTGTGATGATACAGCATGCAGTGAGACAACAATGTACAGATAGAGGTACATAAAATATCAGCTGGAACTAATGTTAGATGTTGGTTGCAGGGACAAGTGAGATGTGTATCCAACCAGAGTGAGACAGGGGTATTTAATATAGTATACCTGTGTGGGCTGTTGGTTTGTCGAGACTCTTGTCTGTTCCACTGTTCACATAGGGCAGTGAGGAGCATTTTGTGTGATATTCACTGGCACAGGAACGAAGTATATGGGGCGACCATTTGTCGTGAGGTTGGAACCGCGACTGACTGACTAACACCTCAGTATCTGCTACCACACACATCAGCATCTGTTACCACACACCTCAGAATCTGCTACCACATGTCAGTATCTGCTACCACACACATCAGTGTCTGCTACCACACACGTCAGTATCTGCTACCACACACGTCAGTATCTGCTACCACACACCTCAGTATCTGCTACCACACACCTCAGTATCTGCTACCACACACCTCAGTATCTGCTACCACACACCTCAGTATCTGCTACCACACACCTCAGCATCTGCTACCACATATGTCAGCATCTGCTACCACACACCTCAGTATCTGCTACCACACACCTCAGTATCTGCTACCACACACCTCAGTATCTGCTGTCACACACGTCAGCGTCTGCTACCACACACGTCAGCGTCTGCTACCACACACGTCAGCGTCTGCTACCACACACCTCAGTATCTGCTACCACACACCTCAGTATCTGCTACCACACACCTCAGTATCTGCTGCCACACACCTCAGTATCTGCTACCACACACATCAGTATCTGCTGCCACACGTCAGTATCTGCTACCACACACCTCAGTATCTGCTACCACACACCTCAGTATCTGCCAAAAGTTAGGGTCTCTTGCTGGGACTGCGCTCCGCAGAAAAAACAGGGGAGAGGGGTCCAAGCCCATTATAGAATCAACCCAGAAGAAGAGCTGGTTTCTGCTGGACGCGTCCTCAAGCTGTGAACTAGGGTACGAAGAAGGCAACATGGCCGCAATGACATCTATTGGGTTATAGCGAGCCACCGATGTGAAGATGAAGACACAGGTAAAACAGCCAGGGGACAGAAGCTGGCATTCATGTGGTCGAAAATGAAAAGGCAGTGATAATATTGGTAGATGAACTTGGTGTACGTTTGCCTTCTCGTGGGAGGGATGGCTTGTTGGTAGGCATACACAGCGATGCTGCCTGGATAAGTGAGAAAACAAAAAGTCTGCAACGTAGTGTGGGAAATAACAACAGGAGAAAAGCGCCTGGGAGTCATGATCCGGGTGGCCCCTACCCCACCCCAAGGGTATGTCAAGAAGGTAAAGCAGCCGAAACATTTGGGAGGTGGGTGTTTCCTGGCTGTCATAAGTCTCTTGTCGTGCTTGCTCTGCGAGCGTAGTTCTTTTCATTTATCATCATTCCTACCGACAGGCCACCAACTCTGATATCCACTGTTAGTTCGGTTAAGGCTAATGGTGAACATCTATCCATGGTGTACAACTAGTACATAATGGCAGAAGTCTTACAAGAGGTTCCGTAAAACCAGCACACATCCTGCTGGCACTCGAGGTGTGGAACGTGACATCCCATTATACACATCACAACGTTCTTAATTTACCCATGACCAATCACCATATTTTAAGAGAGTGGCAGACCACCAGCATCATTTTATTAATTTCTGTCTCTACCTTTCTTCTCGTCGTGTTTTTAGGTCTTGCTCTATTTCTTTTGTCCCATGGATTCCTGACAAAGTTATTCTAGTTATACAACTTCAGGTTTTCTCAATGTATAACCTTTTCAACAGCAGCTTATTTTCTTCACCTCTTGCTCATTTGTATTTGTCTTGTTCTCTCCATGAGCACCACTCAATGATTCTCTTATACCATTTTATTCCTTCTATTTTGTGCAGGCACCAATTACTGAATGTAATCAATTCCGTTGTTCCACATGTTTTTGATCCCTACAATAGTACTTATTTAATGTTAGAAGTGAATATTCTAAGTTTTCTTTCAAGTTTAATTTCTTTTGACTTCCACATATTTCCTGGAGTTATAAAAGCTCTTCTAGCCCTCTGTATCCTTATTCTGACATCTTTATCTATTTCACAATCTGTATCTACTCATTGCTATCTCAATAGATGTGTTGTTGTTTTGCGCTTGCTCACTTTGGACTCGAGCGTCATCTACACACACTACATCTTGTAGCCCTGGGCTGAATTTTGCGTGTGGATTGGCTTTCCCTTTTACCAGTGTCCCTCGCCATCAGGGGAACCCACTCTGACCTCAGAGTTGGAAGTATGTGAGATAGAAGCTGTGGACGGACATGATGACAACAACACATGACATGGATTATAAGAGTTGGAAGTGTGTAGACAGAAGCTGTGGACGGACATGATGACAACACCACATGACATGGATTATAAGAGTTGGAAGTGTGTAAGACAGAAGCTGTGGACGGACATGATGATCACTATCACATGACACTGACTTTAGGAGTTTAAACTGTAGATCCAGTTTACTGTAAATGTGTTATCTGCACTGACATATTCATTTGCACATTTTTTTAAACTTGTGACACATGACACGAGGATTTTATTATAGGTAAATCATTAAACAAAGACGAACTCAGCAAATGATGAATGACAAATACTGTTTATATGACAAGATTGTCTGTGAAAGAGTTAACAACATACAAGAACAAGAGAAATTTTTAAAGCCCCAGTAAAAATGTGTATGGTAGACTTTCAAAGTCTGACTAATTTTAATAATATTCCCCATCTATGGAGTCTGAACAAAGTGACTCAGAATATCCAATCAAATGAGTTGCTGTTCTCATGACTCAGCGCCATCTGTATTCATTCAGTCTGGTCTCTGGGCATTAGGTCGAAGTCTGCCAACGATGAAATCCCTAAAACATGGAAGAAACACCACCAACCTCGGTCTAATCACACATACGATTGTTAAGTAAAGTGAAGAAGTTACAACTGAGAAAGACAAGGTGACATTATCACAAAAAACATAGCAATTAAGCAAAGGTCCCTTGTACACATGATAAGGAGCACAGAGCATACGCTGCTACATCCATATTGCCTCGAAGTGCCTACACCGGCAACCGTCGAGGTATCACTCAACTCGTAATAATGCAAAACAGCAACGAAGGACGAGGAATTAAACTTGCGTCCTTACCTTGAATACAATGATAATCAACGGCACAAGTCAAGATCTCAAAGCGCTACCAGAAGTTTATTCCGTGGCAGACATGTGAACATTAAACTCACGTAGACCTGTAGGTTGACCCCTATAGACAGGGTCGGCGCCTACTTTACTGATCCACCGATGAGTGTTCAGTCTACTGCGCTCTGCTTGACGCCCTGATCCACTGATTCCATTTAAGCTGTAATTCCACTCTAGGTTTTTCCGCCCGGTTACTTCACTGCAGTATTATCATCAACAGATCCTCCTCTCCTGACTCATAGCTGTCTCACGCTCATATCATCGCGTCCAGAGGTCACCTCACACAGATCCTTAGAAAAACACGTCCTTGTTCTACAGCACAATCACAGCGTCTCCTGTTGCTGTCCACTGACGTTGTCCACATTCTCCTTGGATTCATTTGTTTACGTCCACTTTCGTGTCCGAGTGGGAAATTCCCATTTTCCAATTTATACTTTTCGTGGTGGGTCGTGCCGCCGTATGGCATAATGCCCCCTCCCAGATAAAAAAATGTGTAACATTTTTTTTCCTTTTAACTATATGTGTATAAATATATTGTATAATCACAACTAACTACAACCATAATAACAACAGACTAGTACTTGGTTGTCCCCGTTTATCTACCCTAAAAAAAAACATATAAAGTTATACGACGGGCACGCCCACCTGTCCAAACCCAACGTTGGACGTCGTGTGGCTGATCATGGGGATCAGACCAACTAATAAACATATTAGTCCCTACCTTGTCTTAATAGACAAGTGTGTCCTAGCTCTAGGTACTACCATGAGTTTCGGACGAGGGTAATCATGGGGTTTCCAAGTAGATCATCCTCATTGTTGACCATCGTTGCTGTTATTAGTGTATACTCCATATATTTTCCTTCTTACAATTTTTTCATCTGTGGGTAGGGTGACATGTGCTCCACGAGAATCCTCAGAAATATTTTTACTTTTCGTGGATATGTTGAGAGCGATGACTGATTATTATGGATCTTCATGTAATAATGACACGTAATACAATTAATTCAACTAGAGATTCATTCTAATGATTTAACCTTATAATCAAATACTTTCCCGAACAATGATTAATTAACCCAAAACCATACTATAATATTTCAATTAATCAATACCCAATTAACTAACATTTGTTATTTAACCACAGAATTATAACATGTAAATTAAAATGTTCACTGTCAATAAGTTCACTTCACAGTTACAATACTTGTATGCTCGAATCCGTGTCTGAATAACCAATGTTTGAACAACCGAGCGATCACACATTGAGTAGATACTTCCGATGGCGTAGTTATTCATTCCTACACTCTGTCAATATGGAAAAATTGCTACCATGTGTATCTATATCTACTAAATCACATCTTACATTACATTATATATTTTGTCAATTAATGTAACATTGTTATTCAATAAGGTGTGTTTTGAATTTATATTTATTAAATTTTATAACACTCATAAAAGAACAGAACATTAAAATATAATTAAAGAACCTATAACATAGATGTGTTCCTCTATTAATTATAATCGACTGAGAATGTCTCTGATTGACTGATTAAAATCTTGCAGACATAGAGTTGTGAAGAATCATACCTATTAAAGATACAAGACATCTAAAAAAAAATTAAATCAGGAATATAATATTCAACAGGAATAAATCTTGAAATTAAATAATATTCATATAAATTTAGTAATGTTCTCTATTATAGACATAATTATCAAAGAATAAAGAATCGAATTATTTCTAAGTTGAATTATAGAATTATTAGATAGTGTGAACAATTCTGACAAGTGATACCTTGCATAACTAAGTAATAAGACCTAAGATTCTAATGTGTCTGTAGTGTATTAAGTGTTGATTTGACCCTAACCTTTCATCCCATTTTATTTTCCTTTATTTATTTCTTCCATTCAATTTTTTTTCTTTCTTTCTTTCTTTGTTTCAAACCTGTAAAATCTCTCTTCTGCACTCATGCCAATATTTGTACATTGTATTGATTGAAACAATGTTATTGTCTTCAGTCCTGTGTATCTTCTGTAATGCATACGCTGTAACGACGTATGTTTGTACTGAGTGCGTGTAACTTTCATTCTGTTTTTGGGATTTTTAACAAAAATGTCATTGAGAAACATGTAATCATGTTTGATTTGTTTTGTAACAACAGTTATTTCTTCATGTTTGGGTTCGTTGACTTTGTACAATTCGCAATTATTTACCGTTGTGTTATCACGTATGTCTATAGTTGATGTACCCTGTTCTGTTTGCGTGTTTTCTTCTTTAATTTCTTCTTCTTCTTCTTGTGTTGTTTCAATTTGTGCATTTGTACTTGTAAGTGTTTCGTTAGACTTGTGTTCTATAGTTCCTTTCTGAACGAAATCTCTGGCGTTTGGTTCTTTCACTACTGTAGCACATACTTTACTTGTGTGATTACTTTCTTCCATTTGTCTTATACGCTCCTTCCACATTGCTTCCTTTGCAATAATCTCATTCTCAAGTGTGAGTCGTTTTTGCATGATTTCTGTCTCTACGATTAATTGTCTTGCCTTTAACTCTTTTTCCTTAGCCACCATTCGTTCGCGTTGCAGGGCTATTCGTTCTTGTCGTTCACGTGTAGCTTGAAGTTGCTCTGTTGCCAGTTTCTCCTGTCGTTCCATCCTCTCACGTGCAGCTTGAGCTCTAAATTCCTGTATGACCCAATTCCTAAGTTCTGCTCCAGCTCAATCCATTCTTCTCACCCATGTCCATGAAGTCTTGAAGTGTTGACATCTTGTCCTACCTGTAAAATGAGCTATCTAGCTGAAATAAATAGCGAAGTGGCAAGAGAAGAACAGACTCGACAAATTTACAATAAGGTTCTTCGCGGAACAGAGTAGCTATTGACTTCAATAATAAGTCCTTGTGGTATCAACGTCGACCCGAAATATCAACTTAATTAACACAAATACTGTCACGTTGACGACCACCTAAAATATATCACTCAAAATATACGATCATTTATACGAACCGTGACATATATAAGCCACAAAATAATTATGGGAAAATATGTTCAATATAAGGAATATAAATATATAAGTACAGCGGACCAATACTAATACTGACAAAAGACGATTGACGTAAGACGAAAGTACATATTATCATTCATAAAAGACAAAATCAATTTTGAATTTTAAGTGACAACACGATAAACACTTTATATATTACTCACAATTACGATACTCTTATACTGAATGAAATATATGTAAACCATATAAATAATGTGAGAATATAAAAATATATACATATGACACTAGATAATCAATAGTCACAGTAGACGATTAACGAGAGACGAAAATACCAATCAATGTTTCAACACGACAACAAATACTTTCAGACTTAGATTCAACATAACATACTACTGACTTATCATACAAAACAAACGGTTGTTAACTTATAATAAATTTTTACATAATTGAAAATACGACACCTTATTAACTTTAAAAACAAAATCAATGTCACACCAATTGACAATTACAACAGGTACTGGCCTTAAGAAAATTGCGGTGTCGGTGTCCTCTACGAATTTCCAAATGTTCATTCCATGCTCGACTGTTCCAAATGCTCGAATATATTCGTTTTCTGCAGTCGACAATTAATGGAGGTTCTCCTCAAAACACAATATCAGGTAAATTGACACGATGGTGTAATGCACTTACACCAGCACCTAGACCACGCGGTCTGTGGCCGACTGACAAAACCTAGTCGGTTATGGTGCACCCGTCGAACTTTGAGTTAAATTTGGGTATATGATTGTAACGATACCCACAGTAGACTGGTGTGTGCTGTCTTACCCGTCCTTCTATTCCTCTATGATGACGTGTGTAGTGTCTCCGTCATGTCTCATATGTAGTGTTGGCGATAAAGAATGCGATATTATGTGCAGAAACTTCGTGTCCGTTGATCCTATGCCAGTGAGGTGTCAGATTAATATAATGAACTGGCACCGTGAGACAACCGAAATGCTGCTTCGCCAACTGTAAATAGTCAGCAACAATGTGTCCGTGACGACTGAAATGTCGCTAGTAAATCCTTGCTCACTTGGTATGGCGGCGCAATGTGAGTCTAGTATCCGATAATGGCATCATAATATAAGGTTGAGACAGTGAAGGTTGAGTGCGGGAATATTGTGGGGCGGTGTCAGTGAGGAAAAATGTCCTGAAAGGGTTATGTGGAGGAACAAGGTTTGGGAGTAGTGTCGTTCGTTTTCCACAGATTATAAAAGTGCACCTCCGACATTTACCGGTGACCCACGCTCCTCAACGTTGTCATGTTCAGTATACTCTGCTCTGTCCCCAAATTCTGCTAGGATAATTCGTATATAATGTCTTCTGTTTCGGAGTTCCTCGATAATGTGGGGTATGTAACAATTTAACCCACAAATCGTTATTAATGTATTACTTCAGAAATGGAGTTGCGAGAATAAATAATTACTAACTCCTGAGCAGTTTCCAATGATCAGTTACTGTTAATAGCTTAATGTGACAGCGCAGTGTTTCTCAGGCTCTCAATGCCTACCATGATGGTTATAAGTATATTCTATATCGACCATGGTGTCAAACGTTTTGTATGGCTTGTGTCTATTGTTTATCTTCTTTTCCAAGGTAACATCAAAGCTATAAGTGTCACACATTCGTTCTAAATATAATGTTCTTAAATATCTTATAATCTCTTTTAATGTTCGTTGTTCAGAACTCTTTGATAGCACTGTGCTGTGTTCAATATAGTGCAGTTTTGCGCGTACGGTGCGACTATTATATTTCCACTGCACTTCTTTTACGTAATGGTGTTCTTACGTCCCGATATGTTAATTCTTATTGCACTGTTCTTATACTATACACACTTTCACTTACTGTTGTAACTTGTAAACTGTATGATCTTTCAGTTTACTTCTTGCTCTTCTCCATTTTCGTGACGTGGAGTTTTTGTGCGTTCTTTCCTTCTGTGTGTGATTCGTGTAGTACGGTGCAACTCAAGATGGATATCGGCGTGCAAATTTTCTACGTTAAGCTGACTGAATCTGGCAGGAATTTCGTGTTGAAAATTAATTTATGCAGCGAGTCCAGTGACGACCCCCATATGCCTCGAAGTGCCTACACCGGCAACCGTCGAGGTATCACTCAACTCGTAATAATGCAAAACAGCAACGAAGGACGAGGAATTAAACTTGCGTCCTTACCTTGAATACAATGATAATCAACGGCACAAGTCAAGATCTCAAAGCGCTACCAGAAGTTTATTCCGTGGCAGACATGTGAACATTAAACTCACGTAGACCTGTAGGTTGACCCCTATAGACAGGGTCGGCGCCTACTTTACTGATCCACCGATGAGTGTTCAGTCTACTGCGCTCTGCTTGACGCCCTGATCCACTGATTCCATTTAAGCTGTAATTCCACTCTAGGTTTTTCCGCCCGGTTACTTCACTGCAGTATTATCATCAACAGATCCTCCTCTCCTGACTCATAGCTGTCTCACGCTCATATCATCGCGTCCAGAGGTCACCTCACACAGATCCTTAGAAAAACACGTCCTTGTTCTACAGCACAATCACAGCGTCTCCTGTTGCTGTCCACTGACGTTGTCCACATTCTCCTTGGATTCATTTGTTTACGTCCACTTTCGTGTCCGAGTGGGAAATTCCCATTTTCCAATTTATACTTTTCGTGGTGGGTCGTGCCGCCGTATGGCACATATTCTTATAGAGCTAGTCGGCACAAGATGTTAACGCCACCCTCAGCTAATGGTTAGTTAGTCGACAGATCATCCCGAATGCACATCGAACCATTCAGTCCATAAGTACTCAGGATCCCCTCGTCAGCAAATCCCGCAGCGTGTAGCGGCTTACAGCACCAGTTCTGTGTTGTAACCAACGCTCAGCTAATAAAATAATATAATCTAACAGTATGTGTTGTGATGAATCATAACCTGGTATGCCTTTCTGCAGATGTTTCTTGTTGAATAATTATTCATAATGGAGGCCAGCATGGCTGAATGGATAACAGTGCTGGCTCTTAAACTTCCGGTGTGCTGATGCTGAGGTAGCTAGTGCAACTAATACACCAGACCTTGACTTGGGGACGTAAATTACAAGTACTTCAGAAGTCAGAATGGGTTCGCCTGATGGCCAGGGATATTGATAATAGGGAAAGCTAATCCACAGGCAAAACTCAACCCAGTGCACTAAAGTAGTAGCACACGTATGGAGTATGCGTTCAAAGCGATCGAACACAAAACATAAAATAATAATTCATACGACTGTTTTCTGAAGCTGAACTTGGAGCACTGAATAAACACTATTTGTGTGCTCCCCATGTGATCATACACTCTCATTAATTTCTTGTTTTTACTGGATAGTCTCATTTTTACTATACTTATTATTCACAAACACATCTTAAGCTTGGAGATAAAACTTATTGTTACTATTTTTATTCACAGACGCATCCTAAGCCTGGAGATAAAAGTTGTTATTGTCACACATTATTTGTTGTTGTTGTACACAACTGTAAGAGTTGTCTGGCATTGTGGTTAGCACCCTCGCTTACAAAGGCAGCGGTTCAATTCCCACTGACTGAAGGATTTTTCCCACACCAGTGCAACTGTGTGGTCCATCCAGCTTCATAAAACGAGTATCAGGCACCGTCAGACTTTCTGGAAAGCAATGGTGATGTGGAAATTAACTGGTCAACCCATCATATCTGGTCTGGAATACGTGAAGGCTACTTAACACCCTAAAACAGTATATGCTATGGTGCTACCATTGCACTACCGTATTTAGCATTACATCTTGTGCTTATTCCTGCTTCTTTCACTTTCCATATATTCAGAAGTGATATATTTTGTGTGCAATATCTGTAATTTCCTGCAGCCAAAATTTGTCTCCATTCAGAATACAAACTATGATTCCGCACTGAACATTTTCAGAGTCCAACCATGCTTTGGTCCCTTATCAATCAGACTTTCGGGATGTCTACTCTCTGAAGCAATTAACCATCATATCTGCAATGATCTACTATATGACATGACCAAACATCAATCATAACATTATCATTTATGCAAATCCATTTTTCCATATAGTATATGCATTTCTAAAGCAATGCTGTAAAAACAAAAAAGTATATAGGTAAAAATTACGAAACCTGCACCTAAAGAGAATCCACTAACATCACACTAAAACTGACGTTAAAATATACAAAACCACTTTTTGTACAAGATATTCTGGATCTTGCCAGAGTTACAAAGATACAATGTTGTCCACATTATTATAATTGTGATGTTCACTGCTTCATTTTGACAACATTCACACCAAGTGATTCTTTGGCAAGTGATCCTGTTTGGCCCCCTCAGGCTGTCCTCAGAATTATGTGAACTCCAGAGTCTGTGAAAACTGGCTCACTTAGTTCTCCAACCTGGAAAACAATCAGACAGAGAAGGTAAAAATGAGAAAGACAAGGTGCTTTGGTCACTGAAAACAAAACAATAAGGGAAAGAATATAAAATAATGAGAAAGACAATGAGTTTTAGTCACATAAAACAACAAAATAAGAGAAGAACATAAAAATTAGAAAACAAGTTGCTCTGGTCACTGAAAACAACATAAAACAATAAGGGAAAGAAGGTAAAATAATGAGAAAGACAATTAGCTTTAGTCACAAAACAATAAGAAGAAGAAAGAAATATGAGAAAGACAAGGTGCTTCGGTCACTGAACAAAACGAACTATTAAAAACCAAAGGAAAAATGATGAAGGCAAAAAAAGCTGAACAGCATAAAAGATATTTAGACAGACAACATCAAGATATCTTCTTCTTATTCGCTTGTCTGAAATGTTTGTTTAGGACATAAATGCATTTTGCCTGTTTACAGCAGAGCTGCAATATTTGTGCCTTTTCGGCTGACACATCTGACTTCTCAGCCGTTTGTTAAGCAAGTTGAACCTTCCCAGCTGTTTCGCTGGACGTTCTGTTCTCAATGTGGTGTCATCTTCATCCCTCCATCTAACAGGTGGTGTTCCAGCTGGCACATTTATAACAGCCGAATGCATGCTGATCAGACCTCAAGGGAAAACAGAGGCAGACCAAGGAGGCTTATAATTGCAGAGCTGACACATGATGCTCTGGTACTAGGCTCACCCAAGGAATCGCCATGTCCAGCACATGGCCGCTTAGCCTCACTTCCATATATTGAGCCTTCAGTTCACCACAGGCTGCCACTCCGGAAACCAGAAGAATGCAGTCTGCAGATGACGTCCACAGTAATGAGCTTTCAATTTAGACTGGATTTACTAGCCAAGCACTGGGATGCTTTTTCTACCTGTGATGAGCTTTCAACTTACACTTTCCACGTAATGGAAAACCTGCTCTGAAACCTGGAAGTGAATGACTTAATGCTATCCTAAGTGATTAACAGCAACAGTGACAAGACGATCAAACAAATATTGATGAAATGATTACAAATAATACCACAAACCTTCAGCTTAAAAGAAGCATCCTCAAATGGCTTTTGCATTTGGCCCGGTCCAAATGGTCCCAAGTCTCCTCCTTTTCTAGCTGAGCTACAGTCCGAGTGTTCTTCTGCTAGTTCTGCAAAGCTGACTTCATTATTTACAATCTGACTGCGGTATCCTGTTGAATGACATGCAAAATCTACATGGTTGGTTGGTTGGCATTATTTACAATCTGACTGCGGTATCCTGTTGAATGCCATGCAAAATCTACATGGTTGGTTGGTTGGCATTATTTACAATCTGACTGCGGTATCCTGTTGAATGACATGCAAAATCTACATGGTTGCTTGGTTGGCATTATTTACAATCTGACTGCGGTATCCTGTTGAATGACATGCAAAATCTACATGGTTGCTTGGTTGGCATTATTTACAATCTGACTGCGGTATTCTGTTGAATGACATGCAAAATCTACATGGTTGGTTGGTTGGCTAGTTATCTATTGGGGATAGTTATCTGTTAGTTATCATCCTTGCACTCCGGATATATCCATAGGTGCTCAGATCCTTCCCAACAAACGCATTAGCATCTAGTAGCTAATAGTACCAGTTTTGCATCGGTTAACGAGGCCCCTCATTCTTCTGATGTGCCTCTTGTGTCTGGCCATTCAAATTCTTACTCCCAAGTCTCTCATTCTAGGCAACAATGTGGATTCACTGGCAAACAAATTCATCCGCTCTCGATATCTCTCTTTAAAATAGTTAGCTGCAAATTATGTACAGGACATCGCAGTCAACCCCAACATCTTTTGGCTGTTTGTTATTTCTTGGCAAGTTTATGTTCAGTAGTCTGTCATTGCTTTCTGAAAGACCATCACTCAAATCACATGGCGGTCTGCTTCCAAATTTCCCGCAGCTGTGTTTCAAATGAGGTATACGCGAATTACGAATTGCATTCGTAACCCCTTCGCCACACAGCCGGCACTAAGGGCAATAATAATTATCAACATGATTCATAGGCTGGCCATATGCCGGGGTTGCAGAGCCAGCAAGTTTCTCAGCTCATTCATTTCCCTCAAATCCTGCATGTCCCAGAACAAAGATGAAGTTAACTCTATTAACAGAACATCTCCACAGCAATTCAATCCACTGTCTCACACTCACTGAATCACTTTGGACACAGACATGGGTATAATTATGATTCCAGCCACATGAAAGCCGTATAACCATCACTGAGGAAGCAGGTTGAACGAGACCAAATTTGGAATTTTTGTTTTTGGGAATTGGAATGAAAGCCATGCCACAGCCACATCTATCGTCACGCTGCCCGTGGTCTATATAGTTACTGCACCTCTATAGTTAGTGGCCTCTCCTTCCCAGACAATTAAAGATTATTCACTATGTGAAGACCCAGAGGATGTGAAGGCCTAACACTGCATACTCCTATGGCAGTATCTGCTGTGGGTGTAATAAAATACAAATTAAGAACCCTTCTCCGTGCCTTGAAGTGTTTGGGTATACGATTCTGGTTCCATAATTTCTATAGGACAGTTAGCTCTCAATATGTGATATGTTCAATATGACGTTGACTGCCCTTACTTCCCATAACATTAGACACACATTTTTGACTGGGTCAGCCTGAAAGCCCAAGTCAATAACTTTGTAAATCCCCTCCACAATGAGGTTTTGACCACATAGCCATGGGAACAGCAGGCAAGCGTACTATCCACTGAGTTTCCGGTGTGGGTGTAACTTTACCATTTTATATTTACCACTGGTGATTGGACAACTTTTTGCTGATCAAATGGCCTTATGTGCAGGAAACGCATTTTTTAATTGTTTGCACTATCAAAAGTCAATGGTTTGTGATTTAAGTGGAACATTTAAATGAAAACATTTAGACGCATACCAGGGTCTCAAAGGGAAAACTCACCAACTCTGTAGATGCATGTGTTGGATGAACGCATGTGTTGGGAGAACATGTGAGTTGGATGAATATATGTGTTGGACTACATGTGTTGTTGAATGTATGTGTTGGACTACATGTGTTGATGAATGTATGTGTTGGATGAGCAAACACGTTCTATGAACGTATGCGTTGGATGCACAGTTCAGGCAACAGAAGAGGCGCAATGAGACAGATAGCAAACACAGAGAGACATGGGGAAAAAAAACACAGAGACAATGAGAAGATAGAAACACAGAGCAGGGGGAGAGGGGAGACAGAGCTAGTGAAACTGAGTTAGAGGGAGATAGAGGCAGACAGAAAGATAATTATAGAAAGAAAAGTGTCAGTCACCTCAGACAGTTCATAACGATAAGCTTGTTTCAGTAACAAAGCTAATTGTATGTTAGCGTGTCATGTTCACAAAACCTCAAGCAAGTCTTCATTTTTGCCTTCGTTAGTAAGTGTTCAAATTTATCTTTCCTCACAAAATGTCATTAAAATCTTGACTTTTTTCGTAGCCTGAAATTTGTCTGTAACTGCAAGGTTGTCTCTTGTATGAATTTAACTGTCTTTTTAAGTTCAGTGGTCCATAGATTTTATCTTCCACTGTCGTTTCTCTAGGTCAGAAGGTTTGTCTAGATATGTCCTATTTTGGACAGTCTTGGAGTATGTGCACTCCTGTCTGCAGCAGTAGTCCACAAGTGCACATGGCTGATTCGCCAATTTTAAATTGTGTATACATGTGGATGCATAATCTATTTTGTGTTATGAGATGCAGAATAATTATTTGTTCTGGTCTGTCCATAAAGTGGTAATTGTCTTGAGCTGGTGTTGGTGGCTTTCTGACGGATTTGATCATTCTTTTCTTTTGGTAACATAGCACATCTGGTTGTTCTTCTATTGCTCCTTCCTTAGCTAATTAATCATTTCTCTCATTTCCAGGTACTCCACAGTGAGATGGTATCCACTGTATGACTGACCTTACACTGGCTGCATAGTTCAGAAAGTGGTGTCTGTGGTAATGGCAATTTCCCAGACCTCAAGTACTGATTTTGCATTTGTCAATAGCACCCCAGGCTGTGTACCATGGAAATCTTAACTGTCTATATTAATTTGTTCAGTCAATTTGTTGTTTTCATCTGCTTCTTGAATGAACAAATTATTGAATCATACTGTACTAGGGCAATTCAAGACAGGTAGTCAGGCAGAAATAAGACACTAGGGAATGACTGAAGAACATTCAACAATATGAAACAACTTCTCATATGTTAAAATATATAATTTACAAATTGAAATTAAGAGTCATCAAGTGTTACATTTACTCTATGTTACTGTATGATGCCAAAACTTGGAACAATGAATATGTAATGTAAGGGCCTAAACTGAAGCTTTTGAAAGGTGGTTACACAAGCAAACATTATAAATACCATGACTGGAGAAGAAAACGAGGTATTTAGACAAAAACACTAATGAGTGAGATCAAGGACAGACAATTTTAGTCACTAAAAATACAACTCTTTGCTACAGGATGCCATAGTCGTAGCCATACGTTCCAACTTCATAGCAACGGATCACCCCAAAATTGCTCCATTTTGTGCCAGAGAAAACTACACAAAATGCTTATCATTGTCCCAAGTGTACTCATGAAGGATACAGTAGCTTCGACAAGTCCAGAGAACCAAAAATAAGCAGTCAATTTTAATATGCAGTTTATTGTTGACAGCAGTCTGAACGAACACATGCAGCGTGTGCGCTCATTAACACATAAATCAGTTGATAGTGTCAACTAGCGGTTCGCCATTTTTTTACATCTGCATCTCACAACACATCCCACGTGGGCATAAACAAACGTTTTGAATTTTCATAGCTCACAGTGTCACATCACGCACTCAACTCAATAGTTTGATGACGAATCTGGACCCTGCAAGTCCAAATATGGGAAAAGCACTAGAAAACTGTGCCCTGTGACAACCAGCTCTCTAAGGTATTCCTGACCCAGCTGCCTATTTGTTATGATGGCCAGGTTTTTACAGGATGTGCTAGAGAGAAAGATGGGGCAAAGCATGCAAGAGGAAGACAATGTTGAAAGATCCAGTGACTTACTGTAGGAATCCTGTATGAATGTATCATGAAAACACAGCACAGGGGGTTTTGGAGACTCATTACAGCTAACCTGCTATGCAGATAACTTATTGATTGAATGTACTAGGACTTTACAATGGTGATTTCTCTTTGGATAAAGATACATACCGTTTAGTAATTGTAAAGCTTCATCTTTAGTCCTTGTGATCTGCTCTCCTTTCCAATTCTGTGGTCGTCTGGACTCTCTGTGCTTGACCAGCAGGTGAGAGCATGTGACTTTGCCAGACATTTCTTCAGCAGCTTCTGTTGGAATTTCCCACTGACTCTCCTTGGTGTAGATGTTCATAAAATAGTCTTTACCTATCACACAAAAGGTAAAAAACAGTATAAAATATATCATTGTTCCAGTCCCATTAAACCATGCTTAGTGCGTCACATAAACATTATTCATGAACTTCCCATATGATTATACTCTTGCATTCATTTCTTGCTGGCTGTGGAAAAGGGGTAATGAAAATGTTTGAAACTGGGCAATTTTGAAGCAGATTGCCTTTCATTGGTTTTCAAATAATGGTAAGAGTGCCGGTCATTCAGAAAGCAATGGCAAATTACTGAAAGTAACTGTGCCAGGAAATTGTTTATTTTCCTTTTGGGCTTCAATAACATATGGGTGAAAACTCATTACCTTCCAGATTGAAAGCAAGCTGCAGATTGTATTTCCTTTCTCCAATTAATAGTGTGTTTATTACTTCTTTCATTTGCTTGAAATTTGTCTAAATCTGCAGTTATCTCTAACCACCACACTATCTTTCCAAGATCTCATTTATGAATATTAAGTACAGTTAGTAAAAGTAAGAAAATATACAGTAAAAATAGGAAATGAGTACAAGAGTATAATCATACAAGATTCATACAAGAGACAACATTGCAGTTGTCACAGTCTTACTTTACACGCACAAGCATTCTCGCGACTTCATCTATATCTCACAGATAACTTCACTTGTACAGATGGTTTCAAGGATTTTATTACAGGCAAGCCTGATAATCACACACTTGCGACAAGGCATTATCGGCCTGTCAAATGAATACAATGGTCGCCTCTCTTCACACAGCATATATATAGCAATAAACACAATCAACTCTCTCGCTAATATAACATGCGCTCACTACACTCAATATAGGCTGTCGGAAAACACTAGTCCTGTCGGGAAGCCGTCTCGTCGCTGTCTGACCCAACTCAGCCCGTCGCTTACCTACGTGGTCAAAATCCCCCGTGCGGTCAGCAACTCTGCGTGCTGTTCTATCTGTCACGTAGTACTCTCGTCTCGTACTTGTTAACCCTAAAGTTCTACTACTGTTTACGCCATCACGGGTATTCTCAGTGACCTAGTGTCCCCATCCCCTATCCTCGGGGTTGGTCCCTCTGTTGTCCTAAGTATGACATGTTAGTGTCCCCACCCGAGTCTGGTCTTATAACTATTCTTAAGTTCTAACTTGGGTGTTGTCTCTACTCTGTCTATACCTTTATAGAGGTCCTATCTCTATGTCCTATCAGTCCTTGCCCCTCTTGTGTCCCTAGTCTATCCTAGTGGTCTCTAACACCTTGACAGCAGTTATAAATATATTTCAGGCGAACGAAAGAAGAAGAAAAAAAATACAACTGTTTACTAAGATAGTGTCTATAATGCTGTTCATCAATTTTCAGATACTAACCATCAATTTTCAGACCCTAGCCAAAGATTAAGAATTACAACAAATTAAATTACGTTTACGAAACAATGGTTTGGACATGTAAGAAGTGACCCTAAATTTACCAGTTTCACAATAATTGTACAACCAACATCAGGGCAGCAGAGCAAGAGGAAGACCAAGGAAGAGATGGACTGATGACTTTATGGAAACCATTCACAAGCATGGACAACTACTGCACATCTAGCCCACAAGAGAAAACTGCACTGTGCCACAATCTAACAATAACACATGTGGATAAAAGAAGTTAAATTTTGGTACATTTATATCTTGTGGTAATTTAAACATTTAGATTGAGCTATGGCTTGTATTTCATTTTTAAATTAATTAGCTAAGAGGATAAAAACCTCTACAACACTATTAATTGGAGATCAGAATCAGAATGCAAAGTACAAGGCTTTAAAATTAATAAGTATTAACTCTTAAAACCAGAACTAATTACTTATTCCATACCATCTTGTATCAGACTTGTTAATTTTGTTTTAATGAGAGCTCCTTAGCACATCGTGGCGGATTTTTAAAATATACCTGGGGTCTGAGGTCAACCCAACCTGAGTACTACAAAATGTTAGGGGAAGTGCAGGCGGCCCGCACAACACCGACCGCCGATTGCCAGTTTCATTCGGTCTATACAAATATGCCAGCTCCGTGGCAAAGGAGTTACAGACGCGGTTCATAATCTTGCATACCCTCGTTCGAAACACAGCTGTGCTCGATTTGGCAGCAGACCGTGATGGGTCTACCTGTGGTGGTCGCATTTGTAAATACTCAATTCTAAAATCATGATTGAACCTGCTACTCTTAGGTACATTAGGCATATAGTGTTAGCCCCATATTGTTTATAGTTAAGTTAGTTGCATATCCTTTACAGAACTGGACGTTGCAGTCAACACCAGCATTTTTTGTTGTGATCTCTTGGCAAGTTTACGTCCAGTAGTTTGCCATTGCTTTCTGAATGACCAGCACCCATACCAATTTGTAAAAAACCAACACATTGCGGTGTGCTGCCAAATCGAGCACAGCTGTGTTTCGAACGAGGGTATGCGAGATTATGAACCGCATCCTTTGCCACGGAGCCAGCATATTTGTATAGACCAAATAAAACTGGCAATCGGTGTGTGATGTGGTTGGTATTGTGCGGGCCGCCTCCACTTCTCCTAACATTTCGTAGTACTCAGGTTGGGTTGACCTCAAAGCCCAGGTATATTTTAAAAATCCGACTTCATCAATATGTTCCGTCATGGTAAATGATAAAAAAAATAGTACAAGTATACAAATAAATTGTTATTAATCTTTAAAATTGTATTCTCTTTAATTGTAGTAGTTCAAATTGCACGTTTTGTATGTTACAAAGTGTACATGCCAGTCCGATTGATATGCGCGGCCGCCATTTTTTTTACTTTTGGTTTCCCATTCACAAAGGCAGAAAATTTGTTTTTTAACCACAGTTCATGCAAGTTCAGCGATGAAACTTTCAAAATAAATGTAAAATTGGAAGCAGTATTTGAAAATCCATCTCAAATTAATGACTTTCTATAAACAGGGCCGGAAAATAATTAGTTACGGTAAGTATGAAATATTTTATTTATATAAAACATGATGATTTCAACCAATCGCTGTGCACGGAATATTAGGCTAACCTTTCCTGGAAAACCCAAGATGATGTGTGTTATTGTCACATGATATTTGAATGAATTAATAACGTCGAAAGAACGCATGGTCTATACATAGCAATTTTGGGCCACACGGTAGATCATTGCGGGGTGGCACCGTATATCACTTTCATTTTGGGTCGCGGCACGACCGAATATTATAACTTAACTAAGAGTGTGTAAAAGTAAAAGGTCTTTTACATCTTTACTTTAGATTTTGCATATGATAATAATATCTCACTGCTTTTAGATTCCATTGACTACTGCTATTTTTGTTCAGCTGATTTGTTAAGCACCTAAATTTTCATCTTGAAAGGATGTAAAGCATTTGTAAACTTTACACTAACCATTATGAGCTTTAGTGGGAAATTAATTTATAATCTAATAAAATAATTAATAATCAAAATGTGTGTTTGTTTTGTGAAACTCATCAGCACAAAGACAAGCATTCAGTAAATTAAATACTTAGAAGTGGTCTATTACTATTAAAATTTATTAATACTATTATCAATAGTTTTCTTTTAGCTGTGAAAACGTGAGATTGTTTACAAAACATGGAGGTCAAGAAAAAGTAAATTATCAATCATTATGTGCCTGCTGATTTTCGTAAAATTTGTCCGGGTCATAAATTACAGCCACTCAATCAACATCTTGTTAGCCATGCTGCTAAGTACAACAGAAATGAATAGATGAAGAATGATGCGCTAACCATCTTAAGGAAGATGTTGTGCAAAGAGTGCACCCAGTGTTAATTTACCTATTATTTATGTAAATTATTATAATATATGAAATATGAAAATGGCAGATCAGAATCAGAAATGAAAAATGTAATTCAAACGCGATTATTTAAATTAAATATATTTATTCTTACGTATAAAATTACTGCGAGAAATAAACTGTAAGCATATTTTTCGAGCTTCAAAAACAAATATGCCCTTGTCATATAAAGATGTAATGAATCTGAGCGACAGTGTAAAGGCTGAAAGGTTACCCGAGGATCTGCTGGTTCGTTTCTCCCAACCAGGCGGCAAGCTAGACATCTTTTCTTTAAAGAGTCCGGGTCGGCTAGGGTTGTCTGTCAGTCGTGAGAGTGGCTTCCCCTGTTTGCTTCCGCACGTGTTTCTCTTAAATGTGCTTCCCCGAAATTAAAGACCAACCCTTAAAATAAGCCCTAACACGATATTTCAGGATGCTTTTGCTTGCTTGCTTGCTTGCGTTCGTTGGCTTGAGCTCCAACGCGAAGTCCTGTATGTCGGATGAAGGCATCCTGTTGTCCAACATCAGTGTGATGTCATACAGGACCTGAGTTTTGCGTGAGTATCCGTTGTCCCATGTCTGGCTTATTGGTGTGCAGACTGGTGGTTCCTCGCCGTACAGGCAGACACTCTCCGACTTCGGAGGAATCGGACGATCCTACTGACTTTAGCCAGGACCCCGAAGGGACCTGTTGCCCAGGACGCTCGACGAGGACGCGTCAATAGGTCTTGGCCAGTATATAACCCGGCCCTGGTGCCTTGGAAACACCTCTGCGTCCCAGGATGCTTTTAATATAAGAACTACTCCTAAAATAAGCCCTGGTTAAGATAGTCAACTAGAATGGAGTTATTAAACGTGAACTTGCATTCAAGTACTTTGTTGATGGCCTCGACTTTTCTATATCAGTTGAGGTATCTTCATCATTGCACTCCGGACATGTCCATAGGTGCTCAGATCCTTCCCCCCCCCCCCCCCCCCCCAGCATATGAATCAGCTTTCGGTGGCTAATAGTGCCAGTTCTGTGTTGGTTAACGAGGCGCCTTGTTTTCCCGATGTACCTCTCGTGTCTGGCCGTGCCAATTCTTACTCCCAAGTCTTTCATCCTGAACAGCGATGTGGATTCACTGACGTCAAAGTCCTCTGTTCTCAACATGTCTTTAAGGACGTTAATAACATCGGCACGATCCATGGGCTGGCCATCTACAGGGGGTGCAGAGCCAGCCAGTTTATCCGCTCGTTCATTTCCCTCGACTCCCGCATGTCCCGGGACAAAGATGAAGGTGACTTTACGGACAACAGACTTCCGCAGAGACTCAGTCCACTGTCTATAGTATGTTCACATTTGTTTGCCTTCATTCACGATCAATTATTTTGAAAACTGTCTGTTGCATCGTTATGAAATTTTTCCAGCCGTCTTATATTTACCCCCACCCAAGGAATATGTCTTTGATAGGTCCAAAAACAACTTAAATCATTGAAAGCGGCGACATTCCTTTGATGTTTTGCTTAACAACTAGTGATTTCTCGCTAAAATAAGTTATGTTTACGGTAATGGGGACCTGCAAATTCAGATGACAAACAAAGGCGTATCCGGATTCGTATGGGAGTGGGTGCAATGAAAGAAGTAGCTTACAATCGACAGGGTCGGCTTCATTGCACCGGGTTTTTATCCCATATGGCTCAGTTTCTTTCCGCAGCGCGGAAAGCGTCGCACAAAGCACGAACTCCGTAGCTCCAGCGACGACCCTCGGGAGTGTCCGAAAAAAATGCACTCTTGAAATGAAGGACGCGGCCCGGAATCGAACATACAACCTTCAATCCATCCTTTCTCCAATAGTCCTCTTCCTCTTTCAACACATGGTCCTGACGTTTTTTCCAGTAACTTTTATCAATATTTAATAGCGCGGACAGACAGACAGACAGACAGACAGAAAGGTAGGTAGAAAGGTAGGTGGGTGGATGGCTGGGTGGGTTGGTCGGTCGGCCGGCCGGCCGGCAAGCAGGCAGATAGATAGATAGATAGATAGATAGATAGATAGATAGATAGATAGATAGATAGATAGATAGATAGATAGATAGATAGATAGATAGATAGATAGATAGATAGATAAGCAGGCAGGCAGGCAGGCAGGTAGGCAGATAGATAGATAGATAAGCAGGCAGGCGGGCGGGCGGGCAGGCAGGCAGGTAGGTAGACAGATAGATAGATAGATAGATAGATAGATAGATAGATAGATAGATAGATTAGATAGATAAGCAGGCAGGCAGGCGGGCGGGCAGATAGATAGATAGATAGATAGATAAGCAGGCGGGCGGGCGGGCAGATAGATAGATAGATAGATAAGCGGGCGGGCAGATAGATAGATAGATAGATAGATAAGCAGGCAGGCAGGCGGGCGGGCAGGCAGGCAGGTAGGCAGATAGATAGATAGATAGACAGACAGATAGATAGATAGATAGATAGATAGATAGATAGATAGATAAGCAGGCAGGTAGGCAGATAGATAGATAGATAGATAGATAGATAGATAGATTGATAGATAAGCAGGCAGGCGGGCGGGCAGGCAGGTAGGTAGGCAGATAGATAGATAGATAGATAGATAGATAGATAGATAGATAGATAGATAGATAGATAGATAGATAAGCAGGCAGGCAGGCAGGCAGGCAGGTAGGTGGGCAGACAGATAGATAGATAGATAGATAGATCGATAGATAGATAAGCAGGCAGGCGGGCGGGCGGGCGGGCAGATAGATAGATAGATAGATAGATAGATAGATAGATAGATAGATAGATAAGCAGGCGGGCGGGCAGATAGATAGATAGATAGATAGATAGATAGATAGATAGATAGATAGATAGATAGATAGATTAGATAGATAGGCGGGCAGGTAGGCAGATAGATAGATAGATAGATAGATAGATAAGCAGGCAGGCAGGCAGGTAGGCAGATAGATAGATAGATAGATAGACAGACAGACAGACAGATAGATAGATAGATAGATAGATAGATAGATAGATAGATAAGCAGGCAGGCGGGCGGGCGGGCAGATAGATAGATAGATAGATAGATAGATAGATAGATAGATAGATAGATAGATAGATAGATAGATAAGCAGGCAGGTATGCAGATAGATAGATAGATAGATAGATTGATAGATAAGCAGACAGGCGGGCGGGCAGGCAGGCAGGTAGGTAGGCAGATAGATAGATAGATAGATAGATAGATAGATAGATAAGCAGGCGGGCGGGCAGGCAGGCAGGTAGGTAGGTAGGCAGACAGATAGATAGATAGATAGATAGATAGATAAGCAGGCAGGCAGGCGGGCGGGCGGGCAGATAGATATATAGATAGATAGATAGATAAGCAGGCGGGCGGGCAGGCAGGCAGGCAGGTAGGTAGGCAGACAGATAGATAGATAGATAGATAGATAGATAGATAGATAGATAGATAAGCAGGCAGGCGGGCGGGCGGGCAGATAGATAGATAGATAGATAGATAGATAGATAGATAAGCGGGCGGGCGGGCAGATAGATAGATAGATAGATAGATAGATAGATAGAATAGATAGATAGATAGATAAGCAGGCAGGCAGGCGGGCGGGCGGGCAGGCAGGTAGGCAGATAGATAGATAGATAGATAGATAAGCAGGCAGGCAGGCGGGCGGGCAGGCAGACAGGTAGGCAGATAGATAGATAGACAGACAGACAGACAGATAGATAGATAGATAGATAAGCAGGCAGGCGGGCGGGAAGACAGACAGACTGCATTGCACCGGGTAATGTAGACTGACAGGCAGGCAGGCAGGCAGGCAGATAGATAGATAGATAGATAGATAGATAGATAGATAGATAGATAGATAGATAGATAGATAGATAGATAGATAGATCCCCGCCAGAAGCCGGGCCTTGTCAGCTAGTTTATTTATATAATCACGTTTCATGAAAGAACCCCCATTTGGAGACACCTCTGAATCTTCGCGCTGTTTGTTTCAAAACGGAAATCACGTGAAAATTTCAAAAAATGCCGGGACGTCTCTTGGTGAAGCTGTAATACTGTTAAAATCATGGACGTAATCTCTAAGTCGTAATTAATATACCGCATATAAACTAACTTTGAAATCTGCTGTAAAATCTCCAGAACAAAATTTTTTTGTTGGGTGGACATAATGATAAGGTTATATACTAAATCTCATCATTTTCCCTCAGTTGGTTACTGAGATATTGAATTTTATATTGAGGCAACAAAACAAAAATAACACTATACGTACAGATCCAGCTTCGACCTTCTGAATCATGCTCATTGAATCACTTAGTACACACACGTTGGTATAATGCTGTGATTCCAGCCATATTTTCTAAATAGTAAATACCAACAAATACGAGAAAAAGAGTGTTGAGGGGATACATAGAGCCTGTTCTTTTGTATGGATGTGAAACTTGGACAATGTGCAGTCACGCTGAAAAACATCTGATGGCTGCAGAAATGTGGTTTCTGGGGAAAATGCAAAGAATACCATGGACAGACAGAAAAACCAATGACCAAGTACTACAGGAGACAAATTAAAATCGTAAATTGATTAGAGAAATTAGACAGTCAAAATTGTTTGGACATGTTATGAGAAGAAATGGATTGGAGAACTTAGTGACAACTGGCACTCGACACTCGACGGTGCAGAGAGCAGAACCCTGCCGCTGTCAATGCTGAGGTTAACGCGCTCATCTATGAACACTCAGATAGCCCCGAAGTGCTCATCTATACAGATGGATCTGTTGTAAAGCAGCAGAGAAGTGCGTGGGCATTTACAGCCCGTTCAGCGGGCCGAACCGTTCAAGAATCCAATGGTGCCCACTCTATGACCACGAGCAGCATGACGATGGAGGTGATGGCAGTTACACAGGCTTTCATATGGCTGGAATCACAGCATTATACCAACGTGCGTGTACTAAGTGATTCAATGAGAATGATTCAGAAGGTCGAAGCTGGATCTGTACGTAGACAGTGGACTGAGTCTCTGCGGAAGTCTGTTGTTCGTAAAGTCACCTTCATCTTCGTCCCGGGACATGCGGGAGTCGAGGGAAATGAACGAGCTGATAAACTGGCTGGCTCTGCACCCCCTGTAGATGGCCAGCCCATGGATCGTGCCGATGTTATTAACGTCCTTAAAGATATATCGAGAACAGAGGACTTTGACGTCAGTGATTCCACATCGTTGTCCAGGATGAAAGACTTGGGAGTAAGAATCGGCACAGCCAGACGCGAGAGGTACATCGGGAAAACAAAGCGCCTCGTCAACCAACACAGAACTGGCACTATTAGCCACCGGACTCTGATGCATATGCTGGGGTGAGGATCTGAGCATCTATGGACATGTCCGGAGTGCAATGAAGATACCCCAACTGATAACTGATAACTGAAGTGACAACTAGCAAGATCGAAGAGAACAGACCAAGAGGAAGACCGAGAGGAAAATATCTGGATGGCTTGGCCACATGGCATGGACGAGACAGGAACATTGAGCTGATCCACGACGCTGGTGATCGAGTGAAATGGCGAGTCATGACCGCCCACGCTTTTCGGCATGGCACATGATTGATTGATTGAAATACCAACTCTCCATCATGATGGCCATGGATGAAACTGCAGTGTTTATGGGTCTAGAATCTACATACGACAATTTGTCTGACGGAATACGGAATTTGGAGAGTTATGACGATGTTCAAGAAGAAGATTGCATGGCTGTATTTGAATAATTGTAGAATTTTGTACATGAATAAATATAGATGTGTGTATCTGAAAGGAAAAAAAAAATTCATCCCCCAAAATAAGTCCTAGTGCATTTTTTAAAGCTAAAATTAATATAAGACCCGGTCTTATTTTCGGGAAACACGGTATAGTATAGACCATGTTGTGTGGCGTTGGGGATCATGTCTGACCAGAGCCTTCAGTCTCTTGTATTGCTAGTCCTTTCAGATACTGGTGCTCCTTCATGCAATGATGTGAGATTGTCCTGCATCTTCTCTACTGCCCCCCCCCCTCCTTCCTGCCCTAACTTTCCCTTTGTTATGACATACTCCAGCTTTCCCTTCCTCATCGGTTTCTCTTCTTCATTTACCTCAGTAAATTGTTGGGGGAAAGGTGTAAAGATATTTTATGCGCTCTTTCTAATGTTGTTGGTATGCATTTCCCAAAGGTTGTTCTTGATACCATCACTCCATCTTTTATATGATCTTCCCCTTGCTCTGTATTTCTTCTATGTGGTCTATGGTATACGATTCATGTGGGGTGCCTAAACCATGTAATATGTTGTTCTTTAACGAACTGCATTACTGGTTTCAGACCTATCTTCCTCTAATTCCATAATTCCAACTCTCTCATTTATTCCTGCAGCTTTTCTCTGTTGTTATGATTTTGCATTCATCTCTGTTATGATTTTGCGCTCGTAACTTGCAGTAAACGTCTGTTTCTTCTTCTTCTTCGTTCATCCGGATTTTTTTTTCCGGATGTGACTGCGTTGTGCCTGTTTACAGCAGAGCTGCGTTCTTGCGCCGTTAGGCCGATACATCCGACTTCTGCGGGCATTTGTTGACCGGGTTAACCTTCCCGGGGAAACGTCTGTTTGACACTGGTAGCATGTCAAGCAAAATATAGTCCTATGGGATTTGCTTTAGTACTTATTGATATCTTTCAATGCGACAGAAGTGGCGATAATTGTCCCTGTACATGATTTACTTATGCATGATTTACCTAAGGTTTTGATGTACGTGCCTTTGTTCTTACGCAACCTTTGTTTGACGTATATAAACTTTTGCAAACATTGATTATATTTGTGCTAATTCCGTTTTTTCTTAGGCAATCCCATGGTATCGATTTTGTCAACTATGTTAACAGCTTCTTCCTGGTCTATAAACGCGACTGCGCGGGTCTTCTTATTATGTTCAACTGTTTGTTTGTTTGGTTTTTTTTTTGTCAGTTACTTAAGTGTGAATATTGAGTCTGTGCAGCTTCTGTTTGGTCTACAACCCACCTGAGCTTCTGAGAGTTCCTCTTGCCAATCATCTGGTGTTTCCTTGGAAACTTCGTGTGTCCCAATTTGCCTTATTTCCCCAGCATGTTTGGTGGTTTCTGCAGGTAAATTGCCAATGCCTGTCACTTTGTGCTTTGTACCATTTTATAACTTGTTTTACTTCTGCCAGTAACATTTCTGGTTCCAGCTCACTTATCTTCTCACCCTTCTCATGATGCGCCAACAGAAAGTGAACTTTTTTTCTTCTGATGCGAGTATTCATCTCTCTTTTGTGAATTAACATCTTTCAAGATATCTTCATTACGCCTTCTGTCCGTCCACAGTTTTCTCATCATACTTTTATAAAAACAAATCTCCCCAGAATTTATCATTTGCCTGTTAATTGTCTGTGATTAACTCCCGTACATCAGGATTGGTTCAATACAGCTATTAATAACTCTTTTTCTTTCCACCTCGATTGACAAAGATAAATTGTAGAGAATAATCTTCATCGTGATGAAATGCTGCTTTCGCTTGGGCTGTCCTACAGAGGAAGATGAAGGCCAAGGAGAAGATGGGTGCAGGATGTGGCGGATGATCTCCAGATGGGTGTATCGGACGCGGGACATCTTGCTTGTGGATCGAGAAGTTTTCAGGAAGGTTGTTATGGGAGCGAGGTTCTGCAAAGGACACACTACTGAAGGAATAAATTCTACATTTAGCATCCACGATACACGCTTCATCTGCTGTTATTAAAGTATCCAGATACTTCCCCTACATTGTTAAAAAAAACATTTCGAGCCAAGCCTTATCAGCCATCTTAGAACTCACGGCTCCAAACTTTCAACCCCACAGCTTGATACTTAGTTAGTCGAGGTTCCAACTTCACGGCAACGGGTCGTCCCCATTATGCTCCATTCCTGTGCCAGTGAATATCACACAAAATGCTCCCCACTGCCCAATGTGAAAAGTGGAATAGACAGGAGTCTCGGCAATCCAACAGCCCGCACAGGTACACTGTGCATAATGCCGCCGCCAGAATGCCAACACAAAATTCATCCACGAAAACCACAGTTCATCGTCGATGGACTCGGCAGTCACCAGAAAGACCTCATTGACCCGGGTTTTCTCACATGGCTCGGTCTTTTACCGCAGGGCGACCACCGAAAGTGTCGCATAAAACACGAACTCCGTAGCTTCAGCGCCGACTCCCAAGAGTCTCCTGAAAAATGCACTCGTGAACCGAAAAGGTAAATCAGTCCAATTCAGCAACAGTCGGTAGCCATTGTTCCGAACATGCAGGTCACTATATAGGACAGATGTAAAAGCATTCCACGCAAATTTCACAGCTCATAGTGTCGCCCACACACTCACTCAGTAGCAGGGCGACGGAACCATAAGCATGGACTTATTTCAGATAATCAACATCATTGCACTCGAGACACTCCTACCGGTGCTCCGTTGCTTTATCAGTAGTGAATAAACTCATCAATTATCATCTTCCACTTCTGCCGTCAAGCGTCGTGGGGAGGAATAATTTGCACCCCAGCGCCGGCATTGGATAATGTCATTCCGTGTGATTGTGCAATGTCTTTGATGTCGACAATCCATTTTCTTCTTGGGCGTTCCTCTTGGTCTCGTCGCAGATGATCTTTGATAGAGGGCCAGTGTGACGAAACGGGACTTGATACAGTCTGTTCTCTGTATTATTTCCTTTGAAGGGACTGTGACGGGTTAGTCTCCCAGGATCTGGTAACAATAACTAGGGGATTCCCCGTCTAAAGTAGTTCGTGGCGTCACATTTCTGGTGATTTCTAGAAGCCTCTAGAATGTCCCCAGTCAAGTGCGTACGTGGTTTGATATCACGCAGGACCCACAATTGCCTCAGGGAACACAAGGATTGTGTAATTCTCCGTGACACAGGATTTCTCCGTGGCTCATGGAATTCATTAGGCCCGTGAAGGCATTGTGAAGAAGCACTTAGTTGGTCACGATCAGTCGGCAGTCGGACATCGTCGAATGCAGATCGCAGTAATTCACTGCTAAAAGAGATGTCGGTAAACGCAGCCAGGCGGACATCTGCAGTGAAGTGTTGTGATTTCTAGATCACAGGTAATGTTGAATTACTTCATCTATAGATTAACCGTTGTCCGTTAATACCGTGCCTACATTCCCAATACGATGAATGCATAACTTGACCATCGCGTGTCTGCATTTTTAATTAGCTGTTATTGACCGGCTAGGTAATGTGTTTGACAGACGCGTCCGGAATTTACCAACTGTGTAGCAGATGTTACCTATCTGGTTTAGTGATTACATACTCAGGGCTGTCGGGACGTTTGACATTCATGATATTGTGATGCTAGAATCATTTAATAGTGATAAGTTATTGCTTGTTAGTATTATTGATGTGTCATTTGCTTCGCTAGATTAGGATTGTAACTTATGTGATAGATCAGTGGTGGTGATTATTCCAGGAAGCAAGGTGGTGTTATTTCATTGGGATATGCAGGTAAGTACTTGCTGTGTGAAGATACCAGTGTTATTCTACGTAGGCAGAATTGTTTTGTATTTACTGGATAGCAGTTGATAGAAAGTATTTATGATACCTATTGTCACTGCTTGTTTTACATGCCCGTCCTCTAGAGTGACCATGCATGTCCAGTCGTGCGTATGTCTAGCCAACCGACTGGTTATTAGGCCTGTCCGACCGACCGTTATGTTGCATGTCCGACCCAAAGCGATCGTGCTTACCGGAGGTGGAATTAACATACCCGACCGAGAGCGATGTGGTGCTCTGTAATCGAGGCCGTTACGTCTATGTAGATCCGAACTGTGTACAGAACCTGGTCTGTCTCTATTATTCTCCTCTTCAAAATACCTGATTCTAATAATGGAGTAACTGAGGTACTGCAGTGAAGAAATAGTAGTATGCTCTGTGGTAATTGATCCGGAAAAGGGGAGCTGGAGATTTAGGAGAGGGGGGGGGGGGGCTGGTAGCCTCTCTAAAAGGGGTGACGTGGGCCTAACTAGCCATGGAACAGAATGCGCAGTGCCCACAGTAGCTGTGGGAAAGTGTATCAGTGGATGGCCACCATAGCTGTGCTCGACCGGCACAGACATGACCGACATGAATGAAGGTCACTTAATAAAAAGGTCAAACGTTGTTCTGGGACGGAGATCCCAGAACAAAAGCTGTTGCTGTGTTATGAGTTGGTTAATTAAGTTTAACAATTCCTAGTTATAATTTATTAAGGCTACGTTAATGAATTGTGATACAGATAATGTATTAAGGTTGTGTAGTCATTAATGAGTTAGGTTTAATTAGTTAATCCATGGGTGAAGGGATTGATTAATTGTTGAGCCAGGTAGAAGGAGGATATGTCCGGCTGGGTACCTCCTAGATAATGTAACCACTATAACTGAAAGAGAAGTAGGTGTATTTTCTGGTTGATGGATGGTGAAGAAACAGGAGTGGATTAGCACCAGGCGAAGGATACTTTGACAGAGTCATACAGTCGACTTTGGTGCTATCGGGCTATCTGTTGCCCAGACGAGTTTACTTAACTATACACTGGTGTATTATTGCTTTCTCTTGCAGCCTCATGCCTATACATTGTATTTAAGAGTAGATCAATGATGTTGATGATCACTTATATATATTGTATTATATATTACTGAGAGACATGTATTAATGTGGAGATGCAGTGTAGTCCCTTGTTGTAGTTGAGTACTCACACCAACCCCTCCATGTTTCAGGATCTGTTATAGGTTAGATCCAAATGAAGATTCAGGACTCAACCATAAGCTCCATGGGACTTGCTCGCTCCAGTGCCAATCAAGATGAGGTTTGAGGCGTTACTGGGAGCAGTCATCTGAATCTGCCTACTAATACTGGAAGTCAATTGAATTGAGATTAGCCAGGTAGGTCTAGGCTAAGACCACCGTCATGAGTCCGACGAAGGTAGTCAACCGATCCAGATAGGTGTCAGAGACTAAAGCGTCTATTGGTTCCAGCCAGCGAGGTACTGGTACAGGGTCTCGATCAATGATAACTTTGTGATTTTCCCAGGCAAGGAAGTTCAGGTGTTGAAACCGAATGTTTACCCGTCTGCCACATGGCACAGTTTATTAAGCTTTCGGCCCGGCTGGGTCGTCAATGGGACACATTGTCTAAAGTTTCATGGAACCGCAAGGGTAAATCAACAGTGGTGATCCTTTTTGAAAGCCATGAACCGGGGTCATATGACTAGGCAGCAGAGATTTGACATTCTGATGAAAAGTGCAGGTAGTTGATACCTACCGAACTGAGTTGATGAACAAACTTGGTGAACTGTTAGGGTAGTTAATACCTACCGAACTGTGTATGATAGCTACATGAGAATATGTTCAGTGTTAATATTCACTTGTTGAGTCATGCACTTGTGACATTGTGGTACTATGGAGGCAGTGCTCCAGTTATAGGTTGCTGATAAGTGTTTCCCAGGAATTGGCGAGACAGAAGAGCAACCAGGCTCTTGCGTATACTAGTGTATTGTGCTAATAGGACTTTTCTTTAGTTGGGGACCTCGAGGATTCTAGGGGTCGACCCAGACATCATCAGCGGAGTGGAAATTGTGATTTAGTAAGTCATCGAGGGGATGATCCTCAATGGTTGGTGAAGTGTCTGTCAGGCATTAGTCCTACGCCTGACCAGCCCGAGATCTTGTTCAGTGGGGAGGAGAAGACTTTGGAGAGGTCTATGCCTTGGAGTTCCTTTACCCTGGAGGTTTCTCAGGTGAGTCGTTAACTACGATAGGACAGCCTCACGAACTTAAGTCACATGCTCCGTGATGAAGACGAATCATCAGTAGATCTTCTCTTGTACATATTGTCTTCTAGGCAGGCTTTCAGCCATCCTTCTGTGTTGCAGTTGACGTAGTTAGAAATTAAATTTTGCTTTGTTAGCCATAGCTTTGTGTATTAGTATGACTGGTGTCTTGTCTGAGCCCCCTTTGGGTAGGAATCCCTAAGTGGGGAGGGGAGGTTCAGCTGTCCCGGCTTGTGTGGGGCCTTGTAGATGTAAAGTTCTATTGGGGTGGTTGGAGCAAAGGCTGGGATATTAACTATAGTAACAAACATGTCCAAGCCCCGGGGGTCTTGTTACAGCCAGTGATGGTAATTGATGGTGTTGCATTCTAACAACATGGCTAAATCCACTTGATCTTCTGTCTTTCAATAAATGTGGCACAAGGTGTTGATCCCACTGTCTGTCTAATAACAGCATTTCTTACTCGGTCTCGGATTATTAAGTTGGCAGGTCTCCTCAGGCATCTCATCTCGCAGGTGTTGATTTTGCGAAAGTGTGATTTGGACAAGGTAGCGAATAAGCTAAACTAAACTGAATAGTGTTTCAATACTTTTTGGGACCACTGGCAGCCCGACTGAACGTCCGCCTGCATTTACCTCTATAAGCTGAATGTCCACCAGACCCTCTACTCACTTCCCGCTGAATCAGCTTTCCAGATGTGTGTCGGTTATTTATTTTGCTGCACTTTCCACTCATTCCAGTCTTCACCACCTCAGTCTTATCATAATGTAGTTCGCTGCCTAAAGGAGCGGTAGCAGCCGGTATATCAGCCTGTTCATTTCCTCACAAACCAAGCGAGGAGTAAACATAGTGAAACAATACAAATTAGCAGGATAACCAGTTGAAGAAGACCAGAAAGCCTCGAGGAAATCTTAGCTATTGTTTATGATCACGTCAGCAAACGCGGAAAGGACCCCTTAGAAAATATCTACATAATGATTGTAATCAGGTTGCTATACTTCATCATCATCAAGTGCCTTGCCGACTGGCGTGGACGATCATGCTTCTCCACATCTTGTGATCTCCAACGGCATTTATCAATTCCTGTGTTGAGCCCCTTCCGTGCCATGACACGAGACTGTCAAGAATTTCCTCTCTCTCTCTTTACACAAATATTTCCGATTTTTACATGTTCCAGTTTTTGTCTTCTCATAATGTGGCACACACACAAAATGAAGACTGCCTCTTTCTCATGTTTGTAATACGTTGTCTCTGCGAGTTAGGTCTCCCTCATAATGTCCAATTCGCTCACCTTGGCTGTCCAAGAAATTTTCAGCATTCTTCTATAAAACCACATCGCCAAATTTGCAGGGATTTGTTTCGCTTGTTGACTTATTGTCCCAGGATTTGCAGCCATACGTTAAAACCGTTTCTATATAACATTCAAGAATTCTTTTCCAAACTTACAATGTAAGGATTTATTGTAGAAAATGTTCTTCATCAGACAAAATGCAGTTTGTTTCTTGTCCTACTCTGTTCGTTGACGGCTGCCCAGCGAAGAGATTATAGGCATATCCACATTCGAAACACGGCTGCGGGTGATTTGGCAGCAGATCGACATGCAATGATTTTTTACAAAATGGTATGGGTGCCGGTTATTCAGAAAGCAATGGCAAACTATTGAACATAAACTTGCCAAGAGATAACAATAGCAAACAAAATTGCTGGTGTTGACTATGACGTCCTGTCAATAATATGCAACTAACTTTTAAAAAAAAATCTAATTAATTCTTATAATCATGTAATGCAACTTCCATTTGATTTCTAGTGCCATACAGAAAGTAGGTTTGGATGAAACCTGGCACAAAATCAAATGAAAAAGTATTACAATGTAAATGTCCATTCACTGAGCATTGAAATTGTGGAAAATACCACAGAAACAATTCAAATAACACGATGACCCTAGTATGGTAATATATATCGTCCTTCTGTCCACATGAGAGGTCACATGCGACGATATATTGTTCTTCGGCACTGAATCAGTTAACAGCCTGCGCTCTTATCCATTCGGCTACGCTGACCGCCATCTGTTCTCATGAATATGTCTGGTCCACCATCAGAATTTTGTCTAGCGGACGTCTGCTTCCTTCAAGACCCAAGAGTTTCACATGTCACCTCTGCAGTGGTGGTCAGTACAGACACTGTCCTACATCCTCTAAGACTGGGAATCTCAGTGGGGAAGTGGTCATGCCGCTTGCATAACGCTCTGAAAGTTGTGGCTTTGATTCTGAGCAACGTCGTTTGGTTCTTTAGTGAGTTTTCTTGGAGTCTCCTGGGAAACATCGCTGGATCTACGGAGTTTGTGCTTTGTGCGATGCTCTCGACAAGGCTGCCCTGCAGAATGAGACCCAGCTATATGGGATACAACCCGGTGCAATGAAATTGTTCTTCTTGCCTTTTAAACTCCTTTTCAAGTCCTCTGAGATTTTGATGGCACTGATATCTGACCTTTTCAAGTCCTCTGATATTTTGATGACACTTATATCTGACCTTTCCAAATCCTCTGAGATTTTGATGGCAACTTGTATCTGACATTTTCAAGTCCTCTGCAATTTTGATGGCACTGATATCTGACCTTTTCAAGTCCTCTGAGATTTTGATGACACTTATATCTGACCTTTTCAAATCCTCTGAGACTTTGATGGCACTGATATCTGACCTTTTCAAGTCCTCTGAGATTTTGATGGCACCGATATCTGATCTTTTCAAATCCTCTGAGACTTTGATGGCACTGATATCAGACCTCACAAATGTTAAGTCTAGTCCGATGGTCATATTATGTGCTCAAGAGAAACCCAAGTATACCTCCAGGTACTTGCATATCTCTGAAACAACTGTGAGAACAGGGTCACCATGAGAATGTGTTGCCTTGAACACACCGGTACAGGAGAGTTCCATATGTCAGAAGCTTGCTATCAAGAGCATAACAGTAACATCTGTGGCTACCACTGCACCTAAGGTACCAGATGTCATGGGTCTGCATGTCAATATCCACTTGTACAGGATGTTTGTAAAGTCTCACTACACTTCATATGTAGAACAGCTGTTTGTTGGAGAGTATGTTTTCCGTTTGCAAGACAAAAATGTAGTGAGACTATAAAACATCCTATATATGTGGGTCATCGGAGTTCATTTCCTACACGGACTCCGATTTATGGGACAGAAGAAGTGTTTACAAGTATTGAGTTCTATGTTGTATTTATAGCATACTCAAACCCTTTTTAGTAAAATAAAGGCCCCCTTTTCACATCCTAAGGATGCACTGGGCATAAAGTGCTAGACTCGTATATTTATAGCCCAATTGACACATGATGGATGATGTAATCATTATCACCCACCACTACCTCTACTTCCAGGTATAAATTTTAGGGTGGGTTGACCTGAGATCCCAAATCAATTTTAAAATTCAAATTCACAAACCCATCTTGGATGACAAAAATGTTTTATTTACATCCACTCATGAAACATGTTTCTTCAATAACAATTTCTCTATTCTTATATACGGTTTTAACATTAAATCCAGAGCAAAGTAACCACAAATAAATTACATTATCTCAATTATCATTAAAACCTTATCTTCCAGAACCTTTGACACCCAGATCATTGCCCATCACTGGTCCAATTTCAGGAACATAGTCAGCATTAGCGGACAGTGCAGAGTCCTCTAGAAGAAGATTGTCCCTGATCAATCAGATGCTGACTCTCAGGCAAGTAGCCTGCAGAATGGTCCGGAGGAACCAACTTCACTCTCTCAGCCTGGGTCCCAACACAAAGCCTGTCTGGTGTTAAGAGATCCATGTTACTTTCAATATTATCAATAATATGGTCAAGATTCCAGTTATGGAATATTAAAGCTCTCTGGAGGTCAAAGTATCCATAACGCAGTCGACGAATGCCAGTGCAGACCGCCGTGGTTTTCAGTTTCAGTGCAAGTTCGTGGACCAGACACCGAAGATATGCACACGTTTCATTAATGCAGTGTATTTCTGGGGATGAACAAAGATATTTATAACAACAATTGTTCTCTAGACACTGAGCATGATAAAAGCAACAGCAACAACACTTAATGACCATTCAAAGCCGTAATTCCAGGTCAGACGCACTTGTTACATTCAATTTAAAGAACTCAAAATGTTGTTGTTGTACGAGTCCAATCGTTCGAGTTTTACGCTCTTATATGACATGAATAATTCTTATGACGACACTGTTTCCATTTCAGTAGAATTAAAATAGAGCACACATTTCCATCATGATTTTTGTTCACTTCTTTGAACTCAGCTGTAGTCTACAAAAGCGCTACTACTTCTAGTGCACTGGACTGATCTTTGCATGTGGATTAGCTTTCCCTATTAGCAGTGTCCCTCACCTTCAGGTGAACCCACTCTGACTTTGGAAGGTACTTGTAATTTGCGTCACCAAGTCAAAGACGAGAAGTCATCATTTTAGTCCAGCTGACCTGTTTAGGGGTTGAACCACTATCTCATCATCAACACACCGGAAATTTAAGAACCAACGCTCTGATCCATTTGGTCATACTGACTTTGTGTGAGGTACTAACCACATCACCCACGGAATGCTAAATATCTTTTTTCTTCTCCTGCCTCTCATGGAGCATAGGCCCTCAATCAACTCCATCCCCCAGCCTGTTGCAGAATTCTTCATGATTGTCTGCATATGGCAGCTAAACGTTTCTATAGGATTAGGTAGTCAGTCTCATACCAACCTACAAATAGTCTCCACGGTGAATTGGTTACACCACCTTCCTCCCACTCTGAAGGTTGTGGTTCAATTTCAGACTACATTATTTGGTTCACGAGTGCAATTCTCTCGTAGACTTCCAGGGGTCGTCGCTGAAGCTATGGAGTTTGTGCTTTCTGCAGATCGCCTTGCGGAAAGAGACTGAGCCAAATAGGATATAGCAGAGAGCCATGAAGTCAATCCTCTTGTCTTTTAAACCCTTTAAACGCCAACCTTCATTGGTAGTCTCTTAAGACATACATGATAGGTTACAGGGTTCCTACTCTTAGCTTCCCTGAGGGCCCTGATACCACACGGGGGACTGAGTGAGTGCCACTGTCAAGAAAACAATGATCGTATCAACGTGTGACAATACCAAACAAATGACATACACTTCTTTTAATATTAGTGTTCATGTCTCCGGGGAGAACCACAGCGATCTGCAAAGTTGTTCTGGTCAGTAGGCAGCAGGGTAGGTCTAAACAAAAGAAGGAGTATATCCCAGTTTTATAGGAACCTTTTGCACACCCCTGCCGGCTCTGTGGCAAAGGGGTTATAGACATAATTCTTAATCGTGCGTACCACGTCCAAAACACAGCTGTGGGCAGCAGAAAGCCTTGCATGGGTTTCATACAATGGTATGATTGATTGCCAGCCGTTCAGAAAGCAACAGCAAACTACTGAATGTAAACTTGCCAAGAAATCACAAAAAAACCAAAAAGATGTTGGATTTGACTGGGACGTCCTGTAAAGGATATGCAACTAACTGTATTTACACGCCTCCATCCATATTGGGCATATGGTCTAGTCACATGTTGTTATAGAACAACCAGCACTCCAGACATGGTGTGGTCAATCTACAGCCAGCTGTCTTTACTTCCCCAAACATTTCCAGGTACCCATTTTAGATTGGGATGACCTGGCAACCCAGATCAATTTTTAAAACTTGCATCAATGCGGGTTTAAACCCATGACTACCAGGCTGGCAGGTAAGCACATAGCCACTCAATTTTTACATCTCCCATCTTCCTGCTTACTTCTCATAACAGGTAGTAAACATTAAAATGTTTAGTTTAGTCGACGGATTAACACCATGGCACACAGATGTAACCCATAAGTGCTCTGTTCAACTCCTAACTCAAGTCTGAGTCCGGAGAATCTCAGCTCAGTGCACAAACTCTGTAGCACCGGCAAGGATCCTGAAATACTTTCGGTAGATTTCTTAAACTCAAAATTTTTCCCAGGCAGGGCCGTTAGGCTACTCTTTTTTAATCTTCAACCTCCAAGGGATGTTTTATGTGCGCAACAATATACATGGGCGTCCGATCTCACTACCAGGAGACCAGAGGAAATATTGTTACTAGAAGTCCACGTGAAAAAATCCTGGCCCTCACCGGGGCTTAAAACCGGGACCTCCAGCACTCTAGGCAGACACCATACCTCAAGACCACTTGGCCCCCCCCCCCCCCAACATTAAACTGTAATGCTATGAACAAAAAAGTGAGTTTACAAACATAATAAAACTAACCAAGAGTAAAATCAGGAGGCTGGAAATCTATGCACTTGATCCCATAGAGAACGGGCTCACTCCCCCTGACAGCTGGTCTTATAAGGCCTTCTGCTGCCATTTCATATGCTTCCTGACTGTCAGGATTCACTCCATGCAACCTGGTCAATTAGAAGAATGCAGAATTGATGAGAATATCAGAACAGTTTCTTGACAGAAATTCAATAAAATGCAAGTAAAGAAATGCTATGAATATTACATTAAATACACCATCATGATAAGTATGGCCAGTCACAGTTGACCATCACATACAATTGCCTGTATTCTGGATCAGATCCCTATTTTTGACAAGATTATGCCAAGTCATCCAGGTATTAATCTCTTTCCCTTCCTCTTGTTTATTTCCCAGTATGTCAGCTGTTCCTTAGATTTCAAGTTCATTTCTCCTCATGTGCCCAAAAAATCTTGACTGTATATGCCAAATTTAACAAATAAATTTATGGTTTTCATTTGTTTCTTTTTGAAAGAGACACAAGGAAATTGTGGAAGCTAATAAAACAACTTAACGATGAGGGCACAGGGAGAAACTCAAAAATTGCACTACATAAAGATGGAAACATCTTAACAGGAACGCAAGCAGCTGACCATTTTGTGGACTCATTTGCACAAGACAATATTAAAATTAGTCCAGAGAAACAACAGGAGATTCGAGAGAAATGGCAACATGCAGGACAGAAGGAAATAGTACATGAGGTTCTGGAGGTACCTATCACAATCAGCGAACTGGAGCTAGCCATATCAAAACTGAAAATAAGAAAGTCACCAGGAGCTGATGGTATCTCCAATGAAATGATCAGGAACCTAGGAAAAGAGGCCAAAGCAAAGCTGTTGCAGATCTTCAATAACAGCCGGACCTTGGGCAGTGTTCCACAAGCCTGAGAGAAGTAATCATGATACCCCTCCTAAAATCAGGGAAAGATAGTTCCATTGCCTCTAGCTACAAACCAGTTAGCCTCACCAGCTGTCTCTGCAAAACACTGGAGAGCATCATCAATCACAGACTGCTGTGGTACATTGACAGTAAAAACATCCTTGTGCCACAGCAGGCTGGCTTTAGGCATTACTACTCTACGGAAGATCAGACAACCTACCTCTCTCAAGAAATTGATGCATTCCAAGAGAAGAAGCTGGTGCTTGCGGCATGGATAGATCTGAAGAAAGCCTTTGACAAAGTCTGGAAAGAAGGTCTGATGAAGAAACTGAGAAACTGCAAAGTCAATGGAAGAATGTACAAATGGGTGAAAGCATACTTGCACAACAGAAAAGCCCGAGTACAGATAGACAGACTCAAGAGCAAGAAAGTACTACTGCGTCACAGTGTTCCCCAGGGCGGAGTCTTGTCCCCCACACTTTTTCTAATCTTCATCAATGATCTTGTTGCTAATCTACCGCATGGAATTAAAGCGGCAATGTACGCCGATGACCTGGTTCTATGGAGCACAAATGAACATGCATCAGTGGCCACCAGATTGCTACAAAGAGCTGCAGATACAATTGTTGCATGGGCAAATAGATGGTGTGTCAGCATAAACACTGACAAGTGCATCACCACTCTATTTACCTCTCTACAAAACAAAAGGCAGGGATCATCCAGATAAATGGAACACCCCTAAGAGAAGATAAAGAACCAACATACCTTGGAGTAACATTTGATGGCAGGCTGACATGGAGAAAGCACATCAACAAAGCAGTAGCAAAAGCCAGAAGGAAAATAGCCATCCTGAGAAAGCTAAGTGGAACCACATGGGGAGCCAGTGGGAAAATACTTAGCAAAGTTTATCAACAGAGCTTACGACCACACCTGGAATACGGGTCAACTGCATGGTGTTCGGCATCAAAACCCACACTACAAGAGTTGGACAAGGTGCAAAATCAAGCACTTAGAGTCACCACAGGAGGGATGAGATCAACCCCTATAGTGGAAATGGAGAAGATGGGGAAGACACAAGTACTGAGTGAGCGCAGAGATACGAAAACGCTAATACAAGCAGAAAAGTTCCTCAGCTTGCCAGGCCACCATATGAAGAACAGATTTGAAAACCTAGCTATGGGGCAGTTGAAAAGAAGTAGTTTTATCCACCAGGCAAAATGACTCTGCAGATAAACCACCGATCCCCCGGGAAGGTTAACCCGATCAACAAATGCCCGCAGAAGTCGGATGTGTCGGCCTGACGGCACAATGCAGTCACATCCGAAAAAAAAATCCGGATGAACGCAGAAGAAGAAACCACCGATCTGCCCACAATTGGTATCCACCTAACAACTATTCCAGAGCAAACTCCATAGAAAGATGAACATAGACTATCATTACAAATCCAGACAAAAGTGAGAGGAATATTTGACAAGGAAGAACAGAACAGTGTAGCAGTGCAGAACAGCCACTCTCAGCTTCCTTGATTAAGAATACACACAGGACCTCTGGATCCGAGTCTACACAGATGGATCAGCACAAAATGCTGTTCGAAATGGAGGAGCGGGAGTGTACATAGAATACCCAAATAATACTATGGACACAGCCAGAGTACCGACAGGAAAGTACTGCCTTAACTATGATGCTGAAATTGAGGCAATCAAGATAGCAACAGAGAAATTACTAAATACCAGCAATGGTACACAACCTGTGGTGCTATTGACAAGATGCAAAATCAGTACTCAAGGCGCTCCTGTCTGGGAAATTGCCAGTACTAAGGACACTACTTTCTGAACTTAGCAATCAGCATAAGGTCACCATACAGTGGATAACATCCCACTGTGGAGTATCTGGAAACGACAGAGCTGATCAATTGGTTAAGGAAGGAGCCAAAGAAGAACAGCCTGATGTGCCCGTTACATACCACCAAAAGAAAAGAATGATCAGATCAGTCAGAAAGCCACCAAAGCCTGCTCAAGATGACTACCACATTATGGACAGACCAGAACAAGTCATTATTCTGCGCCTCAGAACAGGACACAATAGATTATGCAACCACATGTATACAAAATTCAAGATTAGGTGAAACAGCCATGTGCACATGTGGATTGGCCTCGCAGACAGCAGAGCACATACTCCAAGACTGCCCAGAATATAACATATCTAGGCAAACCTTCTGCACTAGAGAGACGACAGTGGAAGATAAACTCTATGGACCGCTGAGTGAACTAAAAAAGACAGTTAAATACATACAAGAGACAACATTGCAGTTATAGACATATTTCAAGCGAACGAAAGAAGAATTCCAACCACAGTTGTGTGTCTTGTGCCACTGTCTTTAATTCTATACTGACAAATCGGGATGTGCCTGTTTGATAAATGTTACCCCTTCCGTAAGAGGTTAGCATGCCCAAATGGATAAGAATGCATATTTTTAAACATCTGGTGTGCTGATGCCGAAGTAGGGTGTTCAACCCATACAACGGACAGTTGGACTCAAATGCCGACCTTTCGTCCTTGACCTGGGGACGAACGAATGAACGAACGAACTTTATTTTTGAAGGGTAACAAATTGGGCACGCAGGCCCGTCTTACATTCGGCCCTTCCAATCACTCATCTTTCGTTCATCAGTGCATTCACATAGGATAAAAAAACATTGTCAAATGAATGTTGAAAAGCATAAACAATGCATGTTACCATGTTATGAGACAAATCCCCCACCCACCCACCCATCTATTCATCTGCGTGTCCGCCACACACACATCCACCACCCAACAACACACATACCCACAGGCACATACATGACCCCATCCATCCACGCATCCCCCAAACACCACATCCCAAACACACACATCTCCCAATCCACCACACATCCCCACCCACCCACATACACATGCTTGCAACCACCCATCCATACCCACATCCTCCACCCATCCCATAACCTACCAACACTCACCCACCCACGTAACCTCCACCACCCACCCACACCAACACTCATCCCCCAACCACATTTCCAATACCCACACACACACATATTCCCACTAACTCACATATCCTGCACTTACCCACACACAAAAACCCGAACCCACCCACCCCAACCTACACACACTCACCCTCCCACACATCCTCCACCCACCCACTCGCCAACGTAAATTACAAGTACCTCACCTCTGAAGTCAGAGTGGGTTTGCCTGATGGCGAGGGACACTGTTAATAGGGAAAGCTAATCCACAAGCAAAACTCAGCCCAGCACTACTAGAAGTAGTGTGTATGGACTACGTTTGAGTTCAAAGCGAGTGAGCGCACACACAAAAAACCTACCTTTTCCCCCTCGGTACTATGCCCTTTCATAATCTTTCTTCATGTCTTAGGGTGTGACTACTACTGAGATATCATCATCATCATCAAGTGCAGTGCTGGCTGGCGTAGGCGTTCATGGCTCTCCATAGATCTCGGTCTTTGGTTTTCTGGATCAACTCTGCTGCTGATATTCCTCCATGCCACCGTCTCAATCCATCCAGCATCACTTCTCTTGGTCTACCTCTGCCTCTCTTCCCCTCGATCTTTCCAGTTGTTACGATGTTCTCCAATGCCTCTCTTCTCATCACATGACCGAGGAAAGCTGTTTGTCTCTGTCTTATTGTTGTATATAATGTTCTAGTTTCGTTAGCCTGTTTCAGGCTATCACTACTGAGATAAAAGGTTAATAATAAATGACATGTCTTAAAAATAATAATAAATGATCTGGAAGCCAATGAAGCACAGTGACTAGTAGGCTTGCGCTATTGGTGCAGTGATCAAGTGTTTGAACCCCCTCCATGAGGCAGGGATGGTTTCATCTATGTCTGTTACCTCTGAAGTCGGAGTGGGTTCGCCTAATGGTGAGGGGTACTGTTAATAAGGAAAGCTAAGCCACACGCAAAATTCAGACTATCACTACTATAAATAGTGTGTATGGACTACACATGAGTTCAAAGCGAGCGAGCGCAAAAAAAAAAAAAATCTGTGTCTGTGCATCTTGATTAAGGTCAATGTTGTCTTCACCTATTGATTCTGAATCTATGACTGCAATTTCTTTGTCCATACTTTCCACCTCATACCTCTATTTAGTCAAACATCCTACAAAACACCGGGCCAACAATGCCTGAAGAAGTCAGATGTGAGGGCCAAAAGTTGCTAATATTGCAGCTCTGCTATAAACAGACACAACGCTATTACGTCTAAAACAACATTCCGGACGAACACAGAAGATACCTCTATTTTCTCCCATCTATGCTATGGTTTTCCTTATCTCTATGCCAACAGACAAGCCATATCCCTTTACCAACAATGAAATGCGCGGCATGATTTACCTGTACATCTGCCTGGTGTGGTTTGCCTGGGCAGCCGCACAAACCTTTTCCAGTTTTGACCGATTCACATGCTCTGAAAACAAAACGGACAAATCGATGTTTTAAAAAAAGTAAAGGACTCATTAACATGCCATAAGGTAGGCGCATTAGTGTATTCAGTCAGAGAACTATGCTGCTTTCATAAGCACGGGTGAAAGTTTGATACCTGCATTCCACCGCCTGCTAAGAGAGGAATGCTTGGTCACCTATTCCTCCGTGCAGTCAGGCCTACAAAATGTGACATGACAGACCAATAGCAGGTTACTGCTTCTCTGCATCTTTTTTTGTTTAACATGTCTTAAGGGTGCACTGGCCATATGGTGCTAGACCAGTCATTCTCAAACCGATGCGGAATTCCCCCCCCCCCCCCCCCCCCCCCCAGGCGGGAATTTTTAGGGTTCCATCCATCATGTGCCATGCCGGTAAGCGTGGGCGGTCATGTTCTGCCATCTCACTCGATCACCAGAGTTCGTGGATCAGCTCCGTGTTCCTGTCTCGACCATGCCATGTGGCCAATCCATCCAGGTATTTACTTCTCGGTCTTCCCCTTGGTCTCTTCCCTTCGATCTTGCCAGTTGTCACCAAGTTCTCCAAGTCACTTCTTCTCATAACATGCCCAAAAAATTTTGACTGTCTACGTCTAATGACTCTAATCAGTTTACGATCTTCATTTGTCTCTTGAAGGACTTGCTCATTGGTTTTTCTGTCCGTCCATGGTATTCTTTGCATTTTCCTCAGAAACCACATTTCCACAGCCATCAGCTGTTTTTCAGCTTGACTGCTTATTGTCCACGCTTCACATCCATACAAAAGCACAGGTTCTATGTAGCACCTCAACACTCTTTTTCTCGTTTCAATTGATATCTTTTTATTGGTCAGTATATTTTTCATCTTGCAAAAGGCTACCTTCGCAACTGGCAATTCTTGTTCTAATCTCTTCAAGGCATCTCCCATCAGATGTTATGACTGTGCCGAGGTAACAGTATCGATTCACTTGTTTAAGAATATGTCCATCTACTCGTATATCACATTGTGGTATTTCCTTCTTCCTAGTGACGACCATAATCTGTGTCTTCTTAATATTCAGTTCTAACCCTAGTTGTTCACTGTGTGCAACAACCGCATCTACTAAATTTTGCAGGTCCTGTTCATTGTCCACAATCAAGACTGTATCATCTGCATATCTAATGTTATTGATGCATCGTCCCCCAATGTTGATTCCTTCCATATCTTCAATATTTCTGAAAATACTTTCACTGTACAGGGAAAACAGATCTGGAGACATTACACATACCTGTCTCACACCTCTTTTAATAGGCTGATATTGACCTACATCGTTATCAATTTTGATGGCAGCTTGTTGTTTCCAATGTTTTTTACAAGTCTAAGGTCTTTTCCATCAATTTGTAGATCTTCAAGCAACCTTACTATGTCGACATGTCTCACTTTATCAAAAGCCTTTGTGTAGTCAATAAAGCAAAGATATAGATCTTTGTTTACTTCTATAGAATGCTCAATTGCTGTTCTCAGTATATACACAGCATTTACTGTGCCCTTGCCTTGTACAAACCCACATTGTTCTCCTATTTCGGGTTGTATTTTCTTCCTAACTCTTTGCATGATAATTCTCAGCAGAATCTTCATGATGTGACTCATTATACTAATTGTTCTATGTTGATCACATTCCATGGCTCCTGATTTCTTCGGGATTGCAATAAATATAGAATTACATAATTCAGGAGGTATATCTCCAGTATCATATATTGCGTTCAGCAGTCTGGTGACTTGGGATTGCAATAAATATAGAATTACATAATTCAGGAGGTATATCTCGGTCTATTCCGTATTCTTCTAAGGCATTGATCATTTCTACTGTGATGTTATCTGTACCCGGGGTCTTGCCAGTTTTCATATGGTTAAGAGTATTCTGAACGTCTGTCTTCAAAATTGATGGTCCTTCATTATTATTCTGATGATCATATTGTTCTTCTCTTGTATCATCATAAAGGTCTTTCACATAATCTGACCACGCGTGTAAAATCTGATCTTTTTCTATCACGATTTTGCCATCTTTGGTGTTTAGGCAACCCGTTGATGTGTGTGTTCTTTTGTTAGTGATGTCATTAATTATTTTGTGCATTAATCTGGTATTCTGGGTGTTGTGCTGGTTTTCAATTTCCTTGCAATTTTCCTCAAGCCATGTTCCTTTTGCCTCTTTGCATAGCTTCCTAATTTTCCTATGAACCTCTTCATATTTTTCCTTATTTTTGTTATTTCTTCTTACTTCCATGAGTTTTAAGATGTCTTCCGTCATCCATTTCTTGCGTCATATTATCTTTATTTTTGAGATGGTTGTTTCTGCAGCTTGGTTGACTGATTTCGTTAACATTTCCCATTGGTCATTGACGTCTTGAAACAATATTTCCATATCGGACAATGCATCGAATCTTTTTTACCTCTACTTTGAATTTATCTTTTATTTCCTCTCTTCAGTGCTTTTAGATCAAATTTTGTGTTTCTTGGATGAATATTTGACTTTCTTTAATTTTATATGTAAGTAGCTTAAGATTAATCTATGGTCACTATAGCAGTCTGCGCTTGGTATAGTTTTTGCAACTTTAAAGGCATTTCGAAATCTTCTGTTGAATTAAGATTATTTCAAGATTGTGTTAATACAAGAACCGATTACTTGGTACTGTTTTTCCCTCCATACTTTACGGTTCTGTACTTCTCGCCCTTCTGAAATTAGTTGTATAACGTAAGTAGACCCGCAAATCACATTTTATGTAGACGTCTAGACGTGTTCTAGTATGTGTTATTACATTTAGCTTTCATTTTTACGTATACTATGTAGGGGCAGGGGTATAGGAAATATGAAAGAGAGGGGGGGGGGGGGGGGGGGGGGGGGGTAAGAGGGTTGAATAACATTCTGAACATATGGTGAAGGGGTGTATGGGCTAAAAAAAAAGGTTGAGAACCACTGTGCTAGACCAATATTTATATAAAGCAATCAGCACTCAGTGGGTTCTGCGGTCAGCAGCGTGTTGGCTGCCTTGACTTGCCAGGACATATTCTGCGGTCAGCAGCCTTGACTTGCCAGGACATATTCTGGTACCGATTTTAGGCTGGGTCACCGTGGAAGCCCAGGTCAATTTAACAAATCTGTTTTAAAGGGGATCCAAACCCATGACCAGCAGGCCAGCATTTAGCCACAACTTTACCACGGTTCCCACAAATCAGTGTAACAGGTGGAAACGTTTATTTTCACGTAATAAATGTCACCGCCGTTCCTTTACATTGTCTCATGTTCCAGACATAATTAGGACAAATTATTATAACAGACGAGCAATGCACTTTAATGTCATCAATACAAGGAGTTGTAGTGAAGTTAGTGTTTTCACCTACTACTACTGGCACTTTGCCATCTGACAGACAATAGTTTGTTACATTGTGCTTAAAAATATAAGGCATAATAATCCTTCCATGGCACAAAATCTGGGCTGAATTTTAGAGACAGTGTGGCCCATGCAGCATGATCCCTCTCTCAGCCTGTCTAGTTTACTCCAGAGGAAAGGTGACACCAATACATCTGGGACAAGACAAGCTGCAGAAGCTGCCAGATCAGCAAAGCAATGCTCTAACTGCCCGCTTGTCAGAGCTTCCATCCCAGACCAGTAACAAACCAAGACTTAGGGCCTGGTCTCCTCTGTCATGATATTTATAGTCTTTAGGTTTGCATTTCCTCACACCAGGATAAGGCCTATACCCTTCCAACTGCGCTCCTCTACCTGAAGCCGTTGGCATAATGTGGGGTGTCGGGTTTGGTGAGCACACTAACAGAAAGCAGGTAGTGCCGTCTACTGTCATATTGTAGCTCAATCACATCTGACTAAGACCTCACCTACAAACACAGTAAAAGGGGTGATGTGTCTTGTAGCCTGCCTTCCACTGCACAACTATTGTCTTGTGAACTGGTTTCTTTTCCCTCCATCTTTTGTAGCAGCTTCTTCTCACCAAATTCATGATCCCTCAAAGCGCATGGTGACTAATTTTTGCAGCAGTGTTTCTTTACTGTGGCTTTTAACAGACCAAATGAATTGTTATAATTCCAAGGCACCGCCTGAGAAGAGAACTGTATCAACTGCATAAGTAAGGTCTGGTACAGATTATACGATGCTACAAGTGACTAAATGCCCTTACTAAACCTGGTTCTTTCAATGATGTGCCCAACAGGAGTGAAGTTATCAGTCGCCCAACCTAACCTGCCTTTCACATGATACACCTAGAAGTTCGGAGGAAAGAGGATAAAATATAAATTATAGTACACTGAGGAATTAGTAACAATTTATGTAACAGCCAAATTAAAACCACATAACTATTATGGGTATTCCTATGCCTCAGCAGAAGCCCAGTCATCTCCAGGGTTTGAGTCTCATGCAATTACATCGACATAAAACAATTAATTACCCAATTACATAGACACAAGGAAATAATACACGACGACATTACATATACATGAAGAAACAATAAATCATACAATTACACAGACACAAGAAACAATAAATCATACAATTACACAGACATAAGAAATAATAAATCACACAATTACACAGACCCAAGAAAATAACAAATCACACACATGCATAAACACAAGGAAATTATACACCACACAATTACGTAAACATGAAAAATAAATTACACAAGAAAATGGACCCCAGAAAATATTAAATCATACAATTACACAGACCCAAGAAAATAATAAATCACACAGACCGAAGAAAATAATACAGCACACAAAAACATAAGACCTAAAAAAAATAATAAATCACATAATTACATACACTCACGAAAATAATAAATCAAACAATTACAAAGACATAAGAAATAATAAATCACACAATTACATAGACTCAGACCACCTTGCGTAAGAAAATAATACAGCATACAAAAACATAAGACCTAAAAAAAAATAATAAATCACACAATTACATACTCACGAAAATAATAAATCAACAATTACAAAGACATAAGAAAGAATAAATCACACAATTACATAGACAGAGCACCTTGCGTTGTTTTTTTAAATACAATGGTATGGGTGCAGGTCATTCAGAAAGCAATGGCAAACTACTAAACGTAAACTTGCCAATCGCAAGAAAATAATACACCACACAAACATAAAGAAATTTTTAAAAATCACACAATCACAAAGACACAAGAAAATAATAATCAGAAGTGGTGGCCAAACAATATTTTCGGCTACAGATGGAAAGCACCACACACGTAGTCTTGTTAACATTTCCGGCACCGTTGAGATAAACAAAAGAAATGAAGCCTATAAGCGGGCACTCTCCCACTGTTTATACTTCACCTCAACACTGCAAGGTACAAGAGGAACCCGATGAGATGAGATGAGATGAAACAAAGAAAATTGAAATTTTTTGTTTACTTGAAACGTCACGAAAGTTTGGAGAATACAATAATGGAGGGATATATGCCCGGGAAAAGAGGAATAGGAAGGGCAAAGAGAAGATGGGTGCAGGATGTGGCAGATGATCTCCAGATGGGTGTATCGAACGCAGGACATCTTGCCTATGACTGAGAAGTTTTCGGAAGGTTTGTTACGGGAGCAAGGTTCTGTAAAGGACATGCCACTGAGTGAATGAATGAATGAATGAATTATGTCCAAACAACATTTTCGGTTACAGGAGATGGAAAGCAACACACATGTGGTCTTGTCAACATTTCTGGCTTTGCTGCTTTGTTGGAATCATACACATAGATTTCATGAAACAAGTGTCCAGTCCACAAGGATACAGATCTATAACTTTTCTATTTCTATTTTCATGCAGAATTTTTCATATAGTTGTATCAATGTGTTTTTGTTGTGTGTGCTGACGAAGGCTTTGGCACCAACATCCATCTTGTTACTTGTGAACGTGTTCTAGTAAAATTTACCGTCTACTTCTCGTTTTTCGGTACTTTATTAAACTTACCCTGAGAAACTTGGAATCTGCGATCATTTTCACACTTTCCATTCCAAATTTACCAACGCCCAGAACTGAAGAGATAATCAATGATTAAAACAAACTTGATAAAATTCTCAATTTTACTATTATTTATAATCAACATAATAAAAGATTTAAAAAAAAAAAAACCTGATAAAATTCTCCATTTACTATTATTTATAATCAATATAATAAACAATTTTTAAAACTTGATAAAATTCCACATTTCACTATTATTTATAATCAATATAATAATCGATTTTAAAAAACTTGATAAAATTCTCCTTTCCATACTGTTTATAATCAATATAATTAAATGATTTAATAAAAAAAAAAAACCGATGAAACTCTGTGTTTAACTATTTGTTTCTAATCAATGCCTGCTCTGTGGCGAAGAGGCTACAAATGTAATTCATAATCCTGCATACCATGTTTGAAACACAGCTGCAGGTGATTTGGAAGCAGACCGCCTTGCATTGGTTTCCATACAATGGTATGAGTGCCTCTCATTCAGAGAGCAATGGCAAACTACTGAACATAAACTTGCCCAGGAATCACAAACAGCCAAAACATGCTGGAGTTGACTGCAACATCCTGTAAAGGATATTCAACCAACTAACTTTATACATTGAAAAATGATATACTTTGGACACATTATGAGGATAAATATACTTGAAAATACACTGACAACTGCCAAATTTGATAGGAAAAAAGCGCGGGCCAGGTAAGAGATAAATAAATACCTAGATGTGATGGCTTAGTCACATAACATAAATGAGACAAGACCACTGAGCTGATCTAAGGCTGGTGATCTAAGGCTGGTGATCTAAGGCTGGTGATCTAAGGCTGGTGATCTAAGACTGGTGATCTAAGACTGGTGATTGTGTGAGATTAACTATGATCGCACATGCTTATCAGCATGGCACATGATGATGATAACTGTTATATTGCCTTATATCTCATTTCATTTTGCGGGTTCCAATGTTGCTGTATGTAGCCGAGGCGCGGTGTTGGGGTGAGCGCCCAACATTGCTTAAATACCTCAATGGCTCGTGAATACATAACCTATGCAGCAAAAGTCCAACTCCTGGCCTTCACGTGGCGGGCCCGTTTAAACTAACAGGAGAAGAGGCGACGGCGAGTCTCTGGCGCCGGAAAATAACCAGTATGCTCTAGATGTGTATGCATGTACATGCATGCGCAGACAGGCGTGTGCGCGCGTACACATCTACACTCGAGTGAGACCACAGTCTGCTCTAGCAAAGAAAGGTGCTGAAGACGGAGGCAACCAGCCAAGAGGGCACCACAGAAATCAGGATGCCACGCAATCACGCAAAATGGAATATGTCGACTACTGCTAATCATTATGGTGCTCGCCCTGCTTTGGACCCCCAGGCAGGTGCAGTGCCGGGCCCTATGTCTCGAAAGGGTCCAACCCCAACTACTGGAGGTCCTTCTCAGATGTCCTGTGGAGCCAGGGGACATGAGAATAGGACGACTGGCCATACTAAACGAAGACTTAAAATAATGCACTGGAATGCGGAGGGAGTCGGCAACAAAAAAATAGAATTAGAAAAAATCTTGGACCAAGAAAAAGTAAGCATATGTTGCTTGCAAGAAACTCACCTCAATGAAAATATAGCCTTCAAAATCAGAGGCTACCAGTGTTACCGATCTGACCGAAAGGACAGGCGAAAAGGTGGGATACTGACCCTTGTAAGAAATAACATCATGGCTTCCCAAATCAAAGTCTACATGGAAGGGGCTGAGTATCAGACACTTAAACTTAAGACAGGTAATACAGATCTACATCTGATCAATTACTACTGTCCAAGTGACCGCCCACAGGCACTGGACACATCTACCACTAAAGAAAAAATGATTGTGTGTGGCGATTTCAACAGCCACTCGCAGAGCTGGGGCTATGATCACATGGACCAGAGAGGAGAGAGACTGGAAGACTGGCAGGATGAGAATAGATTCATGTTGATTAACAAGCCATCCGACCCACATACTTTCTACTCGAGATCATGGCACTCTACAACTACACCTGACCTGGCTTTTCATTCACCAGACCTGGAGTGGAACATTACACGAATTGTTGGGAAACAACTTGGTGGCAGTGACCATCGGCCAGTCTTTCTAACCGTAGAAAATGAGCTTGTAAGTGAAAGCAGCACCCTCTCGAGGTGGAACTACAAGAAAGCAGACTGGGCAATGTACAAGCATCGCACCAGCATACTGGTTAGAAACCTGAACACTGAGAAAGACATAAATAAAGCAGTTGAAGAGTTTGGGAAATGCATACTACAGGCAGCGCGAGAAACAGTACCAAGAGGAGCCCGTAAACAATATAAACCCTACTGGAGTAGTGAACTGGAACAGTTGCATAATGATGTTGAAGTGTGTAGAAAGCAAGCAGAGGCCACACCCAGCCAAGAGCACCACAATAAATTCCAGCATGCAAAAGCTTAATATTCAAAGGGCCAAGCTGCAGGCTAGACGGAAAAGCTGGCAGGAGAAAACGGAGTCTCTGAACTTTGAAAGAGACACAAGGAAATTGTGGAAGCTAATAAAACAGCTTAATGACGAGGGCACAGGGAGAAACTCAAAAATTGCACTACATAAAGATGGAAAAATCTTAACAAGAAAGCAAGCAGCTGACCATTTTGCGGACTCGTTCGCACAAGATAGCAATATCAAAATTAGTCCAGAGAAACAACAAGAGATTCGAGAGAAACAACAACATACAGGACAGAAGGAAATAGTACATAAGGTTCTGGAGGCACCCATCACAATCAGCGAACTGGAGCTAGCCATATCAAAACTGAAAATGAGAAAGTCACCAGGAGCTGATGGTATCTCCAATGAAATGATCAGGAACCTAGGAACAGAGGCCAAAACAAAGCTGTTGCAGATCTTCAATAACAGCTGGACCTTAGGCAGTGTTCCACAAGCCTGGAGAGAAGCAATCATGATACCCCTCCTAAAATCAGGGAAAGATGGTTCCATTGCCTCTAGCTACAGACCAATTAGCCTCACCAGCTGTCTCTGCAAAACACTGGAGCGCATCATCAATCACAGACTGCAGTGGTACATTGAAAGTAAAAAAATCCTTGTGCCACAGCAGGCTGGCTTTAGGCAGTGCTACTCTACGGAAGATCAGACAACCTACCTCTCTCAAGAAATTGAGGATGCATTCCAAGAGAAGAAGCTGGTGCTTGTGGCATGGATAGATCTGAAGAAAGCCTTTGACAAAGTCTGGAAAGAAGGTCTGATGAAGAAACTGAGAAACTGCAAAGTCAATGGAAGAATGTACAAATGGGTGAAAGCATACTTGCACAACAGAAGAGCCCGAGTACAGATAGACGGTACTCAAGAGCAAGAAAGTACTACTGTGTCACAGTGTCCCCCAGGGCGGAGTCTTGTCCCCCACACTTTTTCTAATCTTCATCAATGATCTTGTTGCTCACCTACCGCATGGAATTAAAGCGGCAATGTACGCCGATGACCTGGTTCTATGGAGCACAAATGAATATGCATCAGTGGCCACCAGATTGCTACAAAGAGCTGTAGATACATTTGCTGCATGGGCAAATAGATGGTGTGTCAGCATAAACACTGACAAGTGCAGCACCACCCTATTTACCCTCTCTCCAAAACAAAAGGCAGGGATCATCCAGATAAATGGAACACCCCTAAGAGAAGATAAAGAACCAACATACCTTGGAGTAACATTTGATGGCAAGCTGACATGGAGAAAGCACATCAACAAAGCAGTAGCAAAAGCCAGAAGGAAAATAGCCATCCTGAGAAAGCTAAGTGGAACCACATGGGGAGCCAGTACGAAAATACTTAGCAAAGTTTACCAACAGAGTATACGACCACACCTGGAATATGGGTCAACTGCGTGGTGTTCAGCATCAAAAACCACACTACAAGAGCTGGACAAGGTGCAAAATCAAGCACTTAGAGTCACCAAAGGAGGGATGAGATCAACCCTTATAGTGGAAATGGAGAAGATGGGGAGGACACAGGCACTGAGTGAGCGCAGAGATACGAAAACGCTAATACAAGCAGAAAAGTTCCTCAGCTTGTCAGGCCACCCTATGAAGAACAGATTTGAAAACTAGCTATGGGGCGGTTGAAAAGAAGTAGTTTTATCCACCAGGCCAAACGACTCTGCAGAGAAACACTGATCTGCCCACAGCTGGTATTCCCCTAACAACTATTCCAGAGCGAACTCCATGGAAAGATGAGCATAGACTATCGTTACAAATCCAGACAAAAGTGAGAGGAATATTTGACAAGGAAGAACAGAACAGTGTGCAGTGTGTACCGACAGGAAAGTACTGCCATAACTATGATGCCGAAATTGAGGCAATCAAGATAGCAACAGAGAAATTACTAAATAACAGCAATGGTACACAACCTGTGGTGCTACTAACAGATGCAAAATCAGTACTCGAGGCGCTCCTCTCTGGGAAATTGCCAGTACTAAGGACACTACTTTCTGAACTTAGCAGTCAGCATAAAGTCACCATACAGTGGATACCATCCCACTGTGGAGTACCCGGAAACGACAGAGCTGATCAATTGGCTAAGGAAGGAGCCAAAGAAGAACAGCCTGATGTGCCCGTTACATACCACCAAAAGAAAAGAATGATCAAATCAGTCAGAAAGCCACCAAAACCTGCTCAAGATGACTACCACATTATGGAAGACCAGAACAAGTCATTATTCTGCGCCTCAGAACAGGACACAATAGATTACGCAACCACATGTATACAAAATTCAAGATTGGTGAAACAGCCATGTGCACATGTGGATTGGCGTCGCAGACAGCAGAGCACATACTCCAAGACTGCCCAAAATATAACATATCTAGGCAAACCTTCTGGCCTAGAGAGACGACAGTGGAAGATAAACTCTATGGACCACTGTGTGAACTGAAAAAAACAGTTCAATTCATGCAAGAGACGACATTGCAGATATAGACATATTTCAAGCGAACGAAAGAAGAAGAAGAAGAATTTCATTTTGCCCTGTTATCCCACAAACATATAAAGTATGTATATTTGGTGAATCCCTTTTGCTGGCTGAGCAAGAAGTTCATCCTTTTAAGAGCTACACAAATCATTCAGTTATGTTCTAAATACTTCAATTTTTCCAGAACTGTGTTTTTTGTAGCATACTCCTCCTTCATTGTAGTAGAATGAGCAAGTGGAATTCAGCCATATTTGTTACCATTGTGTAAGAGAACACCTTTCTTTTAGAGCTCATCTGGTGTATAACTTACACCCATTTCGTTTACAAGACCTACTCATCTCATCTCACCAGGTTCCTCTTGTACCCTGCGGTGTCGAGGTGAAGTATAAACAGCAGGGAGAGTGCTCGCTTATGGGCGTTATGTATTGATATTCCAATGGACTCTGCTATTCCATCCATCCATCGAATACGTGGTCGACCTCTTCCTCTGCTTCCATTTGGTCTGTACATCATTGCTTATTGTGGTATGCTGTTAGTTGGTAACTTAGTTACATGGCCAAACCATTTGACTTGCTGCCTTCTAATAAACTCTAGCAGTGCTATAACCCCCACTTTAGTGATTTCTTCATTTCTGATTTTCTCTTCATGATACATTGAGTATTCTTCTCAGGAATCTCATGTCTGTTTTTGTGATATTCCTTTTCTCTTTTCTGTCACCGTTCAAGTTTGGCATTGATAGCATAGAGTTGGTAGTAAGATTGTGTTGTAGAGTGCTTTCTTAGTAATTATTGATATGTATTTGTTCTTTAGTATTAGTGCCATTTGTCCAATGAGTTAGTTTGCCTTATTCTACTATTTTTGATCTCGTCTTCTGATTTGCCATTTGATAACATCATACTTTTTATTGGTTGACTGCATATATTCTAGAGGATGATAAAAGACCCACACACAAAAATGAAGACGTTTATGATCATGACAACCAACCTAATCTGTGCTCAGGTTTGGTATTGGTAGCATAGCGTTGATAGGAAGATTGTGTTGTAAAGTGCTTTCTTAGTAACTATTGATATTTTTGTTCTTTAGTATTGGTGCCATTTGTCCAATGAGTTGGTTTGCCTTATTGCATCTATTTTCGATCTCATCTTTTGATTTGCCATTTGATGATATTATACTTCCTAGGTACTTGAAACTCTTTACTTGTTTCAGGGATGTTTCGTTTAGGTGAATTGTTGTTGTTTTTTCTTCTCTAGTTATAGTCATTACCTCTGTTTTACTTGTGCTAATTTTCATGTTATGTTTCCTACACATTTTGTTTAGACTATTCATGTGGTCTTGTAATTCATCTTCTGATTTTGCTATTAGTGCTTGGTCATCCGCAAACAGGAGTTCTCTAATGATGTCATTTGCAGATGGTTCTTCTTCTGTGTTCTTGTCATGCGGTGTTCTTTTGGTCTCTGGCTGGTTTCTTTACATATGTTGTCTATATAGGTTACGAATAAGAGAGGAGACAGGACACAACCTTGTCGCACTCCAATCTTATGGTGAAGGGTTCTTAGTGTCCTCCAGTTGCTCTCACTATGCATTCACTGTTGTTGTAAGAGCTTCTACATAGGTTTGTTAGATGTGTACTCACTCCATATTGTTTAAAGATTTCCCACAGCTTGTTCTATCTACTCTATCAAATGCCTTTTCTTGGTCGACAAAGGCTAAGTAGAGTGTTTCATTAAATTCAATTGATTTTTCTACAAGTTGTCTAAGAGCGAAAATGGCATCTGTGCATCCTTTGTTTTCTCAAATCCAAGTTGTGTTTCGATTAGCTGGGATTCTATAGTAGTTCATAATCTTTTCTCAAGAAATTGCAAAATATTTTCCAAGTATGACTCAAATGGGAAATGTCTCTGTATTGTGTGCAGTCTCTTTTACAGCCTTTGTTTTTCCAAATTGGGATAATTATGGCGTTTCCCCAGTCTCATGGTGTCTGTTGTTCTACCCAAACATGGTTGAATAGTCTATGTAGCCATGCTATTCCTACTTCTCTTGCTGCTTTAATTAGTTCATTTGGTATTTCATCTTGTCCCGGTGATTTATTAATGGGGCTAGTCTGATGGCTTCTATAATTTCTTCTTAATTATGTCTGGTTCTAGTTCTTCAGTGGTATCTGTGTCGGTTTCTTGAATTCCTGAAACATCTGATGGAATGTTGAGAAGTTGTTTGAAGTACTGCTCCCATTTTTTTAGGATTTGTTTATTTTTCACTTATTGGTTCTCCATTTTCGCTGTTAATTATTTCAGTAGACCTGCTACATTAGTACAAACCACGAGGTTGTTTTCATTACAAAAGAATGGAAGAAAACCTTGCTCTGTGCTGTGATAAAATGTAACCCTTGTTTCAGCACTCAGTAATTTTGTTTCTTTTAATTTTGAAGTCAAAAGTTCTGAAGATTCTTGGAGAGATACAAATCTTGGATTAGATCATTCAGTTTGAGCTGGTCGAAATGTTGAGGAGCTGGAAAATCATCTCACAAATCACTATCACTTGTCATCCCACATGCCACTGCTGTATTTTCTAGCAGAGAATCCGAAATCTGACTGAAAGTTGGAATTGGTATGTCATCCCAGTATGGAACAGGTCACCTAGCAGAATCTAAATCTGGATATTTCCATTTTTAAGATTTCTTTCCATCAATTCCCTTAATATTGACAACACAGAAATAACAGTCATTATAATGGTTCTTGGGCTATCTTAAAACCACTGGAATTTCACATTTTAAACATTTTCTTTCCCCACAAGTCCACTGTCGCAGGTGTTCAACACATGTTTTGCAAACAATATGAGGAGCCTAAGACTTGTCCTGGTCACCTAGTTTTACTTTAAAGTAAGCAAAGTTTGCCTTTTTTATAAAAACTGTAATATGCTTCCTATGTACTTCTTTCAATGCGTATTTTCCACAAGTACAACAAAATAAAGCTGGTGAAAGAAAACATGCTCTTCTTGAAGATGTCATTCTGTGTCAGAAATGTAAGAATATAACTAGCATACTAACATGCATGCAGTGGGTTCAAATATTAAAAAGGTAATTCTTGGAAGATTCTTGGAAAACTAAAACTAAGTAAACAAGCAGTTTCATTCTGTAAGGGACTAAACAGCAAATAGTTTTTTTCCCAGATCTTATACAGAAAATACTGTAATAATATTAATTAAATACACACATGCCTATATCTCAAAAACCAGAGCTGCTACAGACAAATAAATATATTTGGATTAAGCAAGCCTCATTTATGTAAAATCGGATGTAAAATGTTTGGCACTCAAAAATAAATTTTTTTGTAGGGCTGTGTAATTAGTACTTACGGAGGACTCCAGTTGTGTGAGTGACAATACCATCCACAAAATTAATTTTGAAATCTGTTGTTTCATATCGATCTCCTAAGACTGAAAATATGCAAACAACATTCATGAAAAAGCAGTAATGATAAATTACATGCCAGAAGCTGAAATATTAGAAAAAGTAACTGACATAAAACTTATAGCTAGTGGATGGGAGGAAAAAACTTGGTGTCAGTATTTCCAAACATTTATGAATGTTATGAAAACAGCCAGTATTGTGGGGTCAACATTTCAAACATTTATGACCACAGCCAGTATTGTGGGGTCAACATTTCCAAACATTTATGACCGCAGCCAGTACTGTGGGGTCAACATTTCCAACATGTATTACCACTGCCAGTATGTGGGGTCAACATTCCAAACATGTATGACCACTGCCAGTATTGTGGGGTCAACATTCCAAACATTTATGACCAAAGCCAGTATTGTAGGGTCAATATTCAACTTTATGACAAGCCAGTATTGTGGGGTCAACATTTCCAAACATTTATGACCAAAGCCAGTATTGTAGGTCAATATTTCCAAACATTTATGACCAAAGCCAGTATTGTGGGGTCAACATTTCCAAACATTTATGACCAAAGCCAGTATTGTGGGGTCAACATTTCCAAACATTTATGACCACTGCCAGTATTGTAGAGTCAACATTTTCAAACATTTATGACCAAAGCCAGTATTGTGGGGTCAACATTTCCAAACCTATTATGACCACAGCCAGTATTGCTGGGTCAACGATTCTTTGTCTGGTCCATGTCCACAAACACACAGTATGGGAGAACCAAACAGTAGCTACACTATTGGGGTATAGCTCTTGGGGGTCATTACAGCATGCAAGCCACTCTACTGCCTTAACCCTACCAGACCTGAGGCCCTGAACCTAACAGTCCCTATTACCTGGGCTCCTGAGCATTAAATAGAAAAAACCAACATGATATAGAAAAATGTTAGTTACATGCAAACATGTGGTTAGAATAAGATGGAACTTGGAGAAATTGTAGAAAATAGGTCTAACTTTAATCTAGCGTCAATATTCCATCTTTGTGTGCCAATCCAGTCTGAATAAACCAAAGTATCAATCACCTGTTGGACTGTGAAAAGCCTAGACCTACTTTGCTTTCTTGTTGAAGTGCTTGGTTCATCAGCTGCTCGTTTCATTGAAATTTTCAGATTTTTTACGCGTTAAACCACACAAAGTCAATTCAAACCTATGGGGGCAGACATTTGCAATGGCTAACCATGAGGTTTGACCACGATTAGTTGGTTATTATTAGTTTGTGACGCATTTTTTCACGTACATAGGCAAAATACCGAAAATTAGGTACAGCGGTATAGCGGCAGATTAGGAAATTACCGAAAAATTGGTACAGCGGTCTGGTAGGGTTAAGGTGCTGATACAGAAGAGTGTGGCCACATTTCATTTTATTGTACTACTTTTCTTAGCATCACCTATGAGGCCCAAAGGGCACTAAAAGGAAGTACGGACACATATTAACTCTGTAACCTACCATGTATCGAGAGGAAAGGCAGAAGAAGAACCTACCATGCATGCTGTAAGAGACCACTAAGGAGGTTTGGCATGGGACTGATTACCATATCCCACAGAAAAACTAGTTGAAAAATCCAACCAATCATGAACAAGGAGTGAGTTGGCCTCACCTCATTCCTCTTGTAACCTGTGATTTCAAGGTGAAGTATAAACAGCAGGTGAGTGCCCGTTAATGGGCTCAATGTATCAAAATTCCATTGGAGTCTGCTATTCCCTCTGTCCATCGTTTACGTGTTGGCTGCTTCTTCTGCTTCCATTTGGTCTGTACATCATTGCTTGTTGTGGTATACTGTTAGTTGGTAACCTAGTTACTGGCCAAACCATTTGACTTGCTGCCTTCTAATAAAATCTAGATCTGCTATAACCCCCACTTTAGTGATGATTCCTTCATTTCTGATCTTATCTTTTCTTGAAACATTGAGTATTCTTCTCAGGAATCTCATGTCTGTTTTGTGATATTTCTTTTCTCTTTTTCTGTCAATGTCCAGGTTTGGCATTGGTAGCATAGAGTTGGTAGGAAGATTGTGTTGTAGAGTGCTTTCTTAGTAATTATTGATATGTGTTTCTTCTTTAGTATTGGTGCCATTTGTCCAATGAGTTAGTTTGCCTTATTGTATCTATTTTCGATCTCGTCTTCTGATTTGCCATTTGATAACATCATACTTTTTTATTGGTTGACTGCATATATTCTAGAGGATGATAAAAGACCCACACACAAAATGAAGACGTTTATGATCATACTGACAACCAACCTAATCTGTGCTCAGACCAGTCTACAATGGCTTCTGGCTGTGTTTCTAGCGACACATCCTTCACACCGAGGTTTTCAGCCACTCCGGTCTGTCTCAAAGGAATCTCATGTTGATAACAGGGGAGAGCATTCAGATCTGCGAAGAGACAATGTAGTGAAAACACAAAACATGAATGATTACTACAAGGTAAGTTCAGTAATAAAGATAAATTATACTCATATAGAAGTACCGTCACAATTGGCGTGAGCAACAGTGCTTCTCCACAGTTGTCATCATCGCACAATGTGTATGAATTCATGTGCTGATTTCTTCTCACATTTTTCAATTAGTATTAATGAGCTATGTAGTAATAATAGTAAGTCTGTAATTTGGAAGCAGACTGTCTTGCACTGGTTTTCACAAAATGCTATGAGAGCCGGTATTTCAGAAAGCAATGGCAAACTCAATCAATCAATCAATCATGTGCCATGCCGGAAAGCGTGGGCGGTCATGACTCGTCATTTCACTCGATCACCAGAGTCGTGGATCAGCTCAGTGTTCCTGTCTTCCATGCCACGTGGCCAAACCATCCAGGTATTTTCCTCTCGGTCTTCCTCTTGGTCTGTTCCCTCGATCTTGCCAGTTGTCAATAAGTTCTCCAATCCATTTCTTCTCATAACATGTCCAAAAAATGTTGACTGTCTTCGTCTAATTTCTCTAATCAGTCTACGATTTTCATTTGTCTCCTGTAGTACTTGGTCATTGGTTTTTCTATCTGTCCATGGTACTCTTTGCATTTTTCCTCAGAAACCACATTTCTGTAGCCATCAAATGTTTTTCAGCTTGACTGCACATTGTCCAAGTTTCACATCCATACACAAGAACAGGCTCTATGTAGCACCTCAACACTCTTATTCTCATTTCAAGTGACATTTTTTTTATTGGTCAGTATGTTTTTCATCTTGCCAAAGGCTACCTTCGCCACGGCGATTCTTGTTCTAATCTCTTCAAGGTATCTCCCATCAGATGTTATGACTGTTCCGAGATAATTGTATCGATTCACTTGTTGAAGAATCTTCCCATTTACTTGTATATTACATTGTGATACTTTGTTCTTCCTAGTTATGACCATAACCTGTTTCTTCTTACAATTCCAACCCCAGCTGCTCACTGTGTACAACAACCGCGTCTATTAATTGCTGCAGATCCTGTGCATTGTCTGCACTGAATGTAAACTTGCCTAAAAATAACAAATAGCCAAAAACTGCTGGGGTTGAATGTGATATCCTGTAAAGGATATGCAGCTAATTTTTCTTTTTTTCAATGACATGATAATTTTTCAATCTATACTTTCCTTTCTAAAGTCTCTCATCCCACTAACCTTGTTGTAAATTGCATTTTATTGTATCCACGACTTTCTTAGTTGCAACTCCTTCCGGTTTAAATACACACAATACACCATTTAGCAAACGGTAAGCTGTAGGGGCCCAAGTGAAGCGAGACATCTGAAAATACAAAATTACAACTTGAAACAATATCAAACAAGCAATATAGAATTTTCTTACAGTGATCCAATAGGCAACAATCAAACACACATTCAATACATCACAAGGGCGGCATAGCTGAGCGGTTTCTTTGTCTGCCTCTGAAACAGCGAGTATGGCTGGGAAATATTACTAGATAGCTGTCGCTTAAAAGTCACTCAAAAGTTGACAGGGTCAACTTCATTGAACCGGGTTTTTATTCCATATGACTCGGTCTCTTTCCACAGCGCGAAAAGCGTCGCACAAAGCATGAACTCCGTAGTTCTAGCGATGACACACAGGAGTCTTCGAAAAATTTCACTCATGAACCGAAGGACGCGGCCTGGAATCGAACCCACAACCTTAAGAGCCCAAGTCAAATGGCTTTACCACTTCGTCACGAAGACTCCTGCTAGATAGCTGTAGACAGGCCATGTAGTTGTTGCCTAGAGACACAGCAAAAATGACAGCAAACTTATTCAGTGAAGTAACTATAATTATGTTGAATAGTTCTTGGCAAAGATGATGAAAAATACTGAGATTTTACCAGATCCGAACATCGATGAAAACTGGCTTATAAAGAGCGTCATGTTTCAGAAACCGAAATACTCTGGCCAAATTGCATGTCACAGGGTTTAGAAAGAACAGTAATGGAGAAATGGTTCTTGAAAGAAGTGGCAGGGGTCAACCAACAAAAAGATTCACACTGAGAAGATTGGCAGAGGCAAGGAGTGGGTGAGAGTTCCGAATAAACATTCAGACGTGTGTGGGGTTATAATCACAATGGGCCGTGAGTGTATGGAGTGGCCAGTAGGAGCCAAGAAAGCTGAAATTCAGCAATGAATTCATGACTACTCTCATCCTGGCGATGTCATTATCTACACAGATGGCTCTGTGTTAAGAGGCAAAAAGTGCCTAGGGAGTCATAGCAAAAGAATATGGCCGATGTCTAGTAAAGAAGAGCTTTGTATATGACAGCACAACCTCAAGTCTGAGAATGGAGGTAGAGGCGGTCACTGCAGATTTCCGCTGGTTGGAGGACAAATTGTATACACGTGTGGTGACTGTAACTGATTCACAAAGCATGCTTTGTGCAGAATGGTTTGCTTCGATTCAAAGGTTGTGGCTTGTGAGCATTCGCTGGACTTTTTCTCCAGGACACTCTGGTGTGGTTGGAAATGAACAGGCAGACAGATTTGCTGGTGTTGCATCATTAAGAGGTGATTTGACGCATGATAAGGTAGATGTGGTGAAGGCCCTCTGGGAGAATATCATTAATGGAGAAGAAAAGATGGAATTTCTTGGGCTAGAGAGAATGCAGCAGCAAGGGGTGGTCAGAGGATCTGGTTGACGGTCGTCACTCAGAGGTAAAACAAGACGGACATATAATCATATTACAACGGGCACCATTAGTATTGGAACTCTACACTGGCTGTTGAAGGTGAGGACTAAGTGCTTATGGGAATGCCCCGAGTGCAATGATGTCGGTTCTTGACTCAACTCAATTCAAAGGTTGTCACTGGACATTAAAAACATCCTTCGCATAACAACGCAAGAGGCGGGTAAATTGGCGAAGGATCAGGAATAATTGTTTTGTTTTATTTTTTGCGTTCACTAGCTCTGATCTCAAGCATAATCTGTACATATGCTACTACTTCTAGTGCGCTGGACTGATTTTTGTGTGTGGATTAGCTTTCCTTATTACTAGTATCCCTCGCCATCAGACGAACCCATTCTGATTTCTGAGGTACTTGTAATTTACATTCCCAAGTCAAGGATGAGAAGTCAACATTTTAGTCCAACTGACCGGTGTAGGGGTTGAACCCGAAAACTTGGCATCAGCAGACCATGGATGGAGTTATACCTCTCAATAGCACAAAGCCTTGGCTGAATTGTAGAGACCATGTGCTGCCCATGCAGCATGATCCCTCTCTCAGCCTGTCTAGTTTACTCCAGAGGAAAGGTAACACCAATAAATCTGGAACAAGACAAGTTGCAGAAGCTGCCAGATAAGCAAAGCCTGTCAGAACTTCCATACTAGACCAGTTGTTGACCAAGGCTTTAGGGCCTGGTTTGCCCCGCCATGTCAATTACTCTGTAGGTTGCATTTCATTGTTCTAGGATAAGGCTTTACCCTCACATTCATACTTCTCAGCTCGAGGCCGTTATATTAAATTTTAATTTTATACTATATACTGCTGTTGGTTCCACATGAGAATATAATTCTCTTTGTGACTTTGTCATACTTTTACTCATATTTATCATTCTCTTCATGAATTACTCTCTTCTTGTCTTCTCCTATTTACCTCAGTGAAATGTTGGAGGGAGATGTAAAGATCTGTTATGTGCTCTTTCTAATGCTCTTTGAAAGTTGGTATTAATTTCTCTAAGATTGTTCTTGATACCGCCACTCCATCTTTCACGTGGTCATCCCCTACCTCTGTACCCATTATATTTCTTCAATGTAGCGCATTGTGGTACCAGGGCACTCTTGTGAATTTATCTCTTTTCCTCATATTTTGACCTGTTAAAATGACTAAAAATATCTTACCTTTCTCTCTTACATAGTTTTATTTTTCAAAATTGTATTTATCCAAATTTGGTTATAATGGATAGACCTACTAGCACTTGGAATCAACGACTAGCAAGAGAAGGTCAGTCAACCAGAGAGACGAATGGATGCGGATTGTATCTGCAGCAAAGAACCTCAATGGCTCGGAACGCTGAAGAAGAAGATTTATCCACATTTCAACATGACCAGACTATGCATGGAAGATACTTATAATATAGTAACATATAAAGGCAGGAAATCGGACCCTTTCCAAATAACATCTGGCTTGAAACAGGGTGATGCACTATCGCCGCTACTCTTCAATCTGGCTCTAGAGAAAGTTCTAAGGAAGGTAAAGGAGGAATGTGATATTGGAGGAACATCCAAGCTGCTTGGTTATGCAGATGATATAGATATTATCATCTTGAAGAGATTAGAACAAGAATCGCCATGGCGAAAGTAGCCTTTAGCAAGATGAAAAACATTCTGACCAATAAGAAGATGTCAATTGAAACGAGAAAAAGAGTGTTGAGGGGATACATAGAGCCTGTTCTTTTGTATGGATGTGAAACTTGGACAATGAGCAGTCAAGCTGAAAAGCATCTGATGGCTGCAGAAATGTGGTTTCTGAGGAAAATGCAAAGAATACCATGGACAGACAGAAAAACCAATGACCAAGTACTACAGGAGACAAATGAACATCGTAAACTGATTAGAGAAATTAGACGTAGACAGTCAAAATTTTTTGGACATGTTATGAGAAGAAATGGATTGGAGAACTTAGTGACAACTGGCAAGATCGAGGGGAACAGACCAAGAGGAAGACCGAGAGGAAAATACCTGGATGGCTTGGCCACATGGCATGGACGAGACAGGAACACTGAGCTGATCCTCGACACTGGTGATCGAGTGAAATGGCGAGTCATGACCGCCCACGCTTTCCGGCATGGCACATGATTGATTAATTGATAGATATTATAGGGGAAAATGAACAAAAGACATTAGAAATGTTGACTTACTTAAAAGGACAAGCCCAACTGATGGGGCTGGTTATCAACCAAGACAGAATATATGGTAATTTCAAGAGAAGGAATGGCTAAAAACTCTGGCTACATACAAATAGATAATATGACCATTACAAGAATGGAAACATACAAATACCTGGGTACAATCTTCAACTGCTCCAACATCATAAGGGAAGAAATACAAACTAGAATCAATTCTGGAAATAAGATATACTATGCACTTCAACATCTACTAAAATCAAATGCGCTATCTCGTAACACCATAATCACAATATACAAAACACTGATCAGACCAGTTGTGCTGTATGGCTCTGAAACCTGGAGTACAACGAAAGGAGACGAAGCCTTGTTACAAACCTTTGAGAACAAAGTTTTAAGACGCATCTTTGGACCCATTAGGGATACACAAAGTGGAGAGTGGAAAAGAAGAAGTAACAAAGATATTTATGATCTGTTCAAGTCCCCGCTAATCACTGGTATCATGAAGGCTAATAGACTACAATGGCTGGGGCATATGGAAAGAATGGAAGATAATAGGGAAACAAAACTCGCTTACACTCAGGAAATAAATGACCATAGACCCCGAGGTAGACCAAGAAGACGGTGGAGAGATAATATATACACAGACCTACAAGCACTTGGAATCAACGACTGGCTAGAGAAGGTCAACCAGAGAGACGAATGGAGACGGATTGTATCTACAGCAAAGAACCTCAATGGCTCGGAACTCTGAAGAAGAAGAAGATTTATCCAAATTTGGTTACCGATTCTCAGTCAGGATTGCATAAAGTATAATGGATAGATGTGGCATGAGTGGATACAATGCATACTTTTCTTACGGGGATTTACATGGATTTGCTGTCCGGATCATATTGGAGTGTGAAGTAACAAGCAGATCTGTTGGCTTTGACAACACCAGTAGATAGAGTTTTCATGAAGGACAAGGCGGACATTTAGAAGACCTTGGCTTCAACAACACCAGTAGATAGAGTATTCATGATGGACAAGGCAGACATTTAGAAGACCTTGGCTTCAACAACTCCAGTAGATAGAGTATTCATGATGGACAAGGCAGACATTTAGAAGACCTTGGCTTCAACAACACCAGTAGATAGAGTACTCATGATGGACAAGGCAGACATTTAGAAGACCTTGGCTTCAACAACATCAGTAGATAGAGTATTCATGATGGACAAAGCAGACATTTAGAAGACCTTGGCTTCAATAACACCAGTAGATAGAGTACTCATGATGGACAAGGCAGACATTTAGAAGACCTTGGCTTCAACAACACCAGTAGATAGAGTACTCATGATGGACAAGGCAGACATTTAGAAGACCTTGGCTTCAACAACACCAGTAGATAGAGTATTCATGATGGACAAGGCAGATATTTAGAAGACCTTGGCTTCAACAACACCAGTAGATAGAGTACTCATGATGGACAAGGCAGACATTTAGAAGACCTTGGCTTCAACAACACCAGTAGATAGAGTATTCATGATGGACAAGGCAGACATTTAGAAGACCTTGGCTTCAACAACACCAGTAGATCGAGTATTCATGATGGACAAGGCAGACATTTAGAAGACCTTGGCTTCATCAACACCAGTAGATAGAGTATTCATGATGGACAAGGCAGACATTTAGAAGACCTTGGCTTCAACAACACCAGTAGATAGAGTATTCATGATGGACAAGGCAGACATTTAGAAGACCTTGGATTCAACAACACCAGTAGATAGAGTATTCATGATGGACAAGGCAGACATTTAGAAGACCTTGGATTCAACAACACCAGTAGATAGAGTACTCATGATGGACAAGGCAGACATTTAGAAGACCTTGGCTTCAACAACACCAGTAGATAGAGTACTCATGATGGACAAGGCAGACATTTAGAAGACCTTGGCTTCAACAACACCAGTAGATAGAGTACTCATGATGGACAAGGCAGACATTTAGAAGACCTTGGCTTCAACAACATCAGTAGATAGAGTATTCATGATGGACAAAGCAGACATTTAGAAGACCTTGGCTTCAACAACACCAGTAGATAGAGTACTCATGATGGACAAGGCAGACATTTAGAAGACCTTGGCTTCAACAACACCAGTAGATAGAGTACTCATGATGGACAAGGCAGACATTTAGAAGACCTTGGCTTCAACAACACCAGTAGATAGAGTATTCATGATGGACAAGGCAGATATTTAGAAGACCTTGGCTTCAACAACACCAGTAGATAGAGTACTCATGATGGACAAGGCAGACATTTAGAAGACCTTGGCTTCAACAACACCAGTAGATAGAGTACTCATGATAGACAAGGCAGACATTTAGAAGACCTTGGCTTTGACAACACCAGTAGATAGAGTACTCATGATGGACAAGGCAGACATTTAGAAGATCTTGGCTTCAACAACACCAGTAGATAGAGTACTCATGATAGACAAGGCAGACATTTAGAAGACCTTGGCTTTGACAACACCAGTAGATAGAGTACTCATGATGGACAAGGCAGACATTTAGAAGATCTTGGCTTTGACAACACCAGTAGATAGAATGCCATTAAGTCGGCCCTGGTCGGCAAATTAGCCGGATTTCCAAAGGCTATAAACGACAGGCTCATGACCATGAAGTTGCCTCTGCTGAATGGAAGGAAGCACGCAACCATTGTGAGTGTCTACGCACCAACTATGACCAACGAAGATGTCAAGAACAAGTTCTATGAGGACCTGCACAATGTATTAACATCTGTTCCCAAAGGAGACAAACTTATACTCCTTGGGGATTTCAATGCCAGAGTAGGCACGGACACCACATCTTGGAGTGGCATTATTGGAAAGCATGGAGTCGGAAATTGTAACAGCAATAGACTCCGCCTCCTTCAGACATGTGCCGAACATGATCTCCTGATTATGAACACAATCTTCCGTCTCCCCATGAGAAATAGGACATCGTGGATGCACCCTCGCTTGAAACACTGGCACCTCATTGACTATGTCATCGTCAGGAGGAGTGACAGACAAGACGTTCGAGTGACAAAATCCATGTGTGGTGCCGAATGTTGGACAGACCATCGTCTCATTGTCTCGAAAATGAACATCCACATCAGGCCACCACGGCGTCCTCAAGGGGCGAAAATGCAAACAAAGCTAAATGTCACCCACCTAAAAAGCAAGAAAATGCATCAGTCGTTTGAAAATATGCTGGAAGACCGCCTCAAGCCCAATGCTGAAGCTAAACAGGATACAGAAACAGAATGGAGAGCCCTAAAGGACACAATTTACAACACTGCTATGGAAATCCTGGGTCCAGCCCCCCGAAAGCATAAAGACTGGTTTGATGAAAATTCCGAAGACATCAACCAATTGCTGGCCGAGAAACATCTTCTCCTCAAGGCACATTTGAATGACCTAAAGTCAACATCAAAAAAAGATGCTTTCAAGAACATTCAGAGAGTAGTGCAGCAGAAACTTCGGCACATGCGGGACTCCTGGCTGAGCAGCAAAGCTGATGAAATTCAGGGCTTTGCTGACAGACATGATATGAAAAACTTCTACGACTCACTGAAAGCGGTCTATGGTCCTTCATCACCAGGCATAGTTCCCCTCCTCAGTGCAGATGGGGGAACATCGGTCACCGATAAGAAAGAAATCCTCTAACGCTGGGCAGAGCATTTCAGCAAAATCTTAAATGCAACTTCCTTCTTCGATGATGAAACCATCAAGTGCCTTCCTCAAGTTCCCACCAATGAGACTCTTGATGACCTGCCAACCATAGTGGAAATAAACAAAGCCATCCAGCAACTCTCCAGCGGCAAGGCACCTGGTCCTGACTCCATCCCAGCAGAGATATACAAGGCAGGTGGGCCGGTCCTAACAGAGCAGCTTCACCAAGTCTTCACAAACATATGGATGAACGAGACCATGCCACAAGATTTTAAGGACGCGTCAATAGTCCACCTTTACAAACGTAAAGGAAACCGCCAATCCTGTGACAACCACCGAGGCATCTCCTTGCTTTCAATTGCAGGGAAGATACTTGCCAGAATTCTTCTCAATCGCTTCACAGCCCATCTCGATCAAGGTCTTCTTCCTGAGAGTCAATGTGGCTTCAGAAAAGAACGTGGAACTGTTGACATGATTTTCGCTGCAAGGCAGCTGCAAGAGAAATGTCAGGAACAGAACTGCGAAATGTTCTCCACTTTCATTGACCTTACCAAGGCTTTTGATACAGTCAGCAGAGAAGGACTGTGGAAGATTATGGCAAAATATGGCTGTCCACGAAAGTTTGTCCAAATAGTGCGGCTATTTCATGACGGCATGCAGGCAAGAGTACAGGAAAATGGTGAACTGTCTGAACCCTTTCCTGTCACCAATGGAGTGAAGCAAGGATGTGTCCTGGCACCAACACTGTTCATCCTCATGTTTTCAGCCATGTTGATGAATGCCTTCGAGAACGACGACATTGGAATAGACATCAACTACCGTATGGATGGAAAGTTATTCAATCTCAGAAGGCTGAAAGCTAAAACCAAAATTAACAGCGGCACCGTCAGAGAGCTCCTGTATGCTGATGATTGCGCTCTATACGCCAACTCAGAGACGGACATGCAACATAATGTTTCAGCTTTCTCACATGCCTGTGCCAACTTTGGGCTCAATATCAACTTGGAGAAGACTGTAGTTATGTACCAGCCAGCTCCAGGGAATAATCACACTGTGCCGAATATCAAAGTGAATGATCATAGACTAAGTGTTGTGGACAAATTCACCTATCTTGGCAGCACCGTGTCACAAACTGCCACAATCGATGACGAAGTGAATGCAAGAATCTCCAAGGCCAGTGCAGCCTTTGGCAGACTGTACAAGAATGTATGGGACAGAACTGGAAACAAAGCTAAAAGTCTACAAAGCAGTTTTATTATCCACACTGCTATATGCTTGTGAAACCTGGACTGTTTATCAGCGACGCGCTAGGAAATTAAACCACTTCCACACAGTCTGCCTAAGGAAGCTACTGAAGATTAAATGGCAAGACAAGATTCCAGACACTGAAGTCCTAGAAAGAGCATCCATGCCCAGTATCCACACTCTACTGATGAAGAATCAGATTCGCTGGGCTGGTCACTTGACTCGCATGCCAGATCACAGGCTCCCTAAACGAATTTTTTACAGCGAACTGCGTTGTGGTAAACGCTCCCAAGGTGGCCAGAGGAAACGTTTTAAAGACACTCTGAAAATTTCACTGAATGCTTTTGGAATTCATCATGACACATGGGAGGCTGCAGCCAGAGACCGAAATTCGTGGCGTGCATCATTGCGCAAAGGTGCAGTCATATGTGAGGCAACCAGGACTGCAAGAGCTGTGAAGAAAAGGCAGGACAGAAAAACCACTGCAGGAAATCCTCCTCCAGAGACGTCAAGCATTCTTTGCCCACATTGTCACAGAACATTTCGAGCCAAAATAGGCCTTATCAGCCATCTTAGAACCCACGGCTCCACACCTTCAACCCCACTGGATGCAACGAATGGTCATCATCATTCTTGATGGACAAACAACAGATAGAATATTCATGATGGACAAGGCAGACATTCCGAAGACTATCTATAAACTAGCTCAAGATACATTATGTCCAGCTGATAAGCATTTTGTATACTATATTCAATGAACAATAAATTATAGCTAAAATATGAGGCTTAAGCAATTAGGCGGTTGAAGCTAGTTTTGTGCAAACATAAAGAGTTCGTTTTAAATATGAAATTACTGTAGGGATAACAAATAGTTAACACTCAAACAATACATCTGTGTTTAGATACAATAACAGATGAAACAACATATTGTCCAGCAAGAAGGGATGTTTTTTTTGTTTGCATATCCTTTACAGGACATCGCTGTCTACAGTAGCATCTCTCAGCTGTCTGTTGATTTCTTGGCAAGATTACGCTCAGTAGTTTGCCATTGCTTTCTGAGCGGCCAGCTCAGTATCACGCAAGTCACCAGCGGGGGTCGAACCGCTCCCAGTTCTCTCCCGCTACGAGACTCTGCGTGATAAACGGGATTACGGAGAAAGTGTTGTAACCCCTCAGCCAGAGAGACCGGCAGAAGGGATGTATGAGAGGACAAATCCAAAGTTTTTTTACAACCAGTATGTTAAATGGTTTGACCATATAACTAGGTTACTAGGCTACCAACTAACAGTATACCATAACAAGCAATGATGTATAGACCAAATGGAACCCGAAGAAGAGGCTGACAATGTAAACGATAATCAGAAGGAATAACAGAATCCACCGGAATCATGATCTATATATAGGGCACTCTCCCACTGTTTAAGCTTCACCTCGACACCGCAAGGTACAAGAGGAACAAGATGAGAAGAGATGAGATGTAGAGACTAGCCACTATGATTCAGAATCACTGAATTTCACAGGAAATATATTTGCAGATTTGTTCGGCAACTATTTTTTGTGCCTCCAATCAGAGGAAATTAGAGTACTCATGATGTTAAATTCTCTATTTATTTTAAGATTGAGTTAAAACAGAAACTATCTGCTGGATATTGTTTTTCCCTCCACACGCTACGAATCTATACCTCTCGTCTTTTCAAATTTGTTTCCTGGACGGAAGTACAGACCTTATAAGATATAAGTAGACCCATAAATTCCGTTTTAACTAGACTTTGGGTATTGTTCTAGTATGTATTATTCAATTTAGCATCCACTTTTTACCTATAATTTGTAGCTTTTGACTTTAGAGTTGGCAATCCCTCTTAAACTGAAATTGTAAAGATGACATGCTGTAATGGGGTATTTCAATGGCAGGATATAGCAGTTTTCATTGTCATACTCCGGCGATGAACATTTAATTGTTATGGAATATTCATAGCAATTGCAATGCCACTGATTGCATGTCTGCATTCAACACCCATTATAGTATTTATGTGTAATTTGTTATCACTCTACACGGACCACATCGTTGACAATTTTGCAACTTTCCAACGGGACTTCTCTTGTCAAAATGGATCTATGCTGGCACCGTCTCGCTGACACAGCACGCGTGGTCTGACGTCATCACATCATGACGTGGAGGTGTATATCTGTGTGTGCATGTGTATAATAGTATATTAAAAAAACTGGCAGCAGTTATCTCTCCTTTAGTTAGACATCAGCAGTTTTAATCTCCCTTGGCATCGGTATTACCAACAGTTGTGTGAGTGTGTAGGTAGGTCACACTTTGTCAAAGGGTCAAAATCGTATTTTGCTCTTTGTTTATATTAAATGATAAAGTCACACACAAACATTAATATCTCGGCACTCTTCCGAATTCCGGTCCCAAATAGTTCCGCAGTGAATAGGTCAGGGGTTAAGGGTTAGGGTTAGTTGTTAACTAAACACTGACCCTAACCCTTACCCCTGACCTATTCACTGCGGATCTATTTGGGACCGCAATTCGGAAGAGTGCCAATATCTCCGCTTAGAACTGACCTACAGACTTGAATAAGGTACCGTTGGATTTGTTTTTTCAAGAGGTATCCAAGTATGCAAGTTTCATAATTAAAAAGCAATTCAGAAAATGTTACTAAGGTGGCTATGTAGAGACCAATAATACTACCGTACAAACTACCAATACTAATACCAAGATAGAACCATCACCAAAACAAACACTTCACACAACCCATCAGTGCTCCATCTCTCTCCCACAAAATGCTGCAAGGAAAACAGATAGATCAACTGTCAGATGACTGGTGCTGGTACTCTAACCCTGTGATGCCGATACTGATAATGATATTGATAGTTCAATATTAAAATAACCAAGTTTTGAAGTAGTAAACTTTAAACAAAACACTACTCGGACTCGCTCTTTTCGTGTCTTTCATAATCATTATTATAGAAAAAAAAAAAACATGTAAATCCAGACTCAACTATCCATAAATTAAACACTAACAGGCTGTTTGCTTGTTACTGCAACTTCGCTCAGTCGTAACTAAATTACGAAACTAAAATATTATTCTGAATAAGCAATCCTTCTTTAAAATTGTAATCGTGGGTGAGTGTTTGATTGTTTGAAGGTTTCTGTCAACTGTTTGAACTGTTTCGTTTCAAAATTTCAGTTCACAACTGCTTTAGTAGCTTTACTTCAGCTACCCGTGGTCTTGAAGCCAACAGATCGGTTGGAAACATATTTGTAACTGGTCAATTTTACGCAAAAAGACACACAAAATATTTACCACGACTGCTAAATCACGAGTTGTATTAGCATAACACAGACATTTCAAGGTAAACTAAATCTCACGATGAACTTCGTCTCGACAGCGGACACACAAGGCTCAGGGGGAAATACTCGTTACATGTTCTTAACTGCTAGTATGATTTGGGCCAGAATATTTTAGTACAGCGTCTAGTTGCGACATCTTTGGGTTGAAACTGGCTTTCTTTTTGCTCTTCTGATGTTTGTCCATCAAACATTATGATGACGATTCATTTTTTTCCAGTGGGATTGATAGTTTGGAGCCGTGAGTTCTAAGATGGCTGATAAGGCCGATTTTGGCTCGAAATGTTCTTTGACATTGTGGGCAAAGAAAGCTTGACGTTCCAGGAGAAGGATCTCCTGCTGTGGTTTTTTTTTTGGGGGGGGGGGGGGTCCAGTCTTCACCCCCCCCCCCCCTCCCCCGCAGACATCAGACTTATTAGTAACTTGTACTGGGAACAGGTGGCGTTAATTAAATACGGAAATAATTATTCGTCGCCCATAGAGATAAAAAGAGGAGTACGGCAGGGATGCCTCTTCAACTCATATACGGAAAGAATTTTTAAACAAGTCGAACTGCCGGGACTTAACACTTATTTTGAAGAATAATAAACAATATTAGAGATGCTGACTATATCGTGTTACTTGCAGAAAGCGAGCAAGAGTTACAAAACCTACTTGAACAAGTAAACAGTTACAGTGTAGTACATAATGTGGCTTAGATATCAACATCTACAAAAACGTAACCTATGATAATTAGAAGTGGAAAGGGAAATCCATCAATGATTGATTGATTGATTTAGGAACCGACATCACAGCATTCGGGGCATTCCCATAAGCGCTCCGTCCCCATCCTCAGAAGCCAGCGAAGAGTTCCAACCCAATAGTACCAGTAGCAATCTGATTATATGTGCGTCTCGCCTTTCCTCTAAGCGTCGAGCATCGGCCAGATCCCCTCGTCACTCCACGCTGTCGCATTCTTGCCAGACCATGGTGATCCATTTGCTCCTCCGAGGTGTACACGTGCTCCCACAAGGCCGCAACCACGTCTGCCTTATCATGCATCAATACTCCACCAAGTTTTGCAGAGCCAGCCAATCTGTCTGCCTGTTCATTCCCCAGCACACCAGCATGCCCCGGAGAAAATATCCAGACGATGCTTGCCACCCGTGACTTCCGAAGCGAAGCAAGCCACTCGGCACGAAGCTTGCCTGTCCTCACCCTACTCAGCATGCTTTCTGAGTCAGTTACAATCACGATGTGTTGTGTGTGTGTGTGTGTCGTATTCTCCATCCAGCGGAAAGCTGCACTGACTGCCTCCACCTCCATTCTTAAGCTAGATGTTGTGGTATCATATGCCAGGCTCTCCTGCACCAAACGTCGACCATTAGCCTTTGCCAAGAAACCCCAGGCACTTCTACTACCTCTCAACACCGAACCATCTGTGTAGATAATCACATCACCCGGGCGAGCATTATCCTAAATTAGTTGCTAGGATTTCCACTTCCGTGGCCCCTGCTGGCCATTCGATGCACTCCTGGCTCAATGTGATTATAACTCTGCACACTGCACAAGTCTGACTGCTCCGCTGGCACTCTGACCCACTCCTCTCCTCGCAAATCCATCAATGACCATCACAGTAAATGGGGAGATACTAGAACAAGTAACAAGTTTCTCCTATCTTGGACATGAAATAACAGATGACGGCAGAAGTGAAATAGAAACCAAAAAGAGAATAGTATTGGCCAAAAATGTTTTTAGCAGCATGAAATCTGTATTAATATCTAGAGAGATTAACAGCGCATTAAAAATAATAATTGTCAAATGATATGTATATTCAACACTTCTGTATGGCGCGGAAGCCTAGACATCGAACAAGCAGCTAGAAAGTCGAATAGAGGCCCTGGAGACGTGGATATACAGACGAATATGGCGTATCTCATGGAAATAAAAACACTCAAATGCAGAGGTTCTAGAAAAACTGGGAATGAAAAGAGAGTTGATGAAAGAAATAAAAAAGAGGCTATTACCCCCAAAATCCACGTTTTTACGCATGTCTTGCCCCAAGCGTTCCTGAATAATAATTATGCGAATGAATGAATCTACGATTGTATCAAGGCCTAGGAAACAGGAAGTGTTGTGTCCCTTCTTCTTCCTGTTTTGAAATCCATTCAACTGGTCAGAAATTATATCAATTTTTCGTGACTTCTCAATCTTGTATCATCTATTCGCAAAAAAAATGGAATCCAGCCACGATTTTCTTGAAGATTGTGCAGGTATGTCTGTCGATTATGACAGTGTTATTGTGGATATCACTGAACCTTCTGATTTGTTTAGAGATAGTGATGCAGAAAGTGACATTGATTGTAACATTACAGAGGCAGGCTGGAATTTTGACGAAGAGGACCCAGATTTCTCTAGTGTCAGTGAAACTGTAGACATGTATGTTTGGAGTCCTGAGACAACCCCTGTAGTCGTTGAAGGTTTTTTTGAGAACTCTGGGCCAGTACATGATCTTCCAGAGAGTGCAGAACCTTTTGACTACTTCAGTCTCATTGTAAATGAGGACTTTTATCAGTCTGCTATGGAACAAACTAATTTGTATGCCACTCAACGACAAGAAAAGGCAGGTAAAGTGGATGTTTACTGGTCACCTGTGAGCACTCAGGAAATAAAAATTTATATTCGTCTTGCTATACTCATGGGCTATGTTCAATTGCCTGAAACTGCCATGTATTGGAGCACAGATGAAGATCTCTATCATCCTGGAGTATCACAGTGCATGGGGAAAACTAGATATGCAAAAATCTCCCAATATTTTCATCTCAATGACACCAGTAAGCAGAAGCCCATAGGCCACAAAGATTACGATCCACTGTACAAGGTAAGACCGTTCCTTGATATGGTGAGGAAAAACATATCCTCATGTTTTTCTGCTGGCAGAGATATCAGCATTGATGAAGCCATGATTGCCTACAATGGTAGACTAAAGTTCAAGCAGTACATCAAGGGAAAGCCAAACCCATGGGGGATCAAGGTATGGTGTGCGGCAGACGCGTCGACCGGCTACCTACTAGACTTTGATGTCTACACTGGCAAGGTGAAAGATCCAATGCCACATGGATCTGGTCATTATGTTGTGACAAAGTTAGGCAGACCTTTCTTTGGGAAAAATCATCACATCTACTATGATAATTATTTCTCTTCTGTACAGCTGGCACGCGATCTTCTGCGTGAGAAGACATACATATGCTCAACATTTAGGGCGAATAGGAAGGGATGGCCAGATGACTGCAAGCCATTATGCACAAAGAAGATGAAGGCCAATACAGTAATCTTTAGGCAACAGGGTAACACTGTGGCTACTGTTTGGAGGGACAAGAGAGTTGTCAATCTACTTACCACCAACACGACACCAGGAATGACATCCACATCACGTAAGGCACCCGGTGGCAAACAAGATGTTCAGATACCCACAACAGTGGCCGCCTACACCAGATCAATGGGTGGAGTGGACAGGTTTGACCAGCTGTCTCATATTACCCTGTTGGTAGGAAATCTGTGAAGTGGTGGAGATATATGTTTGCCTTTCTCCTGCAAACCTCTATTGTCAACAGCTGGATAATTTGTTCAAACTCCCATCGCCCACACACAAGGGTTGGTGATGTTGGCCATCTCGCTTTTAGGCGTAGCCTGGTTTCTACTCTCTTGAAGGGTAACATTTCGAGGAAACGGAAAGCTTCTTCTTGCCCCACAACTGTAGGTCTGGGTACCAGCAATCTTTTGGACCACAGACTAATTCGTATGGATGGCAAAAGGAAAACTTGCTACTGGTGTGCCAAGATGAACACCAAGTCTGGTAAGAAGAGCAGAGCCAGTGAGGTTGTTTTTGGATGCAGTCTCTGTCAGATATGGCTGTGCAAGGGGGAATGCTTCACAAAATACCATGAATCACTTGTATCAGAGCACTTGGATAAATAGTGCAGGATATTTGCTGCTATCAGGGCACTTGGATAAATAGTGCGGGACACTTTCAACATCATTTTGTGAGTAAAAAAATTTTCTTCACATTTTTTTCCCATTTTGTTTTTGTTTTATTGTTTTTAATGTTGCTTTATGTTAAACTGTGTCCATTTTTCTAGTTTATTAGTCATCTAGGACATTTATATGTCAAACCATTTCGTGTATAATGAATTTACAAAATATCAAGTCATTAATTTTGCGGAGTTATTTCCCTTTTGTTAGTTAATTAAAGGGTTAAAGCGTTTCCTCTGGTCGCCTTGTGAGCGTTTACCACAGCGCAGGTCACCATAAAAAATTTGATTAGACCCTTGCCCTAAACCTTAGGGAGCCTGTGATCTGGTATGCCAGTCAAGTTCTACTACTGCTGGTTGATTCTTCTTCTCTGCTCAATTTTGCCTTCACAGGAATGGGAGACTGGTGTTTTTCGTTTTATTGTTTGTTTTGTTTTGTTTTTCCCCCCGAGAAAATTTAGCGTTTCCTTCGTACACATGGACATCTTTTGTGTTTTTAGCTATCAGTACAGTTTCTCTTATCATCGTTTTGTGTCATGCCGAAAAGCGTGGGCAGTCTTATTTCGCCATCTCACACGATTACCAGAGTCATGGATCAACTCCGTGTTCTTGTTTCGACCATGCCACGTGGCCAAGCCATCTATATAGTTATTTATCTCTCCCCCCCCCCCCCCCCCCCCCGTTCTTTTCCTCTCAACTTGCCAGTTGTCACCATGCTCTGTAGTTTATTTCTTCTACTAACGTGTCGGAAAAAAATGTGACTGCCTTAGACAGTGTCTACGTCTAATTTCTCTCACAAGTTTATGGTTTTCATTTGTTTCTTGTAGGCTTCTCGTTGGTTTTTCTGTCTGTACATTGTTTTCTTTGCATTTTCCTCAGAAACCACATTTCCACTGCCATCAGATGTTTTTCAGCTTGTCTGCTCATTGTCCACGTTTCACATCCATTCAAATGTATAGGCTTTATGTAGTACTTCAACACTCTTTTTCTAGTCCCGAATGCTGTGATGTCGGTTCCTAAATCAATCAATCAATCTTTTTCTAGTTTGCAGTTGTACGCGTCGTGGTGCTCTCTGGACCATGGATAGTTAAAGCTGACCCCCCCCCCCCCCCCCCCCCCCCAGTCTTACAATAAATGGTAGACCTGTGAATAGAGAAATCAGACTGAAGTACCCGGGAATCACTTTGATAGAAGTCTGTCCTTTGGGGATCATGTTGAAGTGGTGGTTACAAAATGTAAGATGGGGTTCAATGCACCGAATAGCAGTAGACGTGGTGTAGAAAATGCTATTTACAATCTTTCAGCACCTGTTCATTTCAGCTGTAGAGAATGAACTGGGAATGCCCGCTGTCTCAAAGAGTCAACTAGTGAAACTTGGGTGCATACAGAATGAAGCCATGAGGGTGATTTCTGGAATGTACAAGGGACACCCCAATATTGTGTATGCGATACACATTGGTGTTGCTGACCATTGTGGACAGACGCAAGCTGTTGCAAGTAAGGTCATACCTCAAGGTAACTGTGGACAAGGAACACTTCCTGCATGATTCCCTGGATGCAGTCAAGGACCACAGGCTGCTATGAGGAAGATCGTGGGTGGCTCAGGCGCAAGATACCATCAGAGAAGTGTGCACACTTGAGAAGATTGGCAGTGGCAACGAGTGGGTCAGTGTCGAACAGAAATTCAGACGTGTGAGGTAATCGTCAAAGTAAGTAGACTGAGAATGTAGGGAGTGGCCAGGGCGCTATTGAAGCTGAAGATAAGCAATTAATTCATGACTACTTTCGTCCTGGTGATGTAATTATCTATATTGATGGCTCTGTGTTAAGAGGGAAAAGAAAGTGCCTGGGAATTCATAGCAAAAGAACATGGCCGATGTCTAGTACAGGAGAGCTTGGCATTTGACACCACAACCTCAAGTTTGAGTATGGAGGTAGAGGCGTTTACTGCAGCTTTCCTTGGTTGAAGAACAAACTGGTGGTGATTGTAACTGATTCACAAAGTATGTTGGCAAAGGTGAAGACTGGCATGCTTCGTGCAGAATGGCTTGCTTTGATTCAGAGGTCGTGGGTTGTGATGCTTCGATTCAGAGGTCGCGAGCATTCCCTGGATCTTCATCACACATAGGTTTTATCCCATTTGGCTATCTCCTGTAGTGTGTGTAAAGAATGAATGTCGTATTAGTTACTTGTTCTTCTTTACCACTTTAGTGTCGTCCCTGGAGTGAAGAGAATCGATACCCACATTTGTTTTAATTCAATATCTCTATTCTGGAGATATCCAGCAGACTCCGTCCACACACTCCCTCAATCTGAAGACACCTTCCTCTCACTCTTACTCACCCCTGGATCATGCCCCCTCTCATTCTTCCCCAACATAACATACTTGACAACTCTCGCTTCAACAAATAAAAACAAGAAATTTATTAAAGCAAAGAGTATATGTAGGAGAAGTGTGTGTGTGTGTATAAGGTGTAGAATGTGTGACGTGTATTCTAATGGTAGACCAGTGATTTAGAAGCAAAGTCTGTAACATCATAGTGCTTAGCACACAACAGCACCATTTTTTCCTGACAGTGAACCTCACCCAGAAGATGACGACTTTCTCCAATCACTCGAACAAACAGGATGCTGGTAATCCGATAGACACTGTTGATCTTGGTCTCCACTCCACCACACGGTGAAGTTACTCTGTTTCCTAATATTTGTTTGAACTGATAGTTCTCCAATTAACTGAAACGTCACTTGGGGAACTCTACTGTTTATTAGTTTCTGGTTATAACATTTTCCCCTCTTTTAGAACACAACCTATTAATGTTCGTTAGGTAGATGTGTATATAGCTCTATATATATATATATGTCCTTAGTATGCGAGTTATTAATCTTCGGTGATGAAGCTTATCCCTCATTAAACACAACACTTCTGTTCATACAATTCCACTCAGCAGAAGCCAGGTTCCCGCAAACCAACTTGGGTATAAGCCCTATGTAGCGGCCTCTCAGCAACCTCTGTCTTCAGATGCCAAGCCATCATTGTATCAACTTTGAACTGCTTCTTCGAAGTAAATCCTCTCCCACTCACGTGGAACACTCAAGGGGAACTGTACATGGAACCTGTAGAGCAGATAACATCATGGTGAGGGCAACTCAGTCCTGACCAGAATTAGGTGATTGTATGCAATTAACAGCACTCAGATCTATAACAGAGATCCGATCTCTGTCATACGGCCAAATACATCAATCATATGATCTGAGACATGGCAACACCAGGAAAGAATAAAGGACGGGACCCAGCAGATGCCCTACTGAAGATCCTACCATTACACATTCCCCTCCTCCCTCTCAACCATCCTTAATCTCTCTAATTATTATTCCACTACATGGTCCTCAACTTCCTGAGTAAAACGATATATAACACAAGCTACTTGAAGCCACAAAATAGAATACTAGTGCCGACGCTCCTATGATACTTTCTAGCACCGCACTTATAGAACATTCTATCACTAATCCAAATACATTATATCACTACACAGTACTGTACTCTATTCATAATCATACTCTTAAGTAGATATAATTAATTGCCTACCATATGTCTATTCCTGTTGTTACTCGAGAAACTAGGCAATCCGATTGGATCTATGTCCGTGGATAACTATCACTACTTAGATAGGCTAGTCCCTCTAATATACCACAACTGGGAATTATCCCCAATTCTACACTTCAGAATGTTTTCCTCGACTCCATCCACCTGTTTACTGCACTGGGTTTTATATAGGTGCTTGAGTGAGTCACCGGAAAGTCCAGACGCCAATCAGTCCAGAATCTGGCTTTGTCCTCCTGTTTCCAGACTAACCAGAGTCAATTAGCTGTCAAGTTTCCTTTTCATCTGTGGAGTTCTTTGTCTCATCCAACAAATATCCGGGTTGTCTGTAAGCCAAAGACCTTTCTCCCATTACATAATCCTTCTGACCTCTAGCAGGCATTCTGTCTATCACTTGCAACGACCCACTTCCGTTTGGTAGACAAATGTCGCCAGTACACACCTCTCGAATAACATCCTGTCATCAAACTTGTCGACTATGTGTAGACAACTCTACGTGACTCCCTTTGATCTCATACACACTGTTGACCAGGTGTCGAGAATCTGTACAGACGTATTGTCCTCAGTTTGTTCACCATAAAAGCGTCAATTGTGTTAGCAAAATAATGTCGGGTTTGGTTATCATTGATCGACTGACAAGTTAATTTATCCTGTGACATCTCCTTCTGCAGGCCAACCTGCTGAAAGTGTCACACAAAGTACAGACTCGTAGCTCCAGCGACGATCTCAGGAGTCTCAGAGAAAACTACAACTGCGAACCAACTGATGCAGAATTGAACCCACAACCTTCGGATCGCAAGGCAGATGCTGAACCACTTGGCCACAGTGACCCCCTTCCAAGTTTTGGAAGTAATCTTATTGGACTTTGTAAAAGGACATTGGGAAGTTATTTAATAAAATATTGAAGAAGCTTTGTGTTACGCAATACAGGTTTTATTCTTCTGCCCATTATCCCCTACTCTACTGGTACAATATCGCATCAACCAACTCAAACCAAGCCATCCTGTATTTTGCTATCTCCAGCAGCTCTCTTCATGTCCTCCCCTTGTTATTCATTATTTTCCTCATACCATCAAAATCATCGCAAAGTAGTGTGCTTCCAAATTGCCCACAGGTGATTTTGAGCCCTGGACTAGATTATGTCGAGGAATTGTGAAACTGTGTTTCGCTAACTCCCTGTCGCAAAACCTCCAAATTGGCGTGTCTTCACGGAAAGGAATTCCCCGTAGGCGGGGCTTAGCGGAGTTATCTGGGTCTCGAGTTAATTTTAACCTCGGGAAAGCCGTCTAAAATCGCACCTTATTAGAATGATCTTTTTCTTTCTTGTTGTTGATACTCCGGCTGGCGTTATGCACCCGGAAAAACTATCAACTGAACCTACATGGGTTTCTCGTGGGTAGAACCCATGAATCTCGGGGAAAGTGATTTTCTCCCGTAAATGCAACTTCTGCCTGCTTAGAGAGTATTCCCGGCAAAGCAGAAGCCTGCCATTGCAATCACTTCTCTTGCCGACCAGACATACCTTTTCAGACCATATTTGTCTTCAAGGAGCTGTCAAGCACCCGACAATATTATGGCTGATTCCAGTATTGGTTCAAACTCTAAGGTAATAACACTATTACTTCTTTTCTTGTCTTGATTAATAGTATTACGCGATTATCAGTACCGCTATCTATGCTGTTAGTACGTCAACTCATGAATATTATGTAATGCATCGATAAATTTTAGTCATGAAACTAGGACAAAGGCTTTTTTTTGTTTCTCTTCTAACGTAATTCTTTAATACTGATTGGAAATAGTGTTTTTATCAAAGTCCTTTAGTACAGGCCCGTTTACTCGATCGATAGAATATTGTTTGATTTAGGTACTTGCATTTATTTTTATTTATGAGAGGGCAGTATAATTCTGTGATGTCAGTTAATATTGTCCCGGGTGCTATTCTATCAGACAGGACAAGTTTAAGCATGTAATGTGTTCCAATATTATTGATTAATCACTGGGTTCTTTCATTCATAGCATGTCCTTTGCAGAACCTCCTCCCAAAACAACCTTCGGGAAAACTTCTCGATCACAAGCAAATGTCCCCGTTTTATACACCTTTTTAGATCATTCGCCACATCCTGCCCCATTTTCTCTTTGGCCTTCCTCTTCCTCTCTTCCCAGGCATATACCCTTCCTTATTGTTCTCTCCAAACTGTCGTACGTTCAAGTGACCAAAATACCTCAACTTTCTTTGTTTTAATTTTATCGTCTTTAATAGCCATCCCTCCTCAATATTCAACTCTTGAAGTCTGGATGCATTTGTTCTTTCTTTACCCAAGATATTCTTAGAACTCGTCTATAACATTTATATTCAAAGGCATGTATGCGCTGTTCAGCTTGTTTAGTAAGTGTCCATGTCTCACAGGCGTTATGTTGCAATGGGAAAGATGCATGCTCTTAAAAATCTAATTTTTGTAGTTCTGTCTGTCCCACTCCATAATTTATTCATCGTTTCAACTAGGTTACGGCGATTCATTCCATGTGACTGCCCATCCATCTATTCATGTGCCATGCTGGTAAGCGTGGCGGTCATGTTCTGCCTTCTCACTCGATAACCAGAGTCGTGGATCAGCTCCGTGTTCCTGTATCGACTATGCCATGTGGCCAAGCCATCCAGGTATTTACTTTTCGGTTTTCCCTTGGTCTCTTCCCCTTCGATCTTGCCAGGTGCTGATTTATTCCATGGGAATGTGGTGCTGATTTATTCCATGTGAATGTGGTGCTAATTTATTACAGGGGAAGGTGGTGCTGATTTGTTCCATGGGAATGTGCTGATTTGTTCAGTGTCATGGCGGTGCTGATTTATTTCATGTGAGGTCATGTGTGTATATTTCTCGCGATTCCGGAAGGAACGGCGTGTGGTTGTACCGTGCAATTCCTGGAGGGATAGCGTGTGTATCTGCGTCGTGATTCTGAGGAGAATGATGTGTCTTATACGCTACACTTTACTCTACTTAAGCCTCATTGTCTGGGGACACCTATTCTAGGGTTAGGGTGATGAGGAGGAGGGGTCTTTTATATCTCGAGAGATGACAGGAATTATGGGATGGGATGCTTGCTGCATTCTGAATATGAGATGACTGGTCCAACCAGGCTAGTCGAACCGTTCACACTTTGACCACAGCTAATTAACGGGGTAAGGGAACGGGTTTGGACTTTCACCATCTACAGGGGGTGTGATATCCTGTATATTTATAATACTCTTTGCCTTTTATGGGAGAGGGGGTAACAAGGAGGGTTTCTCCATGATATGGGGCGGAGATCCCAGAGAAGCTAATGGTGATGGTGGATGAAAGGGAGATGACCCATACACTTATGTAAGATTTCAGTATTTTACGTTAGTGAATGAAGAGGGGGGTGAGAGAGAGGGAGTGGGAGGTACCAGGGTCAGGTGACAGGGGTACAGAATGACCAGACCCCCGTACTTTCTGGAACTGCCTCCCAGACGAGCAATTCTAGGTGCTGCCTGACAATGGAAGCGCACTCATGTCTGAACTTCTACTATGATGTATACGATCCAGTAACCCGTAATGAAAGGTTAATATTTAATCTGATGGCATATGCTCCTAATGTGTGCTATGTATGTCTGTGTTGTTGCAGAATGCTCTCACCCACTACTCTCCTTGCAGGGTTTGCCTTCTAAGTTGGATTCAAGATGCTTACACTGAAATGGGAGAATTTGGCTCTATGCTAACTCCAGTTGGTCAACACACTGGGAGCAAGCCAACGCAGTTACCCTCTGTAAGAGCACACCCGACGGTGATGAATTCATACAGTACCTGTTATTTCAATATGAGATACTTTTCAACATCAAGGTGAGAGAATCAGTCACGACGAGTATGACTGTCATAATGACACTGCCAAATGCTTTACCAGACCCAGGTGGGGTCTAAAAGACATATTCATTATAGTAAGGGACTTTGCTATATTGATCTACGATGTGACATACACTCTACATCCCCAGACCCAGTTGGGGTCCTAACAGTCACACCAATAGTCACTCATACCATTGACTTGTGCCACCATAACTTTTCCGACCCAGCACGTGTCAGTCAGATATTTTTGACTCTAGTTGAGCTACCAAGCTCCAACGTGTTTGCTTCGCTCAGAGATCTTCATAGAGGAACACCTACTGACATAGTGTTCTCCCCAGTCAGACTTTATAGTGAGACTCAACCTCGTGGTAGCTACGTCACAGGGTGACACTTCTTCAGTGAATAGTGTTAGTATTAACCTACTGTCATCAGAACTCAGGATGTTTATTCCCAGTTGGTGATCACCAAGGGAACTTGATGAGACGGACTGCTTCGTCAACTATCAAGGCCGCTCTCGCATGGAGGGATCCCAGTGAGGTTCAATGACAAGACCCGATGTATGCACACTACAGAAGCTCACTTGTCTCATGATGATATCTAGATCATCCCTGACTCATCTATACTGTTGTCTAACTGTACATATACCTACCGTCTACCCCAATCTTCATTCTTCTCATCTGGACTCTATTGTATAATGCATATTCTAATTAGTTACTATGCCTTTACTTGAGTTTATGTGTGTCTTCTGGACTGAGCCCCCTCAGGGAACTAGTCCATAAGTTGAGAGAGGAAAGACAGGTGGAGTCCAGAGTCTGTGGGGGTTCAGTAGACTAATCATAGTTGTGTTGTGGTCAGTACGGGGTGGAAGGTCAAAGTGTACCCCTATCTATCAAAGCCCCAGGGGTCTCGGTACACTCCCTTACACCACAGATGTAAACAATATAAAATGACACAAAGTAGTGCAGCTTTACATAACAGATTTACGACACACCTGTTATGTAAAGCTGCACTACTTTGTGTCATTTTATATTGTTTACATTTTCACAGCTTTACCGCAGTTCACCCGCAGATTTCAGTGACTGAAGGTAAATGTGAGGTAATATCTTCAGCTTGGTCAGCATGGCTGAATGAATAAGAACATGTAGTACTGGAAATGAAACACAGGACACGTGTGCCTGGAGGTTAATCGACTAACATCTACACCATTGATTGTGCATAGATGTATCATAATTAAATAAACTATAGTTAGATTCTCCAGAAGCATAATCTACACTGAAGACAAACACAAAAACTATAACTACTGAATATATTTCCATTTGTGGTTTTCAAAGATCTACAGTGTGTGTGACACACATACACAAAATAACTATAGCATGTACAATCGACAGACAGTCAGACACAGAGAGAGAGAGGGACAGACACAAATGCATGCATGTGCGCGCGCGATGCGCATGCACACAATATAATAACTACGGCATATTTTATGTTTTTTCTTGGTTTTCTAACTAGAAATACAATCTACAGTGACAAACACACAATACAATAACTATGGCATATTGTATTCCAGATTTTAAGTTTTCTAAACAAGTACAATCTACAGTGAAAGACACACACAAAACAATAACTATGGTATAGTTAATTCCATTCTTACATTACTAAAGAAATACAATCTACAATGACAAACACACAAGACAATAATTATAGCATATTTCACAACATTCTTAGTTTTCTACAAAAGTACACTCTACAGTGACAAATACACAAGATTAGAATTATGGCATTTTTATTACATTCCTGGTGCCTGCCAAGGGCATTTTGCTCGGAGCTGAGGATTTGTAGGTTTATGTCAGAAGTACAGAACTTGTTCTGCAGTGCACATCTGCCAATTGTTCTATCTAAGGAAATGAAAAGGCAGATGAACAAGCCATAACTGGTGGGGGGTGTGAATCCTGAGCAAGCCTATCCATCCTAGAGCTTGAAAGAGGCAAAGACACTTGTAAAACAAGCAATGAAAAAAAAAACAATTCTTCTGCTCGCTTTGAACTCAAGTGTAGTCCATACATGCGCTACTACTTCTAATGCACTGGGCTGATATTTTGCGTATGGATTAGCTTACTCTATTACCAGCGTTCCTCTCATTAGGCGAACTCACTCCGACCTCTGAGGTACTTGTAATTGATGTCAAGGACGAGAAATCAACATTGTAGTCCAACTGACCGGTGTGGAGGTTGAACCCAGCTACCTCGGCATCAGAAAACTGGAAGTTTAAAATTGAACACTCCTATCCTTCGGCCTTGTCAACCTCCACAATGGAAATGAATTGGAGAAAACAAATGGAAGGTCACAGACCACAGCATTACAGCATCATGGGATAGGTAGAAACCAGCAAACCAGCTCCTTCAGGCCGAGATGGTTTCGATAAAATAGATTTACTGCTGCCGAGCTTCTATAGGAGTCAAAAACACAAAATAGCTCTGAGAAGCTTGATAGATGGAAATACAAAGGGAATGCCAGAATCTGTGTGTGTTTTTTCATCCATCAAACTTCACAGTCATATTTTGTGTTTTTATTTGGACTCAAGACTGAGAACAGGAGACTGTGGATTCGGAGCACATCTTCACCAGATGGATTTCAGAGACTCTGATTTATAGTTGTTCAGCACTAATGCAAATCTCCAAAGCACATCCCATAAGACTGCCCAGAATTTGCCACAGAGGAAGCAAATCTGGCCTGCAGGACTACGAAAATATGTGAAAAGAAAAATACAAGAAATTGTCCAAAATCTTGATTATAAAATTTTTTTTAAAGCAATGGTTTTTTGGATGTAGTTACAGAATAACCAAAACAACTCAAAAATGAGGTGATGTTACACACTATTGTTTGAGTGAAAACAAAGATTTTGTAATCATAAATTTATTTTAAACTGCTAGGTTAAATTTAAAAAAAATACTACTGAAATAGATGAATGATCTGAGTCAAAAACCCACATTACACCACTCAGGACAATCCCATACGTGCTCCGTCATCTTCAACAGCCAGCGAAGAGTCCCAATACTAATGGTACCAGTAGCAGCCTGATTGTGTGTCCGTCTGGCCTTTCCTCTGAGTTTTGAGTGTCAGCCAGATCCTCTGGTCACTCCCTTCGGCACCATTCTCTCCAAGCGATGATGAATTACCTGTTCTCCTGCGCTATGCGCATGATTCCAAAAGGATGAAATGGATGAAACGAACATAGTAAAAATGGAATGTCATATGCTGGCATAGCACCCAAATGTAAGTTATGTATAAAGTCAGTCTCTCCCGGGATGGTTAACCCGGTCAACAAATGCCCGCAGAAGTCGGATGTGTCGGCCTAATGGCGCAAGAATGCAGCTTTGCTGTAAACAGGCACAACACAATCACATCCGGAAAAAAAAAAACTGGATGAACGCAGAAGAAGAAGAAGTCAGTCTGTCTTCTGCTGGTGATATATAAACATACAAACAACCAATGGTTAGTCTTCTTTAAAAATATAATAAGAAAGCTAACCATTGGTTTAATTATTCAGATCTTCAAGTTCAGAATTAGAAAAATTAATTTAACAGTGTCAGCATCAATTTAAAAAAATGCGCGCGCACACACATACACACACACATGCATGCATGCATGCACACATATATGCATGCATGCATGCACACATCTGTGCGCATGCACGATCCCCCACCACCCACCCCCGCGCGCACACACACACACACACAAAGCTACATAGAAAACTTCAAAAGTCTGGATTGTTATTATCAAAAGCCACTGGAAACATTGGTTTAACCCGAGTACATTCAACTGATAAAAATAAGAAATAAACAAAACTGAACACATAAAGTTACTTAAATAAGTTGGATTCTTTTAAAACCACCAACTCCGGGAAGGTTAACCCGGTCAACAAATGCCCGCAGAAGTCGGATGTGTCGGCCTAACGGCGCAAGAGCGCAGCTCTGCTGTAAACAGGCACAACGCAATCACGTCCGAAAAAAAACTCCGGATGAACGAAGAAGAAGAAGAAGAAGAAGAAAACCACCAACAGGCAGAAATGAACTAATTTTGAACTAAGCCAAGTCCCTATGAGTTTATTGGTATATCCTAACAAGATATGCTTTCCTTAACTCCTTGTGTCCCGTCCAGTTGTTACACTAACCCACTTTATCCCAATTATTACTTTAACTCCTGTTACTCAATAGCGTTATAATCTGAACTCCCCTTGACAGAACGTTCATTGGTTTAAAGTAACAATTGTTTCACAGTGCATAAATTAAAGAAACAACTGACTGGGACTGAAACAAATTAATGAACACCATTTACAATACAATTATAACTAAACTGAAAATAGTTTTTTTCCAGTTTTAAATGTAATTACTCATTGAGGATTGTGTCTTTTACAGAAGTAGAAGTGATAATAATATATGCAGCTGTGAGATATAACTATATTTAAACTGTAATGAAAGCTGAGAATAGACAAATTACACGATCTGCTCAATAAAAGCTAAAATCAGACATTCTGCACCCCGGGAAGGTTAACCCAGTCAACAAATGCCCGCAGAAGTCGGATGTGTCGGCCTAATGGCGCAAAAACGCAGCTCTGCTATAAACAGGCACAATGCAATCACGTCTGGAAAAAAAAAATCTCTGGATGAATGCCGCAGAAGAAGAAGACATTCTGCATATATGTCTATTGAAAACTTAAAACAGACATCATTATTTATTTTTATTTAAAAAGCTTTCAAACAGGCATACTGCATGATATATTTAATGAAAGCTGAAAACAAACACAGGGAATGATCATCTTAGTGTAAGCTAAAAACAGACATACTGCATGCTGTCATCACATTCTGTGTGAAGCAGCTCACATCAAGTTTATTGATTATTCCATAGATGATATCTATGTCTGTCTGTCTGTCCCACGCAGATGTTGCATTTATCCATACTATTCCAACTATCACTTTAATTCTTTCGCCCTGTTAAATTATTAATAACTTTGTATCCAAATTTTCCTTCTTTTCACTCCTTTCATCTCTCAATGGAGGACAGGCCCTCAACCAACACATGCCAAACTCACTATAGACTTATTTATGATTGGTTAGATCTGGCAGCTAAAAGTGTTGTACAGGATAAGGCAGCCAACATTCTTCAGTCGTCTGAGTTACAGTTAGTATCCTTTGCTCCCTTATAGGCCTTGACAATACATGGATGATCCAAATGTTTGTTACTTTTAATACCAGGGGGCTTCAAATGAAAACCTTAAATGTTTTTTTTTTTCTGTGGAGGGGGGCGGGGTTGAATATATTCTGAAAAAGCAAAGAACAAATGTATCAATTTTCAATGTAGCCACTACAGTGTTCAATGTAAATCCTCCAGCGCAGATAAATTGCTTGGATTCCGGTAGAAAAAATTATCTTTGTCGTGTGTGTCACCACTCTGGGGTCACTACTCAGTGTGTCTGACCTGGTTATGAACAGTCTGTCACAGAAGTCACACCATTTTTAAAACTTCCTACTCTACTCATACACTTGCTGAACCTTCATTCGCCGATGAACTTCTACAGGTTTCACCCTTTCACTGATCAAAAAACGGATAACAGATCCTCTTTGGTGTATGTCAAAAGCGAGGTGGCTATCTTTAAACTGTCCTTATTGACATCATTGTGTTCATCTGCACCGTGATGTTGTGTGCTTAACCCTCTTGACATCCGTAACAGCAATACGGATAGGTTACAAGACAATGGTATGGTTATTGTAATTTCTATAACAGTTTTAAGGTTTTCATTTGAACACCCCTCATTGTTAAAAAAAAGTTTGATTGCAACGTCCTGTCAAAGATATGCAACTATCTCATCATTTGTGGCTGTGATTTACTAGGTAATTTTAAGTTCAGTATTTTGCCATAGCTTTCTGAACACCTGATGATTTGCACAGTGATCTGGTCCCAAATTGCCTGTGGCTGATTTTGAACCTGGTGAAAGGCATAAGAAGAAGAAAGAAAAGGAGAAGAAAAAGAAGAGGAGAAGAAAAAGAAGAGGAGTAGGAGAAGAAAAAGAAGAGGAGGAGGTGAAGAAAAAGAGAAGGAGGAGATAAACAGTATACAAACACACATTTGATTTCATATTTAAAAACCCCTGCATCATAGTAAATCTACTGTTACAAACAAATTCAAAAATACATCAACAAAAGCTTATCTCTACAAATGTGAGTCCAAGATTGTTGATGCAGCTTGTATCATGATATTCCAAGTGGAATTGAAATGTCTAATTGTCCCTGAGAGCGTGGAAAATGTAACCCTTCATTTGTATGATGCCCCGACACTTCAGTATCCCAGAGTACCTGACGGCCCACTGTGGTTTCCAGTTCTGGCTGTCAGATTTCGTCGATACAACCTGCACAGTCTCCTGTAGTTTTTCAACTGAAATAAACTCTTTAAAAAAAGCGTAGAAAGTTGTATTAAAAACATGGGGGTAACGGTAAAGATAAAGGTTTAAGTAAAGTCATCATCATATGCCATATTGATCAGCATGGACATGTTTTGCCATTTCACAAGATAACCAGTGTCGTGGATCAGCTCTGTGTTTTTGTCGTGATTGTGCCATGTGGCCATCCAGAAATTTACTTCTCTCCCCTTGTTTTTCCCATCAATTTTGCCAGTTGTCACCAAGTTTCTACAGTTTATTTATTCTCATAACATGCCCAAAAACCGTTTAATTTCTCTAATCAGTTTTCATTTGTTTCTTATAGGACTTCATAGGTTTTTCTGTCTGTCCATGGTATTCTTTGCATTTTCCTTAGAAACCACATTTCCACTGCCATTATATGTTTTTCAGCTTGTCTACTCATTGTCCACGTAAAGTAAAACACCCCACTGTCCACATAAAGTAAAACACCTCACTGTCCACGTAAAGTAAAACACTCCACTGTCCCACGTAAAGTAAAACACCCCACTGTCCACATAAAGTAAAACACCCCACTGTCCACGTAAAGTAAAACACTCCATTGTCCACGTAAAATAAAACACCTTATTGTCCACGTAAAGTAAAACGCCCCTCTACACACGTCAAGCCGCATTGGGCATATGATACTAGACCCATATATGTATAGACAAATCTGCACTCAGTCAGAAAAAAAAATAATCCTGAATCTGCTGGGGACTGAACCCAGACCACAGTCTTGGGATGGAAGCAACCCGACCACTATGCCACATCAGCTTCCATTAAACAAAAAAAGGTTTGTTGCATATCCTTTACAGGATGTCGCAGTCAACCGCAGTATTTTGTTGGAAGTTCTAGTACAAGTCTTTCACTCTCCTCAGCTATCTATGCACTACAATGGTTGCTAGACACCATCCTGCTTATGACCCAGACTGGAATGGACACTTAGCAAACATTGCTCATAGAAGAAGTAGAAGACAAACGGCCTGGAGGTGTCAACAAGTCCAAGTTGACTGCTGACTTCTTTGGATTTATTCATATTAACATCTGACTGGTGTACAAAAAAGAAGATACTGATATTATTCTCAATCACCTACCTGATTTGTGTGTAAGAAGCTGAACATTTACATCTAAAGGTGTACCAAGAAGAAGAGGTGGAGGAGGAGGAAGCAGCAGCAGCAGAAGAAGAAGAAGAAGAAGAAGAAGAAGAAAGGGAGGAGGAGAAGGAGGAGAGGAAAAAACCAAAGAAGGAGAAGAAGAAGGAGGAGAAGAAGAAGGAGAAGAAGAAGACGAAGAGAATACGAAGAAGACGAAGAAGAAGAAGAAGATAGTGATATTATTCTCAATCACCTACCTGGTTTGTCATTGTGTGTAAGAAGCTGAACATTGACAGATTTAGCATATTCCGTCAGATCCTGTGGCATGACACAACAAGACTCCAAGTTTACTTGATCAATGCATGGTTTTACCTGGGATACAGTCAATGGCAGCTGTCACTTACAGAACTAACCGTCAAGAACTAACATTAATGAACTAACAGTAAACTAAAAGCAAGGGTTCCTTTTACAGACATATGGGCATTCTTTTGGGCGTTCTCTCACTTTGACCTCAAGCATAGTCCACACGCTTGCTACTACATCTAGTACACCGGACTGATATTTGCGTGCGGATTAGCTTTCCCTATTACCAGTGTCCCTCACCATCAGGTGAACCCACTCCAACTACTGAGGTTCTTATAATTTGTGTTCCCCATGTCAAGGAGGAGACGTCAACATTTTCATCCAACTGACAGGTTGAACCCGCCACCTCAGCATTAGCACACCGGAAGTTTAAAAGAGAATTCTCTTATACATTAGTCCAAACTGACTTCACATGGGGCACGCTGAGCTAGATACAGGGTGTATTTTTAATGACTGTGCAGTGTTTGAAAATATTGCCGGTCCAAGTTTTGTATTTACCTATTATGCTGCATGAACTTTACAGAGGGTGAATACAAAATTTGGACCAGCAATATTTTCAAACACTGCACAGTCATTACAAATACACCCTGTATATCTTTACAGACCACATGGCACTTAGTGTGTGATGTGGTTGATACCGCGTCATTTACTTCCCAAAACATTTTCTGATAAGTATTTTAGGCTGAGTCAGACTGGGAGCCCAGCACAATTTATGTATTTGAAACTGCCCTGATGTGGACTCAACCCAATACCAATGGTATGGAAGTCAAACATCTAGCCACTATGTCACTTTCTTACGGAACTAATACAGATTGTTTTCTGTCACTGTATCAGTCTATTCTATTATCTGTCCATATCTCCTGGAAAGTGTCGTAGAACAGCGGCCAGCATGCTTGCCCGCTGGCCCAGCAGTCATGTGTTAGAATCCCATCAAGGCAGATTTTGAAAACTTCACCTTGTCTCCAGTCTGACCCAGCCTTAAATGGGTACCAGGAAATGTAGTGGAAAGTCATAGCACCTGGTATGATAGTGACCACATCAACCTTAGTAGTGGTGATTGGTCCATACAATACACCCAATAAGCCTCAAAGGGTGAAAAAAGGTCTTTTACGTTTTATTTTTATATCCTGGAGACAACGCTGTAGATGCAGACAGTTAAAAGTTAGTTGCATGTCCTTTACAGTAAATTGCAGTCAAGCATTGTTTTGCTGTTTGTAATTTCTTGGCAAATATACGTTCAGGAGTTTGCCATTGCTTTCTGAAGGACTGGCACTCACACCTTTGTATGGGAAACTAACACAAGGCAGTCTGTTTCCAAATTGCCCACAGCTGTGTTTCAAACGTGGTAGCTGTGTTTTGAATGTGGTATATGGTATTACGAACTGGGTCCGTAACCCCTTCGCCACAGAGACAGCATACAGTACAAATGTTGAAAATAATAAGTCCTTTCTCCATGCGGCATAGATAAAAATGAAACAAACATCACATTACTTTTGCCCAGTTGTACAGCTCCTCCAATAAATCCTTGGTGAGATCACAGATGCCAAGGGAAAGTACTTTGTCAGAGGTTACAAGCTGCTCCATTGCCTCCCAATAGGACTTGATTGTATTCAGAGACACCTGCAACCAGAAAGACAGAACCCAGAATACACACTGCCTGTGTAAAGGACAAGTTCAAGACAGACATAGTCACATGGACTGGCACCTTGCCGCCTTGACAGACGATAGTTTGTAAAATGGAGTTATACCTCTCCATAACACAAAGCGTGGGATGAATTTAGAGACCATGTGTTACCCATGCAGCATGATCCCTCTCTCGTTCTGCCAAGTTTACTCCAGAGGAAAGGTAAACCAATACGCCTGGAACAAGACAAGCTGCAGAAGCTGCCAGATCAGCAAAGCAATGCTCTAACTGTCCGCCTGTAGGAGCTTCAATCCTAGACCAGTTGCAACCAAGACTTAGGGCCTGGTCTGCCCTGCCATGACATTTAGTCTTTAGGTTGCATTTCCTGGCACTAAAATAAGACTTGTACCCTTGCAATTGCGCTCCTCCGCCCGAAGCCGTTGGCACAATGTGGGGTGTCGGGTTTGGTAAGCATTACCTAACATTTGGCGCTAACAAAAGCAGGTAAGACCATCTACTGTCATATGGTAGCTCAGTCATATCTAACTAAGACCTGACACAACATAGTCACATAGGAGATATCAAAATCATTAAGTGTGCAATGAGGGTTAGCTGCAATAAGGCTTCAATACTGTGTCCTGAAATTTCATGGTGCAATCATACATACTTCTTTCAGTTCATCTCTTGATTATTGTCAGGTCTTAGTCAGATATGACTGACCTACCGTACAACATTAGACAGTACTACCTGCTTTCGCATAGTGCTGAATGTTGGTTGGCTCATCAAACCTGACACCCCATATTATGCTAACAGCTTCGGAGCAAATGGAAGGTTACAAGTCTTATCCTAGTGTGAGGAAATGTAATCTAAAGACTAAATGTCATGGCAGGGAAGACTAGGCCCTAAGCTTTGGTCAGCAACTGGTCTAGGATCGAAGCTCCAGCAGGCGTACAGTTAGAGCATTGCTTTGCTGATCCAGCAGCTTCTGCAGCTTGTCTTGTTCCAGATGTGTTGATGTAACCTTTCCTCCGGAGTAAACAAATCAGGCCTATGCCTTTTTTGAAGCACAAGTAACAAACTATCTCTGTCAAAACAGCAAAGTTCAAGGTGTCAATAATCTGTTTATGTAGTCTGCCCACTAGAGTATTCCTCTTGCATGCTCACCTCCACACTTCTCTCTAGAAAATCCTTTAAAACGAGTTGTCTCTCTTTTTAAGGCATATGTAGCTTCATTGCCTGCCCTTGAACTTATTCTTCATCTTCTCATTCTTCTATCAAGGGCAGTGCATCACACTTAGGTCAATGTGTCTAATTCAACATGCACTTGTGTAAGGTTTGCATCCTATAGACAAATTTCATTCAAGGCAATGAACTCCATCTACCTATGTCAATGCATGTGTATGAAAGTGTGGGAGTCCGTATATTAATTTGAGTGACAGTGTGAAGGAGTGCGTGTATGAAGGAGTTTGTGAAGGAATTTTATGTATGATTGAATATATATGGGCATAAGAGTAAGAGAGAGAGAGAGAGAGAGAGAGAGATGGAAAGAGAGAGAGATGGAGAGAGGGATGGAGAAAGAGAGCGAGAGAGAGAGAGTGTATGAATAAGTAAACTTTTGGTAGTGGGTTTGTGATTATGAATGAGAATATGTGTATGTGAGGAAGTGTATCTGTGTGTTACTGAATGGGTGCATAATTGTGAGAGTTTGTTCAAATGATGTAAGTATGTATGCAGGTATGTACGTATGTGTTTATGCATGTGCGTATGTACGTGTGACTGGCTGCCTGCCTGTCTCATAACATGGTATATGTATTGTTTATGATTACAACATTCATTTGACAATGTTTTTGCTTTTTGTCTATATGAATGTAACATGCACAATAAATAATTAATGTACAAAAGACTAGCGATTTGAAGGCTGAATGTAAGACAGGCCTGTGTGCCCAATTTGTGACCCTTTAAAAATAAAGTTTATTCGTTCAGTCGTGGGAAAGTGTAAACACTGTTGCCAGGGGAGCAACCGAATGGCCTAACCTTTGTTATTTCCATATACCATGACATTTTTAACGTGCAAAACTTGCACATGGGACCTCCTGTTTTTCTCCCTTATCTGAGAAGGTTAAGATCCATCTCACTACCAAAGAGATCGGGGGAACCTGTGATGTCATTAGTTTCCAACCCTAAGCTGAAATCAAACTTTGAACCCTCTGAGCTTGAGATGGACACCATAACTGCTCACTTTCTCTCTCACACACACTCATGTATGCAAACATACACACAAGCACCCCATCCAATCTTCGCCAGATCACATTTAGTTATGATTTCTTCAATCTTAATTTTTATAGACCTCTTTGTTTTGGTAGCTTTTCCTGCAGGGGTATTTTTCTTATTCATCTGTGGTGAAGAGGTTACTGACACAATTCGTAATCTCACATACCATGTTTAAAACACAGCTGTGTGCAATTTGGAAACAGACTGTCTTGCATTGTTTCCCATACAAAGGTATGAGTGCCAGTCCTGTGTGGCAAACTACTGAACGTACACTTGCCAAGAGATCACAAACAGCCAAAAAATGCTGGGGTTGACTGCCACTTTCTGTAAAGGATATATAACGAACTTTTAGTATCTGTATAACCACATTTCAAAGCTTCAATTTTGTCCTTCAATTGTTCACTCCAGGCCCATGTTTCTGCCCCGTACAATAATGCAGAATAAGTGTAACACTTAGCAGATGCAATGGTTAGGGCATTATGCTGACAATGACACAAATATAGCCGACTTCTGACGTCTGCTATAGCAGGTAAAAACAGGCCACCTATTTCTCCAGGCACCTTACAGAATGTGACAGTCCATGTGTTTTAGGTCTCACCTATTTCTCCAGGCACCTTACAGAATGTGACAGTCCATGTGTTTTAGGTCTCACCTATTTCTCCAGGCACCTTACAGAATGTGACAGTCCATGTGTTTTAGGTCTCACCTATTTCTCCAGGCACCTTTACAGAATGTGACAGTCCATGTGTTTTAGGTCTCACCTATTTCTCCAGGCACCTTTACAGAATGTGACAGTCCATGTGATTTAGGTCTCACCTATTTCTCCAGGCACCTTACAGAATGTGACAGTCTATGTGTTTTAGGTCTCACCTATTTCTCCAGACACCTTACAAAATGTGAATGTCCATGTGTTTTAGGTCTCACCTATTTCTCCAGGCACCTTACAAAATGTGACAGTCCATGTGTTTTAGGTCTCACCTATTTCTCCAGGCACCTTACAAAATGTGAATGTCCATGTGTTTTAGGTCTCACCTATTTCTCCAGGCACCTTACAAAATGTGAATGTCCATGTGTTTTAGGTCTCACCTATTTCTCCAGACACCTTACAAAATGTGACAGTCCATGTGTTTTAGGGCTCCCTCTTTTTCATTTACCCACAACAGGTCTTCTATGAGACAATTATGTTCTACGCTTACCGGAGAGACTGAATCATCATCATTATCATCATCAGCAACACAAGAGGGAGCCACAGCCAGCATCAGGGTCTCAACATAACTGGTGCCAAGTTCACACAGCACTGAAATATGATGAATGGCATCAGATATATACAAACGAACGAATGCACAAACAAACAAACTTTATTTTATTATTACACGATATATTACAAGCTAAATGCAGTTTCATGACACATACTGATGATACAGTGTGATAAGTTGAGAGCTCACATATTTTAGGATGAGGCAATATAAGGTTGGAGGCGGCTGAGCTAGTGAAGTTGATAGCTAACTGCACTAGTAAAATTCTGAGAATGGTCAGACATGGGTTCAATGCTTGGGATCATCACTTGCCAAGTGAGGGAAAGACCGGCCACCTATTCCTCCTTGCTCTCAGGTCTACACTATCACATCACATACTCATAGCAGGAAACTACTTCGAAACAATTTATTTTTTATTTTCATTATTACAAGGTGGAGCGGCCATTTTCCTTTTCTTCCCATAAATTCTGAAATTAGCAGGCACTAATTTTATTAATTAAAAAAAAAAACTTTAAGGCAAGAGAATCAATTTCATTGCACAAGAATGTAACTCATCTAGCTCAACTTTTTCTGAAGAATGGCAGTCTGACAGTCAAGGGCATCTAAGATGGAGCTCTGGGGTGAAGGGGTCAAGTTGCATGCCTCACACTTTGAATGTTGTGTGCATGGAAAATTGTGGTTAGAGAGGAACAGGGAAGGGAAAGCGATGTGTGTGCTGCGTGTGTGTGTTATGGTGTGGGTGTTATGGTATGTGTATGTATTATGGTGCATCTGTCTGGTGTGTGTGTGTGTTGTAGTGTATGTGTTGTAGTATATGTGTTGTGGTGTGTGCGTGTACATGTTGTGGTGTGTGTGGTGTTATGTGTTGTGGTGTGTTGTAGTATATGTGTTGTGGTGTGTGCGTGTATATGTTGTGGTGTGTGTGTTGTAGTGTGTGCGTGTATATGTTGTGTTATGTGTGTTGTAGTGTATGTGCTGTGGTGTGTGCGTGTATATGTTGTGGTGTGTGTGTGTGGTGTTATTGTGTGTGTGTTATGGTGTGTGTATGTGTTATGGTGCATCTGTCTGGTATGTGTGTTCCTGCGATGTGGTGTGTGTTATGTGTTGGGGTTTGAGACCTAATAAGGTAGGGGTTTCATCACGATTCCTCAGTATTTATATGTTACTATATTTCAGCATGGCTGGAAGCCATAGTAGCTTAGCAGCCAGACGCTTGCCTCTCCGTCCTATGGTTATGGGTTTGAATCCACATCCAGGTTAAAGTAAAAATATGGGTCTAGCACCATATGTCCTAAGCACCTAAATCATTTTTTGGGGCGGGTTCAACCTCTACACTAGACAGTTGGACTAAAATGTTGACGTCTCATCCTTGACTTATGGTCATAAATTACAACTACCTCAGAAGTCAGGTTCAAACCCTACACAGGTCAATTGGACTAAATGTTGGTGACGTAAATTAGAAGTGCCTCCGAAGTTGAAGTGGGTACTCCTGATGGCTAGAGACACGGGTAATAGGGAAAGTTAACCCACATGCAAAGACCAGTCGAAGTGCCTCCGAAGTTGAAGTGGGTACTCCTGATGGCTAGAGACACGGGTAATAGGGAAAGTTAACCCACATGCAAAGACCAGTCGAAGTGCCTCCGAAGTTGAAGTGGGTACTCCTGATGGCCTAGAGACACAGGTAATAGGGAAAGCTAACCCACATGCAAAGACCAGTCCAGTGCACTAGAAGTAATAGCTCATGTATGGACTACACTTGAGTTCAAAGCACATGAACAGAAAGAATAAAGATTATCAACTACCAGCACTGGCCCTTAAAAAAAAAAAGTCGCTTAAAAGTCGACAGGTTCGACTTCATTGCACCGGGTTTTATCCCATATGGCTCGGTCTCTGTCCGCAGCGTGGAAAGTGTTGCAGAAAGCACGAACTCCGTAGCTCTAGTGACAACCCTCAGGAGTCTCCAAAAAATTTCACTCGTGAACCGAAGGATGCTGCCCGGAATCGAACCCACAACCTTCGGAGCCTGAGTCAAACGGCTTGACCACTTCACCACAGAGACTCCCTTAGCACTGAGGGCCAGAGCACTGGCCCTAAATTAAAGAAAATCTGCTACGAGAGAAAGAGGATGCCAGAGAAGAAAATGGGTTGACATCAAAGACATTGTATAACCACATGGAATGACACTATCCAGTGCCACCCATCGGGGGCTGGAGCGCCAATTATTCCTCCCCACAACCCTTGACGCAAAAGTGGAAGATGATAATGATTAAACAATATCATCTGTGTGTTATTATGTCCCAAATGGAAGTAAAGAATAGTCGCACTGTAACCTACCAAGCATGGCATAAGAGACAACTAAGGAGGGTTACAAAATCCAACCAATCATGAAGAAGTCTACAACAGGCTTGCTGTGAGTTGGTTGAGGGGCTAAGCTTTATTCGGAGATGAAAAGCAGAAGAAGATACTGTACAATGCACAAATGACAGCATATCTGATAAAAACTTGCAGGAAAGCTTGACACATTTTGCTTCTCAACATTCAATAATCCCATCTAAACATTCAATAATCTCATCTAAACATTCAACAATCCTGTCTGAACATTCAATAATACCATCTAAACATTCAAAAACTCATCTAAATATTAAATAATTTCCATCTAAACATTCAATAATGTCATCTAAACATTCAACAATCCCATCTACACATTCAACAATTCCATCTAAATATTCAACAATCCCATCTAAACATTCAATAATCCCTCTAAACATTCAATAGTCCATCTAAACATTCAATAGTCCCTCTAAACATTCAATAATCCCATCTAAACATTCAAAACTCATCTAAATATTAAATAATTCCCATCTAAACATTCAATAATGTCATCTAAACATTCAACAATCCCATCTAAACATTCAACAATTCCATCTAAATATTCAATAATTCCCTTCTAAACATTCAATAATCCTATCGTAGGTGTGAAAGAGTTAGTACTTTTCATACACTAAAGCTAAATACCCTTTTATGCTATTGTTCCTTTATCAAAGCGCTGTCATGACTTGGAGGCGACAGGTTTGAATTTTGGTGTGGTAACTAAAGCTTTCAATTTTTATATTGTCTAGTGTGTCCTCTAATCTCTACTTCTTCCTTCTACTTCTGTGAGTGGCAATCAATACATATGAATTTGTTTGCGTGATGTTTCAGGGCCCTCAAGGGTTCCACACCAATGGATACTTCACCCAAAAAGTCATGTGAGACAAATATGAATACCCCATTCAGAGCCCTAACACATCATGTGCTGTTGCCTGTCCTACCTTTGTCCACCACATCACTGATAACACTGGCCGGCTGGGGGGCACAAATAAACACCTTCACTGGAAACAAAGAAATAGAAATACAGCTGTTAATTTAAGCTCAGAATAACAGTTTTTATATATAACATGGTGAATTAGTGACAGAAATATCCCTTTGTTTAAAGCAGTGTTAATAAAATTTTATTGGGGAAGGGGGGAGGGGCTAAGCTTTATTCGGAGATGAAAAGCAGAAGAAGAAGAAGAAGAAGAAGAAGAAGAAGAAGAAGAAGAAGAAGAAGAAAAAGAAGAAGAAGAAGAAGAAGAAGAAGAAGAAGAAGAAGAAGAAGAAGAAGAAGAAGAAGAAGAAGAAGAAGAAGAAGAAGGAAGAAGAAGAAGAAGAAGAAGATACTGTACAATGCAGAAATGACAGCATATCTGATAAAAAATGGTGTTTCCACCTTGTCGTGGTGGGGGAGCTTGAGTTTCTCAGTGACCCTGAGAGCTCTGCCGGCAGTAGCGTAGCTACCAGCAGGGCCTCCCAAGCCGGACAGGTCAAAGGGTAGAGAACAGACAAAGAGAAACACCCTGGTCCTCCAGGTTGGGGGTTGAAGTGTGGGGTTAACATCCCCACCTTTGTAAAAACCATTTTGTTACGAAACAGATACATGAGCATAAACACTGATCAGACCAGTTGTGCTGTATGGCTCTGAAACCTGGAGTACAACGAAAGGAGACGAAGCCTTGTTACAAACCTTTGAGAACAAAGTCTTAAGACGCATCTTTGGACCCATTAGGGATACACAAAGTGGAGAGTGGAAAGAAGAAGTAACAAAGACATTTATGATCTGTTTAAGTCCCCGCTAATCACTGGTATAATGAAGGCTAATAGACTGCAATGGCTGGGGCATATAGAAAGAATGGAAGATAATAGGAAACAAAACTCGCTTACACTCAGGAAATAAATGACCGTAGACCCCGAGGTAGACCAAGAAGACGGTGGAGAGATAATACATGTACAGACCTACAAGCACTTGGAATCAACTGTCTGGCAAGAGAAGGTCAACCAGAGAGACGAATGGAGACGGACTTGTATCTGCAGCAAAGAACCTCAATGGATCGGAACGATGAAGAAGAAGAAGAAGAAGAAGAAGAAGAAGAAGAAGAAGAAGAAGAAGAAGAAGAAGAAGGGGGGGAGGACCGAAGAGATAGAGGAGGGAGAAATACAGACATATAGACCTACAGAAATAGAGGAGAGAGACAGACTACAGACAGACAGAGATAGGAATGAGAGAGAAAGAGAGAGAGAGAGAGAGAGAGAGAGAGAGTGTGCGTGTGTGGGTGTGTGTATGTATATGTATTTTAAAGCTACAACACAAGTTCTAAATAACTTAAATGGGTGCCATCATCAATAAAAATATTGCCTGCCTCCTGTATCATCATCATCGCCACCATCATCATCATCATCATCATCATCACCACCATCATCATCATCATCATCATCAAGTGCCATGGAAGATCATGCTTCTCCACATCTTGCAATCTCCAACAGCATGTATCAATTCATGTGCAGACTCCCTTCCATACCACGAGACAAGACTGCCAAGAATTTCCTCTCACTGCTTTCCTCTATCTCTTTCCATAAATTTGTCCAGTTACCACACCATATGACCCACAGACATTCATTTAAGCAAATTACATAGCCCACACCGGCTCCGTGACAAAGGTGCTTATCGAGGCAGTTCATAACCCCGCATACCAAATTTAAAACTCAGCTGCGGGCGATCTGGCAGCAAACCGCCGTGCGTTGTTTTTTTTCATCAAATTGGACTCAGCTTAAAATATAGGTACCAGATCATTTCCAGAATGTTCTGTTTATTGTACGAGAAGTGAATGAGGAAGAGAACTAACTACACCCACCTCAAATGTCATGGCCTAGAATATTTGAAGGCCTAACACTTCAAATGTCTCCTTGGCGAAGAGGTTATGGACACGGTTCAAAATCCCGATTACCCGCGTTCGAAACACAGCTGTGTGCGATTTGGCAGCAGACCGCATTGCGCTGGGTTTTAACAAATTAGTATGGGAGCCGGTCGTTCAGAAAGCAGTGGCAAACTACTGAATGTAAACTTGCCAAAACATCAACAACAGCATTAAAATGCTAGTGTTGACAGCGATGTCCTGTAAAAAGGGTATGAGAAAAAAACTTAAAATAGCAGTGTCTGCTGCAGGAGTACTTTTACCCTTACATAATCTATAGTGCCAGACTTGTTACATGCATTGCTCTCTCTCTCTCTCTCTCTCTCTCTCTCTCTCTCTCTCTCTCCTCTCTTCTCCTCACTGTGAATTCTGGTTTACTACTCATTCTATACCAAGTAGCTCAACATTAATCAATTACACCTTACATAGCCAAACCACGTGTTTGTTGCCTGTTGTAATTCAGCCTCAGACAATTATTACTTTTACCCATTATTTCTTATATGTCATGTTTCTGTTACTTTAAACACCTTCAGGCCCAGACAGCCATTACTTTTACCTACCTTATCCTAGAAGTTATGTGTCTGACACTTTAATTCCTTCAGCTCTCGAAGGTCATTATTTTAATACCTCAGCCATCCCATTGTGCACTGGGTTAAAGTCTTTTGACAACAAAATACCTAAAACCTTTGGAGATACCTTTCCAGTCCAATATGGTGGATAGCTGTTAAGGCCTCTGGGTTGTTTTTGCTTCTGGCTACGGTTTGCTTCTGCATTTTCCTCACTTTGGACTGGTAATGCATGGTTTTGTTGCCCAGCTATTGAGTAAAGTGTGTGGAATGACACTGTGAGCCGTGGATTTCATTTGAAATGCTTTTACATTTGACCACGGTTGTTTGTATTATGAATTGCATGTTCAGAAAAATGGTGGATGGCCGGTTGCTGAATTAGCTGGTTTTGCATTATGCAGTAATGTGTGTGGAACTGCTGTTTTTCAAGTGACTGCCACTTCCATTGACAATGAACTGTAATTGTAGTGGCAGACATTTATGTTGGCATTCGGGAAGCAGCCTTAAGCATGTATGCCTGTGCATGCTGTTGGTTTGTTGGGACTGCTGTCTGTTCCACTTTTCACATAGAACACCGAGGAGCATTTTGTGTAATATTCATTGGCACAGGAATGGAGTATTATGGGGGTGACCCTTTGTCATGAAGTTGGATCCATGACTAACAACTAACGACTACCCTTTGGAGAAAACTACAAGCAAGGCTTCATTCCAACCACCCTGCACATGCTGTGATGAATCATGAACTGGTTACATCCTAATATGTTTCTTCTTTCGTTGGCTTGAAATATGTCTATAACTGCAGTGTTGTCTCTTGTATGAATTACATCCTAATATAACTTCTAGCAAATGTGAAGTTCTACTACCAGTTTGCCCACCCCATTGGTTTCTGAGTTTGAAGAGGGAAGGAAAGCTCTGCAACACAGACCCTCAGTTGATGGAACTGTGGTACAAGATTGGGACTAATGTTTAGTAAAGGAGAGCCCAGCATATGACACCACAACCTCAAGTCTGAGAACGAACAAACAAACAAACTTTACTTTCAAAGGGTTACAAATTGGGCACGCAGGCCCGTCTTACATTCAACCCTTCCTATCACTCATCTTTTCTTCACATAGAAAAACAATATTGTCGAAAGAATTTTGTAAACATAAACAATGCATGTTACCATTTTATGAGACATGCAGACACCCGTACACATGCACATTCATAAACACACAAGTATACATACATACCTTCATGATATACTTACACGATTTGCACAAACTCTCACAGTTATGCACACACTCAATAACATACAAATACACACTCCCTCACAGACACTGCATGCATGTATACATACACAACACACACACACATGTACACATACATACATGCACACACACACATACTCTCTCTCTCTCTCTCTCTCTCTCTCTCTCTCTCTCATCTCTCTCTCTCTCTCTCTCTCTCTCTCTCTCTCTCTCTCTCAAGAAAGGAGGTGGAGGCAGTTACTGCAGCTTTCCGCTGCGGCGAGCAGAAGAGTGAAATGGTGAATCATGACCGCCCATGCTTACCGGCAAGGCACATGATAGATGGATGGAATGAATTTTTTTTTAAAAATGAATTAGAAATAAATGAATAAATTAAGCCATTTATTACAAACCTGTGATTTTAACTTCTTCCCTCTCACTCTCATCCAGCTTTTGCACATTCTCAGAGTTGACTTTATATATGTCTGTAACATGCTGCAATTCGTTCTTATCCACCAATTCCAGATATGCTGCTAGTGTTTTCCCAATACATTCGCACACCTGAAAAATAAAATAATTTTGAATACATCCATGAAATTAGAAATTCAATAAAGATTAAAGTATATCAATATAACTGCTTCTTCTTCCCTTTATTTCCCAGTGAAGCACAGGCCCTCAACCAACAGGTGCCAAGCCATCCTGGAAAGACTGGCTCAGAAGGGTCTGGATAATACTCAAAGCACAAAGAAAAAGCCAGGTGAACTTTTAATCAAATTGCTACGGGAATAATCAGCATGGGAACCCTTTGGTGGCTTTTGAAACTGATCGATTCTACCATTACCCCTGCCCCATTCAACCTCAAGGAGGAGTTATATTAGGGTCCATCCAAGGCTCAGATCAATAATCCTGTGACTGAGTCAACAGCAAATAGAAGCTGCCCATGGTTTTACCCTCCCAAGCTTATTAATTTCAAGGTGATCATTGTCCATATGTTGTAATGATCATGACTTTTGAAGATGAGGTTGGAGCAAGTGTGGGAATGTCCTGAATGCAGTGATGTCAATTCTTACATTAAGAACTGAGTTCAATATGAGAACCATCTTTGAGAAATGCAGTTAGCATAATTTTAGACTTGTTTCATGGATTACTGTCAGGCTTGCCACTGTGTTTAATATGAGGACCATCCTTGAGAAATGCAGCTAGCATAATTTCAGATTTGTTTTATGGATTACTATGTTCAATATGAGAACCATCTTTGAGAATTGCAGCTAGCATAATTTTAGACTTGTTTCATAGATTACAGTAAGGCTTACCACTGTATTCAATGAGAATTGAGAAATGCAGCTTGCATAATTTCAGACTTATTTTAACATCATAAAATATGGAATAATATGAGAGAGATGGTATGTCCAGTACATCTGATCCACTTAATTGAAACATTGTACATTAACAACAAGCAGCTAGCTGTTAGAGCAGCTGGTGAAGCATCAAACTGGTTTGAGATGCAAAGGAGAATTAAACAGAGTTTCTCTCCCCACACCTGTTGAATACTAATGAAGATAATGCAATGAGAAATGCCAAAAATGACTAAACCTGTGATAGTTTCATTTCATCTATAATTAGTGGAAATATGATTCCAGAAGTTAGATATGCTGATGATATGGTCCATCTCTTAAACAATGCTAATAATTAGAAGTTAATCATATGTGTAAACATCATCTCATCATCTCATCATGTTCCTCTTGTACCTTGCGGTGTCGAGGTGAAGTATAAGCTTCGTGAGAGTGCCCGGTTATGGGCTTCGTATATCGACATTCCCGTGGATTCTGTTATTCCCTCAGTCCAACGTTTACGTGGTCGGCCTCTTCCTCTGTTTCCATCTGGTCTGTACATCATTGCTTGTTGTGGCATGCTGTTGACTGGTAGCCTACTTGCATGGCCAAACCATTTGACTTGCTGCTTTCTAATAAAATCTAGAGCAGCTTTAACCCCTACTTTAGTCCTGATTTCTTCATTTCTGATCTTATCTCTTCTTGATACGTTGAGTATTCTTCTCAGAAACCTCATTTCTGTTGTTGTGATTTTTCTTTTCTCTTTTTCTGTCATTGTCCAGGTTTGGCATTGGTAGCAGAGAGTTGGTAGGAAGATTGTGTTGTAAAGTGCTTTCTTAGTAGTTATTGATACATGTTTGTTCTTTAGTATTGGTGCCATTTGTCCAATGAGTTGATTTGCCTTATTGCACCTATTTTCGATCTCGTCTTCTGATCTGCCATTTGATGATATTATACTTCCTAGGTACTTGAAGCTCTTTACTTGTTTCAAGGGATTTCGTTTAGGTGAATTGTTGCTGTTTGTTCTTCTTTAGTTATAGTCATTACCTCTGTTTTGCTTGTGCTAATTTTCATGTTATGTTCCCTACACATTTCGTTTAGACTATTCATGTGGTCTTGTAATTCAGCTTCTGATTTTGCTATTAGTGCTTGGTCGTCCGCAAACAGGAGTTCTCTAATGGTTAGATTTGCAGATGGTTCTTCTTCTGTGTTCTCGTCATGCGGTATTCTTGCTGTCTCTGCTTGGCTGGTTTCTTTACATATGTTGTCTATATATGTTATGAAACAAAGAGAGGGGACAGGACACAACCTTGTCGTACTCCAGATCTTATGGTGATCTTATGTGTAAACAGACACAGTGAAATTCAAAATGTTTTTTCAGAAGAAAAAAATTAAAAAAACAAACGTCCACAGAAAAATCTACATTTCAACGACAATGTATAATGAGCAGTGAAGAAATTGAAAATGGCACAAAACTAAATACCTAGGCTCCATAATTAGCAATTATGGAGACTAAAGGTTTAAATGTGAGAGGATCGACTTCCAACAGCACTGAGTTTTACCCCATAAGGCTCAGTCTCTTTCCGCGGAGAGGCAGCGGAAAGCATAACACAAAACACGAGTTCCATAGCTCCAGTGATGCAGGGTCTGTCTCTTTAGACAAAGGCTAGTGGAGTCAACCATACACAAACCAGCGGAAGTCAAGGGGTAACCATCGCTGTATTTTCCCAAGATAATCATGCTTCGAAACAAAATTGACTTGTGGAGAGGCATGAATCGCCCACGCCAGCCGACAAGGCACTGGATGATGATGATGATTGTTCAAGGTGAAGAAAGATACTGCATTCCATAAGATCTGAATGTTGAACAAAGCTTGTTCATAAACAGTCTTGGAAACTGAAATACTTCAGCCATATTAAACACCACAGTAGTTGTGAAAGAACAATAATGGAAGGCACGGTTTATGGAAGATGAGACATGGGTCGACCAACATGTATGTTGTACACAAGATTAAGACATCCTCAGATAAAAATGCATGAGGCAAGAAAGCTACTGAATAGCTGAGAGTCATTCCGATGTTTTCTTTCAAGAGTGACATTCTGCATAAGACTTTCTACATGATGTTGAAATTATTATTACAGACAGGGTTATTTTTAATTTTTTTGTATCTAATTTTATATTCACTCATATTTTTGCAGCAGGTAGCTACAATAGATAAATTATGATGCTTAAACTTAACAGATTCAGCGTCAAACAAAAAGTAGGATTGGATCTAACAACAATAGATGGGCGAAATAGGAAGTAGGGGTGTGTCACAGTTATCACTTAAAAGTTATTGCGGTAGCAAACAGGCTTGTATTACAAATCAAATTAAAGAGGGCTGTATAAGGAAAACTACTGTATATAAGTCTATGGCAGGGTTTATTTTTAATTCATCCCCCCCCCCCAAAAAAAAAAAGCATCCCTTACAGGACCTCATTTGCATCGGTCAAGCAATCACTTTCAGTTATGTGTTCGGTGAACTACTGGACCGATCGATGGACGTTTTGTTAGTTTTTGGGCCCGTATGGCCCTCACTATCGTCTGATTTTTGGGCCCATAGGGTCCTCACTGTCGTCATATTTTGGGCCCATAGGGCCCTCACTGTCATCGGAGTACTCTGGACAACAGTGAGGGCCCTACGGGTCCAAAACCTAACAAAACATCCATCGATTGGTCCAGTAGTCCACCGAACACTTAGCCGGAAATGATTGCTGGACTGATTCAAATGAGGTCCTGTAAGGGATGCCTTTTTGATTGGGGTGAAATTAAAAATTAAAGTACCCATGGCAGATACGGGAAGTCGCTTAAGATGATTAATCATCCCATGGCAATTAATCAGTTAAACTTAAGTCACAAGTAAAAAAGTAGTGCTTATGTGGCCATGACTGGATACATCTCGCCTAATTTCACAATGTATAGCCAGAACGACGTGACACAGATGGGCGTGTCAAAACACATGTTCACAATTCTGCTAATCATAATCTGATAATCGTGACCAGCCACAAATTTTGGTGTATAGCGGCTCGTACTACTCACAAAAATTGTGTGTATAGTCCACTCCGATTGAATTATTATTATTGAATAGACAGTCCATCTGGTTGTTGGTCAATACTCACTCATACTTCATACTCAACTCTAATTCATGGGTTGGAATTCGCATTTAAATATATTATATTTGTTTAATTTGCATGTATAAAATTATGCCCACTTACCTCTTCAGTCGAAGTCTGGTTTGGTTTCTTTTCAAGCGATTCCAGTTAATTATATTTCCACTGTGAATAAGAATTGATTTCGCGTTTGGAAACAGGGGGGTATCTTGATCTTCTGCCATGATTACTGAACTGTAAAATTCTGGTGATACTTTAAGTTAACTAGTAAAAAAAAACTCGTAGTTAGAAGGTGTTTGACTTTCACTGGTGGTTTATAACTTTATATTGTGAATAAGTAACTTACCAGTAACTATATAATGTTTAATTAATATATATATTTATATGACTACGACGATTTCAGTATAAATTACAGTATAATGTTTACTTTTGTTGAATACCGCCGGTCATGATTTTCCCGTTCTATATTTTTAATGTTTACCCAAAGGTAATGTTCACAGTCAATACAGGAGGGGTGAGACAGGGATGCGCGCTCTCCATCCTGCTATGTAATAATAATAAGTAATATCAACCTACACAAAATATCCAAAGAAGCAAGACTTGACAGAACCGATTCAGAAAATTCCAGCTCTTTACTTTAGACGAAGCAAAAGATCCACCCGTAATAAATGAGCTTTTATTTGCAGACGATCAATGACTGTTTTATATTTATAGCGACGAGGGTAGACTGCAAAAGGCCAAATTATATTGATAATTGAGTTCAACATGCAGCAGATACAATATGAAATATAAATACAGCCCAAACTGAATGAAGTAATGCAAGTTAGCAGATCTCCTGGTCCACTAAATATGCTGATAAATAGTACGCCTTTAAAACAAGTTAAAGAATTTAAATATCTTCAGGGTATGATCACAGAAGATGCAGAATAGAGAGATCGAAATCAGATGTCAAAAACTAAAGCAGTGCACTTATAAGTTATATATCAACTATCACCCATACTGAAGCACAAATATATCTATGTCAGCAAAACGGCAGATAATAAACAGCATATATGATATACATACAAACCCTATGCTACCAGTGTCAATATTATTCATTATCCAAATTACACTTACACAAAATCAACACCTGAGATATTAAATGCTTGACTTGAGAAGAGCTGCCACTTAACTATCCGAGACCGAATAAGAAATAATGTTATCAGACAGACAGTGGGATCAACACCTTGTGCTACATATATTGAAGAGCAGAAGATCAAAAGGTTGGGCCATTTCGTTAGAATGCAACACCATCAACTACCAGCACTGGCGCCAGGGATGGATTAACCATTAGGCAACAAGGCACGTGCCTAGGGCACCAAGCATTTGGGGGGGGGGGGGGGGGGGGGGGGGGGGGGGGGGGGCACCACAAGTCCTCAAGAAAAATGTGTATATTGGCCCGGTAGCGTAATTGCATGGCATAAGCAAATCGCAAATGTAATATTGAATCGCACATTATTTAACCTTGGTCCCACAACCCGGGGGTAAAATACCCCCCACCCAGTTTTTTTTTCTATTTTTTGTTATTTTTCTTCAAGGTTTTTTGGTGCTATTTTGTGACTTTTCTGGGATATGTTTGTGCTACGTAACGCACTAATCTGGTAGACAGAAGTGCCGTTGACATCTTGTTTAGAGGCAGTAAACTTCTTCCATACAGTGCAACTGATCTATACTTTTTTCTCAGCTTCAACCAAAAGATGGGAAGATTCTGAAAGGGATGCCTTGTGAATGAAAAGCTGGTAAAGTCCCTTTCCGATACTAGATGGGAAGCACATGCTGTTGCAACTGAAGCCATTCTAATGTCTCATCCTCAGATTATAGAAGCGTTAGAATGTTTACAAGAAGACCAGCCACAGAAGGGGGACACCAGAAGAGAAGCAGAAAACATTGCAAAGAAGATGCAAGAATTAGAATTTGCTTTCATGCTTGTCTTTTGGGAAGAAGTGTTACAACATTTTCACAGGGTCAGTCAAGCTCTACAAAATGAGCATGTGAACTTGAAAACGTGTGCTGATTTGTATTCTTCACTAGCAGATCACTTGCATGAATCTAGGAATTAATTAGAAAGATTTGAAGAAGCTGCAAAAGAAATAACACCAGGTGTGGATTATAAGTCAACTTTGACCCGTAATCGTAACGAAAGACAGTGGTCATTGATGGTGATGCCCCTGAGGTATCTCAGAATGCCAGAGACAAATTTCGTATATCTACTTTCTACACCATTGTTGACAAACTTGAGACAGAGATGAGTAGACGAGGACAGGTATATAATGATCTAGCAGTTCGATTTTCTTGTTTGGTCGATGTACCACAACATCTCAGTGTTGTGAAGGACTAATAAATGCTTATCCTGAAGATCTGAACAATAATTTATATACTGAACTACAACAGTTCCACTCATATATTCGCCACAAGTTTCGTGCATCAAAATCTGACAACAACACGTTCAGTCATGCAGAACTCTACAAAGTAATAGTTAGAGACAACATCGAGTGTGCTTTTCCAAATGTAGAAATCGCCTTGCGCATATTTTTAACATTAATGGTTACGAACTGTTCAACTGAGCGCTCTTTTTCTCAGTTTAAACGTACAAAAAAATCCAAGTAGATCGACAATGAAATAAGAAAGGATTGATTCCTTATCTTTGCTGATGATTGAGGCAGACTTGTTGCGCAAAATTAATTTGATGATGTTCTCAAAAACTTTGCCAGACGTAAATCTAGAAAAAAAGAACTTTAAAATGTAAATGTGTGCTCTCTCTCTCTGACTTTCTTATCTATCAAAAAAGTTACAGTATTTTTGTCTACTATTATTACAAAATTAATTAACTATTAATTTTAATACAGAAATACTTTATTGTAGGTTTTATATGAGTGATAGTAGTACAAACATATGTGTTTGCATTTCACAACTGTTTTTCTTTGTTAGTTTTTTGCATAATATTGAACATACCAGCAGTCAGTGGAGGATCGGGGGCCCGGGGCAGTAGGGGGCACCCATGTAGGTTTGTGCCTAGGGCACCAAGATGGCTTAATCCGGCCCTGACTGGCGCTATATAAAAGATGATCTGATCCCAGAGAAAGAGGACGCCCGAGAAGAAAATTAATTGCCGACATTCATTGTTCAATCATATGGAATGACAATATTTAGTGCCATCCATCTTGCGCTGGAACGTCAAATATGCCTTCCCACGATTCCTGACAACAGTGAGAATGATGATGACGTACCCAAAACTGAAAGATGTGGAATATATAGACGAATATGTATTTATTGAAATCAACAACAATCAAATACAGAGGTTCTAGAAAAATTATCAATGAAATGAGAGACGATGAAAGAAATTTAAAAAAAAGAGGCAAATGAAATATTTCGGTCATGTTAAAGAAAAAAACACTCTTATAAACACCATACTGGATGGTAAGGTAGAAGGCAGAGATGGGCAACGATACAAGTGGGAAGATAACATCAAGAGATGGGCGATCTGCAATCTGACAGAAATGTGCAGTCAAGGCGAGAGACAGACAGTGTTGGAGATTCATTGCAGCCAACCTTCATTGGGAACGGCACCTGGGTGATTTACCTATCCAAAATATGTAGGATAGGACATTTCAAATGCATATATACATTTTATCATAATTATTATATTATGAATATTGTGACAAATGGAAAGAGCAGTTGGAAAAGAGGCAGACCAAGAAAGCTATGCTGGATGGGCTGAGATGGTGGCATGGATGAACATTATCAGCAGAGCTGAGCCAGAACACCATGGACCGAGATCTGTGGAAAGACATGAACACCAACGCCAGCTGGCGAGGCACATCATGATGATGACTATATTATGAGTACATGCCTCTGTTAGGCTTTATATGGAATGTAATTTCTGAGACAAATGCAAAGAATACCATTTATTCAAAGGTTTAATCACAGAAACCGCGAACAATCAGTTGCACGCTTTAAAGCCTGGCAAACACTGCTGCATCTCACCGGGTACCTACTGCAGAATTATGTGCATATGTGATGTGAATAGATGAATCATTGATGAATACATTGTCTCCAAAACTGTTCCAGCGTGGAGCGATGTTATCCCCACAATGTAATATAATGCAAGTATATGGGAATATTCTCAAACAAGTGAATCGGTACAATTATCTCGGAACAGTCATAACATCTGCTAGCAGATGCTTTGAAGAGATTAGAACAGAATCGCCTTGGCGAAGGTAAACCTTTTGCAAGATGGAAAGCATATTAACCAACAAAAAGATGTAATTTGTAATGAGAAAAAGAATGTTTAAGTGCGACATATAATATATACTTTTGTATGAATGTGAAAGCGCGGACAGTGAGAAAACAAGCTGAAAAAACATATGATGGCTGCAGAAATGTGGTTTCTGATGAAAATGCAAAAAATACCACGGACAGACAGAAAAACCAATGACCAAGTCCTACAAGAAACAAATTAAAACCGTAAAAGTGTTTAGATAAATTAGATGTAGACAGTCACAATGTTTTTGACACGTTATGTGAAGAAATAAATTGGAGAATTCGGTGACAATTGGCAAGATTGAGGGGGAAAGATACAAGCGGGAGGCAGAGATGTAAATACCTAGATGGCTTGGCTACATAGTATGGTCGAGACAAGAACACAGAGGTGATCCACGACTCTGGTGATCGTGTGAGATGGCGAAACATGCCCGCCCCCCGCTTATCGGCACTGCACATGATGATGATGATGATGATGATGATGATGATGATGATGATGATGATGATGATGATGAGATGATGATGTTACTTCTTTCGTATTGATTGGTCCCTACCTTTTCTTCCAAGAATTATGCCGTCCATTACTGTGTATTCTTATTTCCATGTGACAATAAAATGGGCCACCAACGTCAACAGAAATCTGTTACTCGTTGTGTTGGTTGACCCCCCCCCCCCCCCCACATTTTCCCTACCTTTTCTTTCACTAACGTGCCGCCCATTACTGTGCATTCTTATGTGAAGGTGACAATAGATGGACCGCCTGCGTCAATGGAAGACTATATATACCACAAGCACACCATGGCGTGGCAAACATAGCTCTGGGTACCGAGCATCCACCGGGATAATTGGACAACTTTGCAGCTGATCAGAGCAGCCATTCCCTTGTCTGACAGTCGGAAATTGCAAAAGGAAAGTAAAACACCCCGTGTGGAATGTGGAATTCAATAGGAAACCAGCACATTATCTCTGGAGATATGTTTTTCCTGGATACGGCATATTGTTATTTGTTCTTAGTTTTCAATAAGTTCTATTTCTAATATGTTGCTGCATCCATTCCTTGGACTGTTGATGCTTCAGCATCCCACTGCTTTATCTTTAGTAGTTTTCAGGTTGACCGATTTAATGGTCCGTCAGGCGCTCTATTCCGATGCCCTTACCTCCCCAAGGCACCTGAAAAGAAGCTGAAGTAGCACTGGGTGGACCATTTTGAGCACAGGGCCTTGGCAATGCACGTCCCTGAGGCTTCATCACAGGTCGGTACGAGCCCCATAACTAATAGTTGCATAGTCATATTTTCATTATGGTGGTGTCTGGCAATATGGCTGACTGCCTCCGTCTTCAGCACTTTTATTGCTAAAGCACAATTGAGGGTCTTGTTTAATCAAGTAACCTATGATGTAGGAGTGGATTGATGACTGTTGGAGCATATATCATAGGATTATCTGTTCTACGAACTGCGTCTTTGGAGTTCTATCTGCTATGAGATTATCTGACACTTTAGTCAGGTTCCTAGAGGGTCTTATATCCACGATGTACGTCGCGGAGGTAAAACAGACGTATTGCTTGATGCTCCGTGGAACATGTAAGTTTAGTCTTACTGGCTGTCGCTCTTTTCTGATTGTGGTCAACTGGTGTCCACAGTGACCTACACGAAGTTCACTTATTCAGTAGCATGTCCTTTGCAGAACCTCACTTCCATAACAACGTTCCAGAAAACTTCTCGATCACAAGCAAGATGCCCCGCGTCCGATACACCCATCTGGAGATCATCCGCCACACTCTGCATCCATCTTCTCTTTGGTCTTCCTCTTCCTCTCTTCCCAGGCATATACCCCTCCATTATTGTTCTCTCCAAACTTTCATGACATTTCAAGTGACCAAAACATATCAATTTTCTTTGCTTTATCGTCTTTAATAGCCAACCCTCTTAAATATTCAGCTCTTGAAGCATGGATGCATTGTTCTTCTTACATATCACGATGACTTTAACATCCTCTGTGGCCTGTAAGCTAGGCTCTCCACGCCATGGGCTTATGACTTATCTCTCAAATCTTTTAGACCATTCACCAATCAATCAACATCTTAATGTGTTGTGAAGTTCCATTACCGACTTTACACGCCTTGGCGGTTTCTGTGCTTGGAGAGGGCAATGAGAACTCTGCAAAACGTTCCTCGTGTGTATGTTTTTGATACCGAGTCGAGACAATTGTCACCACATCATATTTTGATTAGATGTAAGCCATTTTCAGGGGTTTAGACGACTCGATCTCCAATGCATGGGACTTAAGAGTTTTAGCAATCTTCGACAGGATTGGCAACCATCCAGCTAATTATCAAAAGACAGCGAGTCACATGGTTGGCTCATGTAACAAGACCACAAAAAATTGCAGTGGTGTTTAGGTACAGTTTGATAAGAGCATGCAACAGACCTCACAAGCGATTTGGTCGTCGCTGGAACTACGGAGTTTGTGCTTTGATGGACGCTTTCGGAAAGAGACAGTGAAGATAACATCAAGAGATGGAACGAACATCAATCTGACAGAATGTATAGTCAGGGCGAGAGACAGACAATGTTGGAGATCCATTGCAGCCAACTTTCATTGTGGAGACGGCACCTGATTGATTGATTGAATGAAGTCGATCTTCATGATGTTTAAACCCTTTTTATTTTATATTTTGCAATACAAAAGTGGGAATATATAGGATACATGATCACCTTCGCCAGATGGCAGAACACTTGAAACAGTTATGATTATTATAAATTTGAAACGGTTTAGAGCTTTATGTGTATTTTTTTTAAAACATAAAATCGTATCAAAATTATTACTGGTTGGTTAAATAACCAGCCGGCTCCGTGGCTAAAGGCTTGAGAACGCGGTTCGTGAGCCGGGTACCAGGCGTTCGAAGCTCAGCTGCGACCGATTTGTGCAGCAGACCGTGTCGCGTTGTGTTATAACGTGCTGGTATGGGAGCCGGTCGTTAAAAAAGCAATGGCAAACTACTGAACGTAACACTTGCCTAGTACATCAACGGCAGCTGAAAAATGCTGGTGTTGACGGCAACGTCCCGTAAGGGATACGCAACAATTTAATATTTTTTTTCCTAATGAAATCTACCACTGATATGCCTGTAGTACCAACTTTAGTCCCGATTTCATCATTTTTGAGTATCATCAGTATTCTTCTCAGGAATCTCATTTCCGCTTTGTTTTTTTCTTTCTTTCTTTTTTCTTTTTTCTGTCATCTTCCGTCTGCTGTTATTAAAGTAACCAAATTAAAATACTTAACATTTAAATATGAAACCAGTCTTAAACAAGACGATGTATTGTATTTATTATTTAAGTGATATACAAATATTATTTGTATTTGAAATAATACATCGACTTGTTTAAGACTCGTTTCATTCACATTGGTGTTGTATTTGAGTATACGCTTTTTCTTCGTCACAACCTCTTCTACTTCTGTTTTTCTGTTATTCAAATCAAACTGAGTGCTTTGTTGTGTATTGTGATAAATGATATATATTATATTTCAGAAGGAAAAACAGATAGTTTTTACGACTATCACATGTAAGACTGCGGCAAGCAAGAGGCGTGTACAACAAGTTCACTGAACTGTTCAGTTCAGGAATCTCCTCGTTGACTAGTGTAGTGGTTCTGGTTCCTGGTCTGGTGGTGATGTGTCGTAGTACTCGCTGAAACCTTTTCATCGTTTCATTTTTGGAGATATTGAATATTGTTTTATAATTATTCCGATATGGCGTCGGATTATTTATATAATGAATTTGTTGTTGATGGATTTGATCTGAAACTGAATGGCGAAATATTTCTCACAGGCGGAGTATATGAGTGAGTACTGGTAAATTAATTAATGTATTAATTAATAATAATATTATTATTATAAAAAATGAGTATATCTAAACTAATAAACTTACTACATATATTATTATTATATAATAAATAATAGTAATATTTAGTAATAATATAACACTTACTAAATAAGCGGAACAGCGCATAAACGCCTTTATAATGTTATACTAATACTAATTAATAGTAATTAATAATACTATAGCTACATTACATATCTTGGGGTAAAGAAAAGAACAAATGCATCCATACTTCAAGAGTTGAATATTGAGGAGGGTTGGCTATTAAAAGACGATAAAGCAAAGAAAATTGAAGTATTTTAGTCACTTGAAACGTCACGAAAGTTTTGAGAGAACAATAATGGAAGGGTATATGCCTGGGAAGAGAGGAAGAGGAAGGCCAAAGAGAAGATGGGTGCAGGATGTGGCGGATGATCTCCAGATGGGTGTATCAGACGCGGGACATCTTGCTCAAGATCGAGAGGTTTTCTGGAAGGTTGTTATGGGAGCGAGGTTCTGCAAAGGACATGCTACTGAATGAATGAATGAATGAATATATAACAATAGTGTTATTATACTTTTTTTAATGAGCTCCAGATAATTGATAATTGTTGGCTCATGCCCAGCAATTCATTGAAAATACTATTGTCTATTTTCTATTACTACCAGTAGTCAGTACCATAGTTACTATAATAGTAATCCCCAAATTATTTAGCGTAAAATGCATCCCTTACAGGGCCTCATTAGCTGATATAATAAAACTACGAATTAAAATATGGAACTGAGAAAATCAAAATACGTACAAATAATATTTGACAATTATATGTCGGACGAAATTGTGGCACAAAAGTTGCAAATACTGTCCGAAAACATGTTCTTTGTGATGCATAATCACTTATTAGTGAAACAAAGAATCATATAATTGAGTATGGTGGACTGCTAGACCGATCGATGGATACAATAAAAGTTTATGGGCCCGGAGGGCCCTTACTGTCCATCAGAGTGTATATCCATGTCTTGTAGTACTGACGGCAGGAGGGCCCTCCGGGCCCATAAACTTTTATTGTATCCATCGATTGGTCTAGCAGTCCACCATACTCAATTATATGATTCTTTGTTTCACTAATAAGTGAATATGGTCGTATCGACAATAGTCTCAAACGTCAATCGGTCTAGCAGACAACGATACTCTCAAACGTAAGCGATTGACAACACATTGCCCCGGAAATGACTTATGAAGCCCTGTAAGCCCTGTAGACCCATATTTTTATAGACCAATTGGAATCGGCACTCTGGTGATATGGTCAGTATTACGCTGGCCGCCTTTTACTTCCCAAGACATTCTTTGTTCCCATTTTGGGCTGAGTTGACCAGTGAAGCCTAGGTCCATTAAAGAAAAAAATAAATCTGTATTCACCTAGCTGCAGATCAAAACTTTGACTACTGGATCGGCAGGTGAATGCCTAAACACTATGCTACTGAGGCTTCCCTTGAAGCCACTTATGATTATAGGTATAATTAATCAATCATTATACTGAATTTAAGGCTATAGGTGTGGTACTGATCTCATCACACATTGAATGCCAGTTGTGGCGCTAGCACCACATACCCAGTACACTTCATGGCGTGAAAATGGGTTCTTTTCTTTACTTACTGCCTCCTTTAAACTCTCTTCCGATCCCCAACATGGCTGAATAGGCATTTGAACCGTTAAGCCTCTGGAGTGTTTATGCTTCTGGCTACGGTTTGCAGTCGCATTTTCCTCATGTTGGACTGGTAGTGCATGGTTGCCATCGCTCTGCTACTGAGTTGAGTGCGTGGCGATGACACTGTGAGCTGTGAATTTCATTTATTATGTTTTTACATCTGTCTGCGGTTGTTGTAGTGTGAACTGCATGTTCGAAATGATGGCCTGTCGCTTGGAATTGCTGGATTGCCTTTTCGGTTCACGAGTGCACTTTTCTCAGAGACTCCTGGGAGTTCGTCGCTGGAGCTACGGTGTTCGTACTTTGTGCGATGCTGTCAGTGGGCCACCTGCCTAAAGGGGCCGAGCCATATGGGATGAATCCCGGGACAATGAAGTCGATCCTCTTGACTTTTAATGCAGTAATGTATGGCTGCTGGTTTTCTAGTGACTGCCACTTCCATCGATGATGAACTGTATTTTCCGTGGGGGGCTATTGTTGGCATTCTGGCGGCAGGCATTATGCACAGTGTACCTGCGCGGGCTGTTGGTTTGTCGAAACTTCTGTCTCTTCCACTTTTCACATTGGGCAGTGAGGAGCATTTTGTATGACATTTACTGGCACAGGAACGGAGCATAATGGGGATGACCCATTGCCGTGAAGTTGGAATTGCAACCAACCAACCAACCACCACCTTGCTCGCTTGCTCGCTCGCTCGCTCACTCACTCACTCACTCACTCACTCACTTACTCACTCACTCACTCACTCACTCCTTTAAACTTATAAATCTTAACCACTATGTAAACGATGGGCAGAGGGAATAACAGAATCCATGGGAATCATCGATATATGAAGCCCATAAATGGGCACTCTCCCGCTGTTTATGGTTCACCTCGACACTGCAGGGTACAAGAGGAACAAGATTAGATGAGATGAGTTGAATCATCTTAATCTTGAAGTCTATCTTTTGCATCTTAATAATGATTTCACATATTGGTGCCTTAAATTGTTTAGTTGTTCTGTGGTTATTTTGTGTTGCTGATTCCAGAAATATAATCAGATTTTTTCTATCAGCTCTAGATGTTGAGGTAACTAATAACCACTTTCTTAGTAGGGCAATTGTTATATACAAGCCTAGCGTTAGGTGGCATCAGTGGCTATTTTACTGTAATCTGCATTCACATTATATGTAATTACTATTAATTTATTGTCCTTCATATAAAACACCAAAAATGTATTAGAACTTTATTACTAGCATTTTTTTAAATCAATAGTCATCACACAAAAAGCTTCTTGTCGAGGACTTCCTGGAATATGATATGCCCGGACACTCACGCCAAAAAACAGATGCAGGCACATGTTGTGAGCAAAGTTTTAATCAGCAAACAAGAAAAGCTTTTTTTTAATATATATTTATTTAACAGACATAAAACAAGAACACTTATCTCAGGATCTCAGAGTAATCCAATTATCACAAAAACCATAGGTCAGCATGGCCGAATGGATAAGAATGCATGTTCTTAAACATCTGGTGTGCTGATGCTGAGGTAAGGGGATCAACCCTTAGACCAGACAGTTGGACTAAAATGTTGGCCTATCGTCCTTGACTTGGGGACATAAATTACAAGTACCTCTGAAGTCAGAGTGGGTTCGCCTGGTGGCGAGGGGCACTGTTAATAGGGAAAGCTAATCCACATGCACAATTCAGTCTGGCACTACTAGAAGTAGTGTGTATGGACTACGCTTGAGTTCAAAGTGAGCGAGCGAAAAAAAAAAAAAACAATCACAAAAACTAGGAACAGAAAATGGAAATTTGGAATGAGAAAGGGGTGCGGGAAATTAAAAGGAATGAAAAACGAAACAGAGAAAAGATGCATATGTCTGTGTGGGTGCGTACATGCCTTCTGGCTACCACTGGGCCAGACCTTCCACTAGAACAGACTTTCCACCTTTGAGATAGCAACAGATAGGACAACTTGGAGTGAATTGGTTGAAGACCTGTGCTCTAGTGCAGGATTCAGGGCAGAAGAAAAGGAGAAAAAAGTTAACCTCAAAGCAAAGGCTGGTATGCAGAATTGTCACTTCACCTCTGCCCTAGTCTATGTGAAGTTCTGTCGCTTCAAAATGCTATGACAAATTCTGCCACAGAATTAAATATTTATCTAGGTAACTTTTCACAATTCTTTCCTGTCCATAGATCCGAAAGAACTGTATCTTCAAGATCTGACGCTGTGTCAGGATACCTCGTCATCTGATTCGGGCATATCGGCAGTTGATGATGCCCTGGACATTGCCAACATTACTGATCTTAACAGTATTTTGGTAAGTCTTTTGTTGTTAGCTCTTGCATGTTCTGTTGTTAGTTCTTCCATGTTTATTGTTAGTTCTTCCATGTTCTGTTGTTAGTTCTTCCATGTTCTGTTGTCAGTTCTTCCATGTTCTGTTGTCAGTTCTTCCATGTTCTGTTGTTAGTTCTTCCATGTTCTGTTGTCAGTTCTTCCATGTTCTGTTGTCAGTTCTCCCATGTTCTGTTGTTAGTTCTTCCATTATCTGTTGTTAGTTCTTCCATGTTCTGTTGTTAGTTCTTCCATGTTCTGTTGTTAGTTCTTCCATGTTCTGTTGTTAGTTCTTCCATGTTCTGTTGTTAGTTCTTCCATGTTCTGTTGTTAGTTCTTCCATGTTCTGTTGTTCGTTCTTCCATGTTCTGTTGTTAGTTCTTCCATGTTCTGTTGTTAGTTCTTCCATGTTCTGTTGTTACTTCTTCCATGTTCTGTTGTTAGTTCTTCCATGTTCTGTTGTTACTTCTTCCATGTTCTGTTGTTAGTTCTTCCATGTTCTGTTGTTAGTTCTTCCATGTTCTGTTGTTAGTTCTTCCATGTTCTGATAGTTTTCCCATGTTCTATTGTTAGTTCTTCCATGTTCTGTTGTTAGTTCTTCCATGTTCTGTTGTTAGTTCTTCCATGTTCTGTTGTTAGTTCTTCCATGTTCTGTTGTTAGTTCTTCCATGTTCTGTTGTTAGTTCTTCCATGTTCTGTTGTTCCATGTCATGTTGTTAGTTCTTTCATGTTCTGTTAGTTTTTCCCATGTTCTATTGTTAGTTTTTCCATGTTCTGTTGTTAGTTCTTCCATGTTCTGTTGCTAGTTCTTCCAAAATCATCAATTCAACGACAGCAATAGCAGAAGTTTTGTAATGTATTCTTAGTTATCAAGCACTGTTTCTATTGAAAATCAGGGGTCAGCTGCTTCCGAGCTATTACTGGGATCCAAATAGAAGCCCAAAATATGATGAAGAAACGCGGCAAATAGATTACCACATACAAGAGACAATGCACATATGAGACAAAGAAATACTTATCTATTCAGATGTAATGTTCTTCTTCTAGTTTTATCGATCAGACCACCTTTGAACAGATAAGCATTCCTTTGTGTTGTCTGCATGTTATCAGTTTATTTTTATTGTCCTATTGATAAAGAATCAGTCAAAACACTAGTCTATTTGTTTGTGTTTTTCCATTATTTGAGCATGTTAGTTAGATTTTATGTTTCTATTGGTATGTTTTTTTACGCTGTGTATATGATAATTTTGTAGATATTATAATTAATACAATGTCTTCTTCTTCTTCTTCTTCTTCTTCTTCTTCTTCTTCTTCTTCTTCTTCTTCTTCTTCTTCTTCTTCTTCTTCTTCTTCTTCTTCTTCTTCTTCTTCTGCGTTCATCCGGAGAGTTTTTTGTCGGACGTGATTGTGTTGTGCCTGTTTAAAGCAGAGCTGCGTTCGTGCACCGTTAGGGCGACACATTCGACTTCTGCAGGCATTTGTTGACCGGGGTAACCTTCCCGGGATTATTACAATATGATTGTGGAGGTCAGCATGGGTGAATGGGTAAGAGTAATTGCTCTTAAACTTCTGGTGTGCTGATGATAAGGTGGCGGGTTCAACCCTTACACCGTCGGTTGGACTAAAATGATGACTTCTCATTCTTGACTTGGGGACATAAACTACAAGTACCTCAGAAGTCAGAGTGGGTTCGTCTGATGGTGAGGAACACATGCAAAAATTAATCCATTGCACTGAAAGTAATAAGCATATGTCTGGACTACGCTTAAGTTTAAAATGGGTGACAGCAACAACAACAAAACTTTAAAAAACTGCTAATGGGTAGATTTTGTCTTCTAACAATTTTGCCAGGGTTGTGACCTTATCTTTGTAATGTCCAGATGCCCTGACATTTTTAATATGCGCAACTTGTTCGTTCCACCTTCTGTTTTTGCCCTTTTCCGAGACAGCTAGATTTATGATCTCCCTACCTAAGAGGTAAAGGAACTGTGTGACATAAATTAAAGCTGATGGTTTTTGCAAAACTTGCCAGGCACGATGCCAGGAGCAAGGCAATTAATTTCTGAACCTGAGGCAGCACCAAAACTTCTCAGTGACATCTCTCCACTTTAGCATGTCAATTGGTAACTGGTTGTGCCATTTCCTTTTGCATGTTTTAGCGGTTGTTTATTTCATGTTATTAACATACAGTGTTTTTCTTTCTATGCAGGATACAGATTTAGTCACTGGACTGTGCACTGCTTAAGTTTGAAGAAGATAATTTTGATGCAGGTAGATGTTTTCATCACATTATTCAAACAAACTTATGTGCCAGCGAAAAATATATTCCTTCATAAAAGAATTTATTATCAATGTGTTGTACAAACAGTGTTCTAAAATATACAGTGTACACATAGAAGATATGTTGGTTCCATTGTCAACAACAAAGAGAATTGTTTCAGAGACATTAGACATAAATTAGCCATAGGAATACAGAGATTAAACAGCATGAACCTGTGGTCAGATTCGCCAACAAAGCAGTTACATTACAGTTGTTGAGAACATGCAGCTTTCCTGTGGCAAGATACTGATTTGAATCATTGGCCACTAAAGAAGAAAATTGGGGCTTTCAGTTGAAATGTTACAGAAAAGTATTCACAATATCATGGGCCGAAACGAAAAAAATGTTCTGCAATATTTAAACATTGATGAAAATTGTCTCAGGAAACTGAAATAACGGGCACTTTGCCGCCTTATCAGATGATAGTTTGTTACACTGCTGCTTCAAACATGGCATAATAACCACAACAAGTGATGGTAGCTAATGCAACTGATCAGACCAATTTGCGTGGTAAATGTTCAGCCACTATGGATGCATGTGAACACATGGTCATTCCTACCATGGTGCACCATCTGATGTCTTACATGCTCAGTGTGTGACCTATATGCAGTCATTTTCTCCTTTGTTTTTATTCCCATTCCTGCTTCCCTATATGCAACGTGGTCAGTGACAACTTGCTGCCAAGGTACAATATCAATGTCAGTATTATTCATGTCCTGCTTACACACATCTTTGTACTGTAGTAGAGGCCGACCCCGAGATCTTTTACCCATCTGTAATTCACTAAAAAAAGATGTCCTTTGGTATTCTACCATCATCCATCCTGCCTAAGATGTCCTATTCCATCTAAGTCTACGAAGACTGAGCATGGAACACACCGTGCATCCACCTGATCTTTCCAATACTTCAGTATTTGTGATTTTGTCTTGCCACTTAATACCAAGTAATTCTTCGCAGAAACTGCATATGAAAGCCATTTAAATATTTCTTTTGGCATGAGTAAGTTTACCAGGTTTCAATGCCATAAAGAAGAGTACTGAGGACACAGGTTTAACCCTTTACAGGGCAGACGCTTGTCTGTCTTATAGCCCTGAACAGGCAAGATTTTTTCAGGTTCGGTAAAATTTTGGGTTGCGTTAGTAAAAACATCACAAATAAGGTGTTAGTCAACCGATTTTAGTTAAATAAACAACACAATGAAGGGAAAAGCATGCAGAATATGTTACTCATGTGATTGTTGCCGGTTATCCATATATGAACACAAATATTTACGAAATACAGCATATTGTTTGTGATTTTCAGTCATCTATACGGCAATTTACAAACACATTTCAGAATCATAATCACTTTCTTTAAAGTCCGACTCACGACTGCTAATGCAAAGTAACGCTTTTCACTGATATCTAGCTCCGATTAGTAGTCAACTTCGTGACCTTTAATGTCACTTAAATTGAACCTAGCGAAATCTCGGCTATCACTCGAAGAATTCGCCGAAATCCATTTTGAAAAACTAAGCGTAAAAAACCCCGAAAATTATCAAAAAAAGTCTGTTCAAATTCATAGTAGGCGCTTGCAAATGGCGGCCACGTTGTCAAGCTATCGGCGAAAGCGAAAGTAGCCGTCAGAAGTATCGGAAAGCCGAGAGATCGCGTTTTTACAATGCATAATAGTATCGGGTACAGTTCGGGCGATATGCCAGTTTAAGCGATCGGACGGAAATTGACGTCCACCCTGTAAAGGGTTAAATAGACCAGGACTTTTGTTTTGGTGGTAAGCTTCTTGTTCTCCCAGACTGTCTTTCTTAACTAGCACTATCAGCTGGATGCTGATGCATATAATGGGGGGAGGGGGAGGATTTGAGCACCTGTGGACTAATTCGGAGTGCAATGACGATATCCCAACAGATAACAGAAGGTCATGGTGGCAAAATGTCAGAAGGAACTACAGAAAATCATAGACACAGTTGTTGAAATGAATAAAAATGGGTCTCGGCATGAATAATAGGAATGACAGTAGTAATGGTAATATCAAAGAAAAAACAGTAAGTAGAGATACTTTGAGATGGCTGCTGCATCAGAGGATTGAGTACGCATGGGGATACCCAATGTGCAGGGGTGTTGATTGTAACAACATAACATAATGACAAATACTAGTGATAATTTGCTTTATTATAGTTTTATGTAAAAAGTGAGTTGAGTTGAGCTAAGAACCGACATCACTGTACTCAGGACATTCCTATTTGTGCTGTCCCCTCATTCAACAGCCAGCAAAGAGTCATACTACTAATTATTTCAACCGCTATCTGATTGAAAGTTCTCCTTGTCTTCCCTCTCAGTTTTGAGATTCTTCTAGGACTCCTACCGAATCCCCCAAAATCTCATTCTTTCCATATACGGGTTCTCAGTCTGTTCCCCCGCCTTCTCCACCTGGTCCCACAGGCATACTGACCACCTCTCCCTTTTCCATAGGTAAAATTATAATTAATTTACATCTGACAACTAATGTTTTTATATTCTGCACAGATATATTTTTTAAAAGTGAGCCGCACACACCATCATCATGTCATCAGGTAAGGACACTCAGTTATTTATTTGTGTTAATGCCAAGAGGTGACTGTGTAGGTCAAGGGTGTTATGACATGAATGACAAAACTAAACAACAACGTGGCTCAATCACACTGGTAGTCTGGCAGATGCTGGGAATTAATGCACTTAACACAACTCACATGTGGCAGCTGACATAGTTTTCCCGTGAAGGATAGACACTAAACAAATCTCGGCAAGCCAGATGAATCACTCACTCTAACTTTTGTCATCAAGTTCTTATGTACAGTCCATCTCATGGTATGCCTTTGACCCACTACAGTCTCTTTGTCTGTCACAGCATGGTGCAAACCAGACGCTGGCACAAAATAGTCATTATATATACTTGAAGACAGAACTCATTTATGGGGTTGATAATGTCTAGTTGATGTAAGTTAGGTACCATTTTCACAATGAAGGTTGGCTTGCAATGGATCTCAAGCCTATCTGTCTCTCGCTCTGACTGTACATTCTGTCAGATTGCTGTTTGTCCATCCCTTGATGTTATCTTCCCACTTGTATCATTGTCTACCTCTTGCTTGCTTGCCTTCAACTTTACCCTCCGGTATGGTTTTTATAAAAGTTCTATGTCTTTAACGTGGCCAAAATATTTCACTTGCCTCTCTTTTATTTCTTTCATCAACTCTCTTTTCATTGCCAGCTTTCCCAGAACCTCTGTATTTGATTGTTTTTGTATCTATAAAATACAACATTCTTTTGTATGTCCACATCTCCAGACCTCTATTCGACTGTCTAATTGTTTGTTCATTGTCCAGGCTTCCGCACCATATATTAGTGTTGAATATACATAACATTTGACAATTTTCATTCCCACCCAATGCCCAAAGGGGAGATCCTGTGGTGACACCACAGACACAACGATCATACAATATTCTTCAACAAAGACATTACCAGGAACAAAGATATCACTAGTGTAAATATGAACGATGCCCATTGCATCAGGATATGGTAGTATGCATGAACAGCATTACACATATACAAAGGTAAAGGTAGTCCCATAGCAGATTCAGCCACTTGGATGTGACGTGTATTCCTGCAGCTGTTCTAGGCCATGACTTCTGAGGTGGATTGGCCATTTTCCTTCCTCATCACCTTTCCTACCCAGACCAATCCCTGAAAATTGGTACCCATTTCTATGAGGTTGGGTCAACCCCATAGCCACTTCCTATGCAGAGGATTGAACTCAGACCACTCATGACAATCAAGACCATTAACCACTATACCATTGCAGCTCCACACATCTACAAATAAATATACAGAGACGTAAATTAAAAAACCTTTTTACGTGCCTTAAGAAGCACTGGACATAAGGTGCTGGACCCATCATTTTATGGACCAATTAGCACTTTTGGCTGATATTATCAAAATCATGGCGGCCATCTTCACTTTTTGAAGACACATAGAAGACTGCATAGAACTCTGTCTGTCTTTCTTTCTTTCTTTCTTTCTTTCTTTCTTTCTTTCTTTCTTTCTTTCTTTCTTTCTTTCTTTCTTTCTTTCTTTCTCTCTTTCCCCCTTCATACACACACACACACACCCATACACAAAGAGAGCGAAAGAGATGATTTTATGGGTAGGTTTTTTAAAAATTTTGAATTTTAGCCTGGACAGCGGCCTATTTGGCCTACATAATGAACAAATATGTAGGCCTTTCAAACTGATTTGTTAATGTGTTTGTCAACAGCATGATTTAATTTTTCCGGATGATGCCACCGTCAAAGATGAATGGAGTCCTCTGACATTCCCAGAATGCCTTCGGATGGATGATTCTTTGAGTCCAGCATCGTCAGCAAACTCTCCACAGCAGATTTACACCATCCAGCAGTCACCTCCGGAACCAGTGTCTCCCGTGTACGAATCACCGTCGCCCTCACTCACGCTCACTTCCCAGGACATTACAATTTGACTCGTCCGCCAGCAGCGACTTCACAGACTTCACATACTCTCACATCCTGCCTTCAAATAACCAGACAGGCAGTCATGGCAGCTTATACACAGGCGATACATGCCGGAGTCCTGGTGCCGCACCAGGTTCTTCACCTGACATCATCATCTTTCCTAACATCAAGAAAGAGAACAATATTCGCATACTGCCTTCTCCTGGAGGGGCATTCGTCTCATCTAATGGGAATGTCAAACTGGCAAATGTCAACATTGACTCTATACTTAACAGCAAAATAAAGATCAAGCCAAAACCAGGGTCAGAGGTCATCATTCCAACAGGTAGATACATTCTTTGTATTGTTGACATTAGCAGGGACTTTAGGAGAAAGAAGAAGTATAGAACCCTCAGGGCATGTAATCCTTTAGGACATGTACCTTCAGACATTTACGGCATACAATGTGCATGCATGTGTAGGTAGGTGGATGTGTGAGAGAATGCATGCATACTAACTATAGTCTGTGTTCAGACTCACAGAATAGTTATCTAGATTGCTTTGCAATGCTTTTGTAGACAAAGCTCAGTTATCTGAACGTAAACTTGCCCAGAAATCATGAATAGCCAAATTACCCTGGGTACGTCCTGTAAAGGTTAGGCAACTAACTTGAAATGCTGTTGTAGAAATAGACTCAGTTACCTAGGTTACTTTGCAATGCTGTTGTAGGCATAGGCTCAGTTATCTATATTACTTTGCGATGCTGTTTGTAGTTCGTGCTTAATACGACGCTTTCGGCGGGTCACCCTGTGAATAGAGACAGTGCCATGTGACTGCCGATTCCATCGACAATGAACTGTGGTTTTCATGGAAGACTTTTGTGTTGGCATTCTGGCGGCGGCATTATGCACAGTGTACCTGTGTGGGCTGTTGGATTGCCGAGACTCCTGTCTGTTCCACTTTTCACATTGGACAGTGGGTAGCATTTTGTGTGATATTCACTGGCACGAGAACGGAGTATAATGGGGACGACCAGTTGCCGTGAAGTTGGAACCTCAACTAAATAACTAACTAACTAGCTGTTTGTAGACATTGACTCAGTTATCTATATTACTTTGCAATGCTGTTTGTAGACATAGACTCAGTTACCTAGGTTACTTTGCAATGCTGTTGTAGACATAGACTCAGTTATCTAGATTACTTTGCAATGCTGTTGTAGACATAGACTCAGTTATCTAGATTACTTTGCAATGCTGTTGTAGACATAGACTCAGTTATCTAGATTACTTTGCAATGCTGTTGTAGACATTGACTCAGTTATCTAGATTACTTTGCAATGCTGTTGTAGACATAGACTCAGTTATCTAGATTACTTTGCAATGCTGTTGTAGACATAGACTCAGTTATCTAGATTACTTTGCAATGCTGTTGTAGACATTGACTCAGTTATCTATATTACTTTGCAATGCTGTTGTAGACATTGACTCAGTTACCTAGGTTACTTTGCAATGCTGTTGTAGACATAGACTCAGTTATCTATATTACTTTGCAATGCTGTTGTAGACATAGACTCAGTTATCTAGATTACTTTGCAATGCTGTTGTAGACATTGACTCAGTTACCTAGGTTACTTTGCAATGCTGTTGTAGACATAGACTCAGTTATCTAGATTACTTTGTAATGCTGTTGTAGACATAGACTCAGTTATCTAGATTACTTTGCAATGCTGTTGTAGACATTGACTCAGTTACCTAGGTTACTTTGCAATGCTGTTGTAGACATAGACTCAGTTATCTAGATTACTTTGTAATGCTGTTGTAGACATAGACTCAGTTATCTAGGTTACTTTGCAATGCTGTTGTAGACATTGACTCAGTTACCTAGGTTACTTTGCAATGCTGTTGTAGACATAGACTCAGTTATCTAGATTACTTTGCAATGCTGTTGTAGACATTGACTCAGTTATCTAGATTACTTTGCAATGCTGTTGTAGACATTGACTCAGTTATCTATATTACTTTGCAATGCTGTTTGTAGACATAGACTCAGTTACCTAGGTTACTTTGCAATGCTGTTGTAGACATAGACTCAGTTATCTAGATTACTTTGCAATGCTGTTGTAGACATAGACTCAGTTATCTAGATTACTTTGCAATGCTGTTGTAGACATAGACTCAGTTATCTAGATTACTTTGCAATGCTGTTGTAGACATTGACTCAGTTATCTAGATTACTTTGCAATGCTGTTGTAGACATTGACTCAGTTATCTAGATTACTTTGCAATGCTGTTGTAGACATAGACTCAGTTATCTAGATTACTTTGCAATGCTGTTGTAGACATTGACTCAGTTATCTATATTACTTTGCAATGCTGTTGTAGACATAGACTCAGTTATCTAGATTACTTTGCAATGCTGTTGTAGACATAGACTCAGTTATCTATATTACTTTGCAATGCTGTTGTAGACATAGACTCAGTTATCTAGATTACTTTGCAATGCTGTTGTAGACATTGACTCAGTTATCTATATTACTTTGCAATGCTGTTGTAGACATATGACTCAGTTATCTAGATTACTTTGTAATGCTGTTTGTAGACATAGACTCAGTTATCTATATTACTTTGCAATGCTGTTGTAGACATATGACTCAGTTATCTAGATTACTTTGCAATGCTGTTGTAGACATAGACTCAGTTATCTAGATTACTTTGCAATGCTGTTGTAGACATTGACTCAGTTATCTAGATTACTTTGCAATGCTGTTGTAGACATAGACTCAGTTATCTAGATTACTTTGCAATGCTGTTGTAGACATAGACTCAGTTATCTATATTACTTTGCAATGCTGTTGTAGACATTGACTCAGTTATCTAGATTACTTTGCAATGCTGTTGTAGACATAGACTCAGTTATCTATATTACTTTGTAATGCTGTTTGTAGACATAGACTCAGTTATCTATATTACTTTGCAATGCTGTTGTAGACATAGACTCAGTTATCTAGATTACTTTGCAATGCTGTTGTAGACATTAGACTCAGTTATCTATATTACTTTGCAATGCTGTTGTAGACATTGACTCAGTTATCTATATTACTTTGCAATGCTGTTGTAGACATAGACTCAGTTATCTATATTACTTTGCAATGCTGTTGTAGACATTGACTCAGTTATCTATATTACTTTGTAATGCTGTTGTAGACATAGACTCAGTTATCTAGATTACTTTGCAATGCTGTTGTAGACATTGACTCAGTTATCTATATTACTTTGCAATGCTGTTGTAGACATTGACTCAGTTATCTATATTACTTTGCAATGCTGTTGTAGACATAGACTCAGTTATCTATATTACTTTGCAATGCTGTTGTAGACATTGACTCAGTTATCTAGATTACTTTGCAATGCTGTTGTAGACATAGACTCAGTTATCTATATTACTTTGTAATGCTGTTTGTAGACATAGACTCAGTTATCTATATTACTTTGCAATGCTGTTGTAGACATAGACTCAGTTATCTAGATTACTTTGCAATGCTGTTGTAGACATTGACTCAGTTATCTATATTACTTTGCAATGCTGTTGTAGACATTGACTCAGTTATCTATATTACTTTGCAATGCTGTTGTAGACATAGACTCAGTTATCTATATTACTTTGCAATGCTGTTGTAGACATTGACTCAGTTATCTATATTACTTTGCAATGCTGTTGTAGACATAGACTCAGTTATCTAGATTACTTTGCAATGCTGTTGTAGACATTGACTCAGTTATCTATATTACTTTGCAATGCTGTTGTAGACATTGACTCAGTTATCTATATTACTTTGCAATGCTGTTGTAGACATAGACTCAGTTATCTAGATTACTTTGCAATGCTGTTGTAGACATTGACTCAGTTATCTATATTACTTTGCAATGCTGTTGTAGACATAGACTCAGTTATCTAGATTACATTGCAATGCTGTTGTAGACATAGACTCAGTTATCTATATTACTTTGTAATGCTGTTTGTAGACATAGACTCAGTTATCTAGATTACTTTGTAATGCTGTTTGTAGACATAGACTCAGTTATCTAGATTACTTTGCAATGCTGTTGTAGACATAGACTCAGTTATCTATATTACTTTGTAATGCTGTTTGTAGACATAGACTCAGTTATCTAGATTACTTTGTAATGCTGTTTGTAGACATAGACTCAGTTATCTAGATTACTTTGCAATGCTGTTGTAGACATAGACTCAGTTATCTATATTACTTTGCAATGCTGTTGTAGACATAGACTCAGTTATCTATATTACTTTGCAATGCTGTTGTAGACATAGACTCAGTTATCTAGATTACTTTGCAATGCTGTTGTAGACATAGACTCAGTTATCTATATTACTTTGTAATGCTGTTTGTAGACATAGACTCAGTTATCTATATTACTTTGTAATGCTGTTTGTAGACATAGACTCAGTTATCTATATTACTTTGCAATGCTGTTGTAGACATAGACTCAGTTATCTAGATTACTTTGCAATGCTGTTGTAGATATATGCTCAGTTATCTAGATAACTTTGCAAACATTAATGCTTGGATTTCCCAAAATACAGGAAGTCCCCAGTGGGTAACTGCAGCAGGGAATACACAGTTGTCATTCTCCAGCCAGCAGGCATTCCCCATCATATCAGCATCTCCAGTTATCTCAGGTGCTGGTGTGCTTCCCGTTACAGACGTAAGTTGTGCCTTTATGATGCTCGCCAGCTTATTTATGTCTGTTTGTTTTTAGTTTATGTTAATAAAGTTTGTTCAGATTCTGTTCAACCCTTTTAGGCCATAACTACGACATCATCATGTCTCACACCAAATGGTGTAGGGTTTCATATCTCTATAGATTCACTTCTTGGTGTTTTGGATCAATTCTGTTGAAGATGTACCTCCTTGCCACTGTCTTATCCTGCTATCCAGCATATTTTCTCTTGGTCTGTGTTGGTCTTTTTATTGCTGATCTTTTCAGTTGTATGATGTTTTCCAGTGCTTCTCTTCTCATTATATGACCAAAGAACTTTGTCTCTTTCTCCTAGTTTTATGTTTTACTCTCATTAACCTTTTTCAGGCAGCTGTTCTAGAAAATCTGGGAATGAAAAGAGAGTTGACGAAAGAAATAAAAAAAGAGGCAAGTGAAATATTTCGGCCACGTTAAAAGCCATAGAACCCTTATAAAAACCATACTGGCTGGCAAGGTTGAGGGCAAGTGAGCAAGAGGTAGACAATGATACAAGTGGGAAGATAACATCAAGAGATGGATGAACATCAGCTTGACAGTCAGGGCGAGAGACAGACAGTGTTGGAGATCCATTGCAGCCTGTGGAGACGGCACCTGTTTGATTGATTGATTGATTGTTGTTAGTTACTCTGGCAGTCTAAGGTTTTCAAAACATGTATCTAGGTTTTTCAAAACATTTATCTCAGAAACCACATCCCCATTACCTCCAAGCTCTTCCTATCTGAACCTAATTTCGCTGTTATGATTTCATATTGTGGACCATGACGCATGTAGATTTAGACCAACTTTTTCACTGCTCCCTTATTTTACAACATGTGTAAGTGTGGCAGTGCCACGATCTATCTAGTGACGGAATGATTCCCCCTCCCCCCCCCCCCCCATTCCTCCATCATTGAGGCCTATAAAGTCAGATGATCCCAGCACATCTCAAATCCATAATAGGTACCTACTTCAGGAGCTGTTTTTTCCCCCCCCATGTTCTAGATTCATTCATCATTCATTAGGCTAATCATTCTGTAGATTGGTGTTAATGTTATCTAATCATTTCCTGTCGTTGTCTTCTATTCTCAGAAGCTCCTTTCAGTTCAAAATAAGTCGATACCCCAGTGTCCTTGATGCTTGTGTGATGTGGTTTTATCTTGGACATCATCTTTTTCTCTTGCCCTTCATTAATTTCAGAAACAGACATCCATGTTTTATATTGTGACCCAACCTAAGATTACCTTCTTTTTGTATATGTTCAATAGTTATTTATGAGACTTCCTTTTGTGACCAAACCAAGAGTACCATCTTTTTGTTTATGCTCAGTAGTTGTCTATGAGACCTCTTTGTCTTATATTGTAACCAAGCCAAGATTACATTCATTTTGTATATGTTCATTAGTTATCTATGAGACTTCCTTGTCTCATTGTGATCAAACCAAGATTACCTTCTCTTTATAGATGTTCAGTGGTATATTTATTTTCTCCAATATCTAAGTGTGTTTCTGTCCAGCATACTCTGTGCATCCTGCTGTAATACAAATCTAAAAAACATCCTAATTCTTTTCCTTTTGTGTAGAGTTCCATGTTTCAGAGCCATATAGTGCTACAGGCCAGATATGCATTGCAATTATTTGTTGCCATAGTTCAATATTAATGTAACCTGGTTCTAGGAATGTTTCTTTCATTTTCTACATAGGAATGTTTATTCTAGTTATACTTTCCTTATTTATGTTGTGTAGTTTATTTACGTCCATTCTTCATGTTTTTTAGCATTTTAGCATACTTGTGTATGAACATAATAAAGCTTAGATAACTTTAAACATATCACAGATAGTGTGTAAGAATAATATGGCTATTCAGATAGTATTAAACAGTTGTCCATTATTATTAGCAACAACTAGAAAGTTGGACACATTGTTCAGAAATGCAAGCATTAATTGGTGGTTAAAATTCACGGCCACCAGGAAGGCTAACCTGGACAAAAATACCTGCAGAAGTCGGATGTGCTGATCTAAGGGTTGCAAATAAAAATGGCACAACGCAAAATGTCAGAGTGGGAGTGTAATGTCCTTCGAAGCAGCCAGGAAGGTAACCCAGCCAACAAACACCTGCAGAAAGTCTCATTAACACGAAATGGAATGCTTGGCTAGTGAATCCATTACGTGGAAGTCCGAAGCGAAAGCTTGCTGAGTGGATGTTGTCTACAGACTGACCTGTTCCTGGTTTGCGCGGGGAGCAGCCCGTGGTGAACAAAATGTCCAATACATGGAAGTGAGGAATTAAAGCCCTTGCCTTCCCTTGAGGGCTGACCGTGAAGTCTTCGACCATTCTAACATGACCAGCTGGGATGTGGACGACACCACAACAGTAAGAGTCGTATGTACCAATGCAATTACGTCTGGAAAAATACTCCGGATAAACTCAGCAGAAGAAGAAGAAATCCATGGCACAGTATCCTGTACAGTTGGATCTGCCTTCTTTCATCATTTCTTCGCCATTGGGACATAGGGCCTCAACCAACTCACTCCAGGCCATTCTCATTTGCTATCTCACACAGCTTCACTTTTATGTCCTCCCCATAGTATTTATTTATGTCTCTGATTTTCTTATTCATGTCCCCATATTATTTATTTATGTCTCTGATTTTCGTATTCATCTGTTTTTAACTGTCACGGTGGTGAAGTGGTTACCAACGCAATTTGCAATCCCACATTCCGCATTCGAAAGACAGCTGCGGGCGATTAGGAAGCAGATTGCATGAGTGCTGGTTTTCATGCAGTGGTATGTGTGCTGGTCGTTCAGAAAGTAATAGCAAACTACTAAATGTAAACTTGCCATAATTACAGACAGCCAAACAAGCGGGGGTTGACTGCTCTGTCATGGATGTGCACCTAAGTTTTAACTAACGTTAAAACTAATTAACTGTGTCAATACGTCTTCCTCTATTTTGTTTGCCCTTGTGTTCAGTTGGGTCTGTACTACATGGAAAAACATCACACTTGTGAACTTTTGTAAACTCTTTAATTACCAATATTCAAATAAAGCAGTATTTTTTTTTTTCAGGAGAAAGTTCTCAAAAGAGCTCAGAGAGTGATAAAAAATCGTGAATCTGCAAGTTTATCCAGAAAAAGAAAAAAAGAGGTAATTGTTTCTTACAAGGTTCCAAATTGCTGTCATAACAGTTATGTTTCTTATTCTACAGATGAAAAAAAGTAACACAGAGATAACATACAGAACAGTTGAAGCAGAGGCAGCATTTCGTTGAATAAAGGACATGATATGAAATAGACTTTGTCAATGAAAGTATGAAAATGAGGCACAGTAATCCTATTACACATATCAGAACAGGACACAAGACTGAAAAATCAATTGACTGGAGTTGGTCCCATCACCCTGTGCACATGCGTATCAATTGCAGATTAGGGGTCGGCATAGCCGAATGGATAAGAGTGCTTGTTTATACACATCCGGTGAGCTGATGCCAAGGTAGCGGGTTCAACTCCTACACCCGTCAGTTGGACTAAAATGTTGACTTCTCGTCATTGACCTCAGAAGTCGGAGTGGATTTGCCTAATGGCGAGGGACACTGGTAATAAGGAAAGCTAATCCACACGTAAAAATTAGTCCACTGCACTAGAAGTTGTAGCATGGGTATGGGCTTCGTTTAAGTTCAAAGCGAGCAAATGAAAAAAATTGCAGATTAAACATTAGCCCACAGAAATAAACATCCACATTAAGCCCACAGAAATAAACATCCACATTAAGCCCACAGAAATAAACATCCACATGAAGCCCACAGAAATAAACATCCACATGAAGCTCACAGAAATAAACATCCACATTAAGCCCACAGAAATAAACATCCACATGAAGCCCACAGAAATAAACATCCACATGAAGCCCACAGAAATAAACATCCACATTAAGCTAGTTGGGAGTCTCAACAAGTGAAGAAATAATTCAACATATACAGGTCTTTCTATGTGGACCTAGAACAAAAGCCAATGATGAGGGGAATTAGAAGAATGGCCAAATGATGAATTGAGGGAATATCATAAGAAGTGAGCAGTTGTGGACATGTAACATATTTGAATAACGAAGATACAAGCAATAGATTGCATGATTTATTGCCTGGTATATTTCATTGCATCTCGTCAGGTACATACTGCAGAATTCACACAACATAAAGTAAAATAATTAGATAAATCCTTCAAGCTGAAATATACACATGCTCGCACAGTATGTCGGTTGTCTACCACGGTAATTTTAAACTGACTAACATGTCTTTCTGTTTGGCCTATGTAGGTTAATCATTATGGCTTCTGCAAACTTTAGCAAGCGGCGGAGGCCGACACACGGGAAACTTCCCACTTCATCAATTGCTAGGCATGTAATGGAAAGCGTCCATGTGATTGATAGAGACAATGCCTTCCGTGTGTTGTTTAACACACAAAATAGTCGCTTGTTAAGTTCTTCTTCTTCTTCTTCTTCTTCTTCTTCTTCTTCTTCTTCTTCTTCTTCTTCTTCTTCTTCTTCTTCTTCTTCTTCTTCTTCTTCTTCTTCTTCTTCTTCTTCTTCTTCTACTTCTTCTTCTTCTTCTTCTTCAGCGTTCCGAGCCATTGAGGTTCTTTGCTGCAGATACAATCCGTCTCCATTCGTCTCTCTGGTTGACCTTCTCTTGCCAGTCGTATTCCAAGTGCTTGTAGGTCTGTATATATATTATCTCTCCACCGTCTTCACTACAGGAAAACATTGTTTTGATCTCACATATTATCTATATCGTGTGAACTCTTCCTAACTTTATGATCACAAGTTTTAAAAAAATGGATGTTGCGGTCAATGACTTCATCAGTACAGAAACAACAAACACACACCAACACAACTACACAAAACACTGCATGAAGATATAAATATAACAGTTATCCGTCTGTATCCTTGTTGTGGGCTGGACACATGTTCATGAAATCCACATGTATGATTCCAACAAAGCGACTGAACTGGAAATGCAGTTATGGGGTCAAGGGGCTAAAGGTCAATAATGCCACATGCCCACAGATTGCCATAGCAACATGAGAGGAGGACCACCAGCTGGGGTGGAGGGCAAAGGGAGAGAGCTTGATGCTGAAAGTCACAAAGGAAAAGTGGGAAAAGTCAAGAAGGTGATAGGTAGTATAAAGTAACAAATCAACTGCTTGTTTACATGCAGCCAAGGAGATACAGGAGATACAGGATAGGCTTGTATGTTCCAAGACCCAAGAACAAAACACTAGGGATAAGATGGTCAAGTTGTTGTTGGCTGTCTTTATTTTCTCAGAGAGGTCTATGATAGCCTTGTCGTGTGGCTGCACCTGTCATCCTACCTCTGCCCAATAACCTGTAATTATACTTTCATTATAGCATTTGTGCCGTTTCTGGTGTTTGTAGAGAGGGTTTCCCAGGAATAAGATCATTTGTTCAAGCAATCCCCAAGCACTGTATAAGCTTGTATTTTTAATGTCACTTCTAATAAGCAAAAACTCCTGGCATCAGCGAGGAATTGGACACATGTTCTGCAGTTTGTCTACTCAGTCAAGCATCCTAGCGCCTCAGCGAGAAATAGAGCACATGTCTCACAATTTGCTTGAGTCGCGCATCCTAATGCCTCATGTTTTCATAACATACACAAGTGATTTAATTTGATATTCATCAAATGATTGTAATTTTCCAGTATTTAACCAGTCTGGAGCAGCGTCTGCAGCAGTGTCGAGATGAAAACGAAAGACTTCATAGAGAGAATGAAACCCTGAAGCAACAGCTGCAGTGTTTGCAAACAGAAGTAAGTTCTGGCATTTCATTATGAAGCTTAGTTTATCTCTTTTATATCTCTCTTGGACCAGGTGGAGAGTGCAACTGAACAGAATATCCATATCTGGGGAGACTGGTTATATAGTAAACCAAAACATTACATTTTACTTCTTCATACACCTTCAGATGTCAGCATGCATATATTTAAAGAAAGCTGTAGGCAGTTTGAGATTGCTAGTATTTCTGTAGAGTTTGCCCTGTAACATTGCTAGTATCTCTGTAGAGTTTGCCCTGTAACACCACACACTACCACCTCACATTGGGCGGTGCTTCAATAGCTATCTATATGATACAGTTTGAGATGGCTAGTATCTCTGTAGAGTTTGCCCTGTAACACCACATACTACCACCTCACATTGGGCGGTGCTAGGATCTCTGAAGCGTTTGCCCTGTAATACCACACACTACCACCTCACATTAGGCGGTGCTAGTATCTCGTTAGAGTTTGCCCTGTAACACCATACACTACCACCTCACATTGGGCGGTGCTTCAACAGCTTTCTAGATGATACAGTTTGAGATTGCTAGGGTCTCTGTAGAGTTTGCCCTATAACACCACACACTACCACCTCACATTGGGCGGTGCTAGGGTCTCTGTAGAGTTTGCCCTATAACACCACACACTACCACCTCACATTTGGGCGGTGCTAGGATCTCTGAAGCGTTTGCCCTGTAATACCACACACTACCACCTCACATTAGGCGGTGCTAGTATCTCGTTAGAGTTTGCCCTGTAACACCATACACTACCACCTCACATTGGGCGGTGCTTCAACAGCTTTCTAGATGATACAGTTTGAGATTGCTAGGGTCTCTGTAGAGTTTGCCCTATAACACCACACACTACCACCTCACATTGGGCGGTGCTAGGGTCTCTGTAGAGTTTGCCCTATAACACCACACACTACCACCTCATATTAGGCGGTGCTAGTATCTCTGTAGAGTTTGCCCTATAACACCATACACTACCACCTCACATTGGGTGGTGCTTCAACAGCTTTCTAGATGATACAGTTTGAGATTGCTAGGGTCTCTGTAGAGTTTGCCCTATAACACCACACACTACCACCTCACATTGGGCGGTGCTAGGGTCTCTGTAGAGTTTGCCTTATAACACCACACACCACCACCTCACATTGGGCGGTGCTTCAACAGCTTTCCAGATGACAAGTAAAGGGCCTATTTATACGCCTTTAGGCGTGTTGGGCATATGCTCCCCATATTTTTATAGTCCAATTGGCTCCCAGTACATGATGTGGGCAGTATCACATTAATTGTTTAAAATGGGTACGGTTAAATTTCGTGGAAATTGATGATGTCTGGCTGGATACTGACCACATCACAACACTGAGTGCTTATTGGTCTCTAAAAATGTAGGTCTGATGTGCCTTGTTATGAGAAAAATAAATTGGAGAATATATCTAGACAAACCTTCTGGCCTAGAGAGACGACAGTGGAAGATAAACTCTATGGACCACTGAGTGAACTAAAAAAGACAGTGAAATTCATACAAGAGACAACATTAGTGCAGCATCTAACATGGTATCTTCACAACAGCCCTAACAATAATCCCTCCTGTTCGTATGGGGCTATCGGTGTCAGCAAATCTGCCACCTTCACTCTGCCCTCACTAACAGCACAGATACCTAGTTTTACCCTGCCTCAGACAAATACAGCAGGCCCTTATTTACTATATTAAACAATAATTACCTTTTAACATTTGAATATTGTTCGAGCCATGAAATATCAACCTCCAGCTACTTTCTCCATGTCTTTCCTTGACACTTTGGTTCCGTCCTGTTTCGCCTGACTAGCGCAATTTTGTGATTACATCAGCCGGCCTGCCCCCTTCATAATGGGAGAGTTACCCTGGGAGAATATTGCTATCTCAAGGCCTCGAGTTAGAGACTAGCACAGCACAACTATTTTATTCCTATATTCCTATTTAAACTATGTAAGTTCACCCAAAACTCACCCCACAACAGATAACCATCAATCCACAGTCAATATCTTCTTGGATCTTTTGGATCCTTCCAGGGCCTGTCTGCTCTCTCAACTGCGGTCTGGAAACACAGAGGCGGCACTCGGCCATGCCTGGGGCATGTTCGCTGCCAGTCACCTACATCTTAATGTCCAAACATTATTTATTGTAGAACAGCATGCAACAAGTCCTAATTCCCAACAACTTCTCAGGTGTTATTTCCAATTTCTCAGTTGTCATTCACGCATTCATACATAGCGACTTGTACATAGTTCACAAAATTCATATCTTGAATCATTATCATCAGGGATGTGAACACACCATTTTAATCTGTCTTCATTCACCGTCGCAACTTAACTCGAGTCATACTTACAGATCGTGTAGGCTTGACATTTTGACCACTGAATACACACCTGTCGTTCAACAATTTCTTACAATCGATCGGTCAAGCCCTGACCTGATTTGATGACTGTTGGCAGTTGAACAGGACTTTCGGTTGCTTTGGTTTGAACGTTACTTGTTCCTTCATGTAGATACTACTGCAGTTAATTGTTAAACATCTTTATTTCAGGACTTTTGGACAAATTCTCGATAATGAATGTTTTTGTAGACACTATAGTGCATTCAGCACATGAACACGGTCTTGCACAAATTTTAAATATCTAGACAGATGACTGCCATTTTCTATGATTTATTCTTTCCAGGACAAAAATTATGACGACACCAACGTGAATCGAACCCGAGAAGACTTGATGATTTCATTAATCTTGCACATTCTTGATGATTTATATCTTGATTATCAATGCCATTCACCGATGAGTTTGTAAATTCACTTGCCTGTCGGCTTGGCCCCCCATGTACCACGGAGCAGCTTGATTAGATTTTTACGTCTTGTTGATCATGCTGATGGGCTCCATGGTTTTATAAGGTGTTTGTTAATGTAATCATTGTTACTGTACTACAGAGCAAAAGGAGTCAACACAGCTGAAATCATCGACAAGGACTGATAGTGTCATTCGGAGCTGATATGATTCATTTTGACTATATGTGTGACTTCTTTCTTTTGAGCTCAACTCCGTGAACTTTATGTTGAATATTAACATTATATTTGAGTGCCGCAACTCTGTGGTGTTCCCATCCCAGTATTACACTTGGTTATATGCAACTGGCTAGAACACCGGACTCTCATTCGGGAGACCCGGGTTCGATCCCTCGGTAAGGTGTGGGATTTTTTTCTGTCGGGGGCAAAAAGAAAATCCTAACCTGCACAGTTCACGGCGACTGCACTAGCCATGCGGCCTTAATTCCTCAGGCTCAAAGACTTGAACCAAGAACCATGTCCACACTTGACCGTGGCTCAAGCCCAACTGCTCTTGAAAGTGACGCTTAGTCCTTTCCACAAGGCTTCCCAAGTGCTTTTCGCGCTCTTGTGACAAACACTCATGGTGGGTCACTTTGCACGGTTTCTTCATACAGACCACACTTTTTCCTACATCATGCCATGATCTATAACTCTATAAACTCGATCATGGCGCATTTGCTCATCTGCTTGGGTGGTGGCTCAGAAGGAATCAGTTCAAGCCCTCTGCTGAATATTAGACATAGGCATCTCTTCGGCCACATTTTTGGGGTCCGAAGAGGTGGGAACATAGCGTGCCTGGGTTTATATGCCAACACCAATATAACTTCCCAGCATCCTATTCGTAGTTTACCAGGGGATCATGGGATATACTGCACTATCATCTTATAGAGTCGTCCTGGGTGGCTATATATACACACACACACACACACATGGCACTTCACACGCCTACAACAGTTTTGGCTAAGACATTGTCTTTATTCTAAGATCTTGTGTAAACCTGTAAACAGTTCATGTAAATTAACTAATCTTTCTCGTTTAGAACACTGTTCTGAAGCACACAAAGCTGAGCCCAGCCAAGAAAATGTGCCTTATGTGTGTCACGTTATTGCTTGTACTCAACATTACTCCATTCAGGTGGGTATTGGCACCATGTCTTTTTTTGTGTTTTTATAAATATATACATGAATCTTTGCAAATTCCTTGGGCTACCATAGTATCTAATGACGATTGCCGATTGTCTGAAAAGATCTAATGAAACCAGAACATTATATACAACAATGAGAAAGAGACAAACAGCTTTCTTTGGTCATGTGATGAGAAGAGAGGTATTGAAGAATATCGTGACAACTGGAAAGATCAAGGGGAAGAGAGGAAGACCAAGAGAAATGACGCAGGATGGATTGAGACAATGGCATGGATGAATATCACCAGCAGAGTTGATCCAGAACACCAAAGAACAAGATCTGTGGAGAGACATGAATGCCTACGCCAGCTGACAGGGAACTTGGTGATGATGCTGTAAAATTATAAAAATTATACTAGAGGGTAAGGTTGAAGGCAAGCAAGCAAGAGGTAGACAATGATACAAGTGGGAAGACAATATCAAGAGATGGAGAAACAGCAGTCTGACAAAAGTCATGACACTGTTGGAAATCCGAAGCAGCCAACCTTTAATGTGGATACGGTACCTGATTGATGTGTGTGTGTGTGCATGCATGCTTGCGTGGTTTTAAAACTATATATACCATTTCATTGTCTTCACATTTAAGTGATAACTCTCATAAAAGTTAGCATTTTGACAAAATAATTTTCATTCATATAATATAGCATCTTATTCTGTTATGTATTCCATTGTAATTGTAAATTCTTGTCCTTTTCAACTGCAGCTTTATGAACGAGTTCACTAGCACAAGTTCTCGCCCAGGAATTGGTCAAAACTACCACACCACAGGAAGACACTTAATGTCTTTACGTGAGAAAGAAAAAGAAACAGACAGTACATATGAGGATAGCAGCGGTGTCCATGGATATAAAAATATATGGCCAACAGACCTGTTGATGCAGTTTGATGAGGAAATTAGCCTTCTGGCTGACAAGCTCAATATTACTGCAAAGTTAGGCAACATGTGTCCTATGTACTTCAATACAACGGAATCCAACAGGTAAGTTGTTATGCTTTAGGGACCCTCATTTTACAACAGGTAGTGTCAATCCCCCTTAATGCCACATGAATGAATGCCCTTTAGAGATGCAAACTTCACATCAGGTTGTGTCAGCTACCTCTAATCTATATATATAAATGAGAATCTCCGTCTGTATGTATGTGTGTCCTTTATGCATTCGCGAACGGTCCATCCGATTGAGATGAAATTTTCTACACGTCTTCCTCTCATTCCCGTGCTGCCAACTTTCATATTTTTTTAGTGTAAAAACATATTTAATTAATATTATTTAATATTTTAATTTACATTATAATGTATATATAGCGAGGGGACATAACTTATAATAGCATTGCTATATATGTAAAATTGTTGCATATTTCTCACATAGGTGGACCTTTTCGCTACAGTTATCTACAGGCATATGCGTTATACTCCTCCACCTAAATACTCCTCCTCCTCCCTCTCCCTGCTCCCTCCTCCTCCCTTCACCTCCATCCTCCTCCTCCCTCTTCCTCACCCTCCCTCCTCCTCCTCCACCTTCCTCCTCCTCCTTCCTCCCTCCTCTACCTCCCTCTTCCTCCTCCTCCTTTTTCTTCTTCTGCTGCTGCTGCTGCCGCCGCTCCATTTACCCAAGTTAATTGTTGGGGGAAGATGTAAAAATCTTTCAAGTGCTCTTTCTAATGCTTTTTGTAAGTTGGTCTTCGTTTATCTAGGGTTGTTCCTCCCTCTCCTCCTATTCCTCCTCCTCCTCCCTCTCCTCCTCCTCCTCCCCCCTCCTCCTTCTTTTTTCCTTCTGCTGCTGCTGCTGCCGCCGCTCCATTTACACAAGTTAATTGTTGGGGGAAGATGTAAAGATCGTTCAAATGCTCTTTCTAATAATAGACAGACAGACAGATAGTCAGGAACGGAAACGGGAGCTTATATGACTACTTATATGAATTAAATGAGATGCTCCCCACCAGGAGCTGGGCGAAGCGGGGCCGGGTCAGATAGACAGGCAGACAGTCGGGAACGGGAACTTATATGACTACTTATATGAATTAAATGAGATGCTCCCCACCAGGGACTGGGTGAAGCCGGGCCGGGTCAGACAGACAGACAGTCGGGAACGGGAACTTATATGACTACTTATATGAATTAAATGAGATGCTCCCCATCAGGGTCTGGGCGAAGCCGGGCCAGGACAGACAGACAGATAGATAGTTGGGAACTGGAGCTTATATGACTACTTATATGAATTAAATGAGATGCTCCCCACCAGGGACTGGGTGAGGCCGGGCCGGGTCAGACAGACAGATAGACAGACAGACAGTCGGGAACGGGAACTTATATGACTACTTATATGAATTAAATGAGATGCTCCCCACCAGGAGCTGGGCGAAGCCGGGCCGGGTCAGACAGACAGACAAGCAGACAGACAGACAGATAGATAGATAGATAGATAGATAGATAGATCCCCGCCAGGGCCTGGGGGAAGCCAGGCCGGGTCAGCTAGTACTATATAAATGAATGTCCTTTAGAGACGCAAACTTCACATCAGGTAGTGTCAGCAACCTCTCATTCATTCATTCAGTAGCATGTCCTTTGCAGAACCTCGCTCCCATAACAACCTTCCGGAAAGCTTCTCGATCACAAGCAAGATGTCCCGCGTCTGATACACCCATCTGGAGATCATCCGCCACATCCTGCACCCATCTTCTCTTTGGCCTTCCTCTTCCTCTCTTCCCAGGCATATACCCTTCCATTATTGTTCTCTCCAAACCTTCGTGACGTTTCAAGTGACCAAAATACTTCAATTTTCTTTGTTTTATCGTCTTTAATAGCCATCCCTCCTCAATATTCAACTCTTGAAGTATGGATGCATTTGTTCTTTTCTTTACCCAAGATATTCTTAGAACTCGTCTATAACATTTATATTCAAAGGCGTTTATGCGCTGTTCAGCTTGTTTAGTAAGTGTCCATGTCTCACAGGCGTACGTTGCAATGGGAAAGATGCATGCTCTTAAAAATCTAATTTTTATAGTTCTGTCTGTCCCACTCCATAATTTATTCATCTGCTTTAGTCTTTGAAGAGCAATGGATAGTCACCGTTTAATTTCTTTCATTGTGTCACCATTATTGGTAATCAATGACCCAAGATATTCAAAATTTTCCACCACCTCCAATTTTCCCCCATTAATGTATATTTCTTTCTCAGCAACCTCTAGTACTATATAAATGAATGTCCTTTAGAGATCTGATCTACACATCAGGTAGTGTCAGCAATCTCTAGTACTATATAAATGAATGTCCTTTAGAGATCTGATCTACACTTCAGATAGTGTCAGCAACCTCTAATACTATATAAATGAATGCCCTTTAGAGATCTGATCTATACATCAGGTAGTATTAGCAGCCTCTTGAAGTCTCCGTGGCGAAGTGGTCACGAGTGCATTATTTTGGGAGACTCCTGGGGGTTGTCGCTGGAGCTACCTCACGAGAGTTCATGCTTTGTGTGGCGCTTTCAGCAGTCCTCTGCGGAAAGAGACTGAGCCATAAGGGATAACCCGGTGCAATGAAGTCGACCCTGTCGACTTTTGAGCGACCTTTTTGATGAATGAATGTCCTTTAGAGATGCAAACTACATGTCAGGTAGTGTCTTTAGTGCCACATGAATGAATGTCATCTTAGAGATCTTACCTTTACATCAGGTAGTGTTAGCAACCTCTAATGCTGCATGAATAAATCTCTTAAAGGACATTGATCTGTGTGGCAGACTTTGTTAGTATAACGCCTGTATAACATTCACCTGGCACATGAAACGGGTCAACACGATGACAAGGATTCTCAAAACTCTCAATACACATATCCCCCTCCCAAACAGTCACTCACAAGTCAAATTTTAATGTGTAGGTCAGCATGGCAGAATGGATAAGAATGCTTGTTCTTAAATATCCGGTGTGCTGATGTCGAGATAAGGGGTTCAACCCCTACACCAGACTAAAATGCTGACCTATCGTTCTTGACTTGGGGGTGTAAATTACAAGTCCCTCAGAAGTCAGAGTGGGTTCATCTGATGGCGAGGGACACTGTTAATAGGGAAAGCTAACCCACACGCAAAAAATCAGCCCAGGTCTACTAGAAGTAGTGTGTATGGACTACGCTTGAATTCAAAGCGAGCGAGCGCAAAAACAAAAACTTGTATGTCCTATCTAGAGAATTGACAACATGTACCAGATATTCCTCTTGGTAAAAACCATGGCCTGCACGATACTGACTACATCATGCTATGTATGTTGTTTCTTCTTCTTCTTCTTTCTCCTTTATTCCCCCATTGGGATATAGGACCTAAACCAAATACATCATGCTATGTATGTTGTTTCTTCTTCTTCTTCTTTCTCCTTTATTCCCCCATTGGGATATAGGACCTAAACCAAATACTTCATGCTATGTATGTTGTTTCTTCTTCTTCTTCTTTCTCCTTTATTCCCCCATTGGGATATAGGACCTAAACCAAATACATCATGCTATGTATGTTGTTTCTTCTTCTTCTTTCTCCTTTATTCCCCCATTGGGATATAGGACCTAAACCAAATGACATCATGCTGTGTATGTTGTTTCTTCTTCTTTCTCCTTTATTCCCCCATTGGGATATAGGACCTAAACCAAATACATCATGCTATGTATGTTGTTTCTTCTTCTTTCTCCTTTATTCCCCCATTGGGATATAGGACCTAAACCAAATACTTCATGCTATGTATGTTGTTTCTTCTCCTTCTTCTTTCTCCTTTATTCCCCCATTGGGATATAGGACCTAAACCAAATACATCATGCTGTGTATGTTTTTTCTTCTTCTTCTTTCTCCTTTATTCCCCCATTGGGATATAGGACCTAAACCAAATACTTCATGCTATGTATGTTGTTTCTTCTTCTTCTTTCTCCTTTATTCCCCCATTGGGATATAGGACCTAAACCAAATACATCATGCTATGTATGTTGTTTCTTCTTCTTTCTTTCTCCTTTATTCCCCCATTGGGATATAGGACCTAAACCAAATACATCATGCTATGTATGTTGTTTCTTCTTCTTCTTTCTCCTTTATTCCCCCATTGGAGATATAGGACCTAACCAAATACATCATGCTATGTATGTTGTTTCTTCTTCTTCTTCTTTCTCCTTTATTCCCCCATTGGATATAGGACCTAAACCAAATACATTCATGCTATGTATGTTGTTTCTTCTTCTTCTTTCTCCTTTATTCCCCCATTGGGATATAGGACCTAAACCAAATACTCATGCTATGTATGTTGTTTCTTCTTCTTCTTCTTTCTCCTTTATTCCCCCATTGGGATATAGGACCTAAACCAAATACATTCATGCTATGTATGTTGTTTTCTTCTTCTTCTTTCTCCTTTATTCCCCATTGGGATATAGGACCTAAACCAAATACATCATGCTATGTATGTTGTTTCTTCTTCTTCTTCTTTCTCCTTTATTCCCCCATTGGGATATAGGACCTAAACCAAATACTTCATGCTATGTATGTTGTTTCTTCTTCTTTCTTTCTCCTTTATTCCCCCATTGTGATATAGGACCTAAACCAAATACATCCATGCTATGTATGTTGTTTCTTCTTCTTCTTTCTCCTTTATTCCCCCATTGGGATATAGGACCTAAACCAAATACATCATGCTATGTATGTTGTTTCTTCTTCTTCTTCTTTCTCCTTGATTCCCCCATTGGGATATAGGACCTAAACCAAATACATCATGCTATGTATGTTGTTTCTTCTTCTTCTTTCTCCTTTATTCCCCCATTGGGATATAGGACCTAAACCAAATACATCATGCTATGTATGTTGTTTCTTCTTCTTCTTTCTCCTTTATTCCCCCATTGGGATATAGGACCTAAACCAAATACATCATGCTATGTATGTTGTTTCTTCTTCTTTCTCCTTTATTCCCCCATTGGGATATAGGACCTAAACCAAATACATCATGCTATGTATGTTGTTTCTTCTTCTTTCTCCTTTATTCCCCCATTGGGATATAGGACCTAAACCAAATACATCATGCTATGTATGTTGTTTCTTCTTCTTGTGGGATTTGCTGAGGAGGGGATCCAAGCACTTATGGACCGAATGGTTCGATGCGAAATGAGGATGATCTGTCGACTAACTAACTAACTAACTAACTAATTAATTAGGATGTCAAGTGTTAGGCCTTTACATATTCTAAGCATGACATATGTGGCAGGGCGGCAAGTTTCTTTCCTTGTTACCCTTTCTTCCCAGACAGTTGTCAGAAAATTGTCTGGTACCAATTTTTTATGACGCTGGCTACCATCTCACTGTGGAGTACCCAGAAATGAGGGAGCTGATCGACTAGTAAAGGAAGGAGCAATAGAAGAACAACCTGATGTACCTGTTACATACCACCAAAAGAAAGGAATGACCAACTCCATCAGAAAGCCACCAAAACTTGCTCAAGATGACTACCACCTTATGGACAGACCAGAACAAATTATTATTCTGTGCCTCAGAACACAATACACAGACACAATAGATTACGCAACCACATGTATACAAAATTCAAGATTGGCAAATCAACCATGTGAATTGGCACCGCAGACAAGCAGATCACATAATCCAAGACTGCCCAAAATATGACATATCTAGGCAAACATTCTGACCTAGAGAAACAACAATGCAAGATAAACTTTATAGACCACTGAGGAACTAGAAAAGACAGTTAAATTCACACAAGAGATGACATTGCAGTTATAGACACATTTCAAGTGAACTAAAAAAGAAGATGCGAGGTTGACACCAGAATGTACAAAATCCTGCCTCTGCTGGGATTTGAACCTGAGCCGCTGTCTTGGCAGGCATGTGCACTAACCACTATTCCACCGAGACTCCTCCATAAACCATTTGACATAAATGGGCTTTGCTTCTTGTTTCATTTTTATCATCTTCTGAAATGGCACTAGATCACCCAATTCTTTTTATTTATTTTTTTTTCAAGATTGGCGGAACAGCTGCGAAGATGGATGATTAGTCAGGAGGAAGAAAAACAGAAAAAAGAAAGAAAACAGCACAAGAAAAAGAAAGATTACCCGCCAATGAGGCGCTTTGATGCCGGATTCTCCAATAGATACACTCAGTTCACTGCAAAAGGTGAGGTCGACCGACCAACAGTCGCTGAACACAACTATCCAGTGCAAGTATTCGGTGGTAGCAATGATCCGAGGCAACAGCTGCTTAATGCTATCCCAAGAAGAAACGATACATTTTATGTTCTGTCTTTTAGCACTGTAAGTATTTCTTAATTTATTAGTCATGCGCAAATAATTTGTAGCAGCTTGTCAGAACATTTGACAAGGAGGTTAAAGGCAGACTAAAAAAAGTTAGTTGCATATCCTTTACAGGATGACGCAGTCAACTTCACTTCAGCATTGTTTGCTGTTTGTGATTCCTGGGCAAATTTACATTCAGTGGTTTGTCATTGCTTTGTGAAAGACCAGCACTCATACTATTGTATGTAAACCAATGCAAGGCGGTCTGCTTCCAAATCACCCACAGCTCTGTTTCGAACGTGGTATGCGGGATTACGAATTGCATTCGTAACCCCTTCGCCACAGTGCCGGCTTTCAGCAAAGGGTCTGCCGAAATCATCGTACAGAGTATCATAACACCATTCTGAGCTATGCTGAGGACAGTTTTAAAAGCAGGCTGAAAGTATGCTGCAAACCATTTTGGATATGATGGTGGAGAGAAACTTAAACTCATGCATGGTGGCTTCAAATGACACACAAATATACATACGTTCAACTAATAATAATATAAACAACACACAGTTCACTGGAATATCAAATGATAGAGAGGGTTAGAGAGTCATGATTGCCATTGTGTACCAGCAGTCTCAGAAAAAAAAAAATTGTTAAGTGAATGAAGGCGTAGAAAAAAGAACCCACAACTTTGGTAGAGCGAGGTTTGCAGCTTGACATTTTCACCATGGGCACCCCAGGCTATTGAACTCATTAGATAATGGCCATGTGGCATAGCTGATCATACGAAAATTGATGGATAGACTTCTTCATGGTTGGTTGGATTTTGTGGCTTGTTTTCTTTTGGATGAGATAGTCTCACATGAATCCTCCGGGAGTTGCTTCCTACAACATGCATTTAATCCCTACACCAATCAGTTGGATTAAAATGTTGACTTCTCGTCCTTGGCTTGGGGACATAAATTATAAGTACATCAGAAGTTGGAGTGGGTTTGCCTGATGGCGAGAGACACTGGTAATAGGGAAAGCTAATCCACATGCAGTCTGTCCAGTTGCCCAAGATGTGGTAACATGTGTATGGACTACACTTGAGTTTAAAAGTGAGCGAATGTCCCAAACAAAACATTCTTAGGGCTGACTGCCTGGGACCAAAAGAGTTAAAAGTGGAACAACAAAAGTCAAACGTTTGCTTTTGAATGACCAGTTGGTTGGAAATATTTCTGCAACCCAATCACTTGTATTTGTATGTGCTGTGTGTACAGATATGTGATGTCTATTGTGTTGCCAGTTTGGTCATGATTTCCCCATGTTCTAATTATTCCAATTGTTTTTAAATGAAGGATTACTTCCTGGTGCCTGCCACAGCACACAATAAGACGATGCGACCTAGAATGTCGTTGCTGATGCCTGTCATCACACCACCAATGAACGGTAAGCTCTAGTAGAATGTTTGCTCATGGTATTCATGACTCCATGACCAGCAGTGGAGACTGTTCACAAGAAGTTTGACACAGGCTTATCATGCAGGTGTGAAACTCTTTACGGGGCGGAACATCCATTTCTGTCCGATCGCTTAAATGGGCAGACCGCCCCAACGCGCCCGATACTATTATGCATTGTAAAAATGCAATCTCTCGGCTTTCCGATACTTCCGACGGCTACTTTCGCTTTCGCCGATAGCTTGACAACATGGCCGCCATTTGCAAGCACCTACTACGAATTTTAAAGGATTTTTGGGGATATTTTTCGGGGTTTTTACGCTTAATTTTTCAAAATGGATTTCGGTGATTCTTCAAGTGATAGCCGAGATTTCGCTAGGTTCAGTTTAAGTGACATTAAAGGGCACGAAGTTGACTATTAATCTGAGCTAGATATCAGTCAAAAGCGTTATTTTGCATTAGCAGTCGTGACTCGGACTTTAAAGAAAGTGATTATGATTATGAAAATGTTTGTAAATTGCCGTATAGATGACTGAAAATCACAAACAATATGCTGTATTTCGTAAATATTTGTGTTCATATATGGATTACCGACAACAATCAAGTGAGTAACATATTCTGCATGCTTTTCCCTTCATTGTGTTGTTTATTTAACTAAAATCGGTTGACTAACACCTTATTTGTGATGTTTTTACTAACGCAACCCGAAATTTTACCGAACCTGAAAAAATCTTGCCCGTTCAGGGCTAAAGAACGGACAAGCGTCTGCCTGGTAAAGGGTTAAGAACCTTTAGCACACCAGCAAGCATGTTACAGTAATATTGTTGAGAACATACATGTTTCTTGTGATAACACAGATGTGCTGGACTCCCTGGCCTAGAGGTTAACGTCTTTCTCTGTAATCCCGAATATCCACGTGAGGAACATAACCTGCACAAGAAGTGGCAGCGGTTCTCGCCATGTTGGTAACAGGGGTATGTGAGTTGGTCGCTCAGATAACAATGGCAAACTACTGAGCGTAAACTTGCCAAGAAATCAACAATCAGCTGAAAGATGCTGATGTTGACAGTGATGTCCTGTAAAGGATATGCCGGAAAAAGAAAAAATAAGAACAAAATACTGAAATTCTAAGTTAGCATGGCTGATTAGATAATTGCAATCATTATCAATCATTCAATTGCAATCAGTTGGATTAAGATGTAGATTTCTTGTTCTTGACCTGAGGACATAAATTACAAGTACCCCAGGAGTCAAAGTAGGTTCGCCTGATAGCGGGGGACACTGGTAACAGGGAAAGTTAATCCACAAGCAAAATCAGTCCAGTACACTTAAAGTGTGGACTGTGCTTGGGTTCAAAGCGAGCGAATGCAACAAACAAACAACAACTAACATTCTACAAGATCTGAACATCGAAGAAAGCTGGCTCATAAATAAGCGTCATGTCTTGGAAACAGAAACTTTTTTTTTGCATATCCCTTACAGGACGTTGCAGTCAACACCAGCATTTTTCAGCTGCTGTTGATGTACTAGGCAAGATTACCCTCAGTAATGTGCCATTGCTTTCTGAGCAACCGGCTCACATACCCCGTAAGTTACCAACGCGGTGAGAACCGCTACCTATTCTGCAGGTTATGTTACTCACGAGAATATACAGGATTACAGAGAAAGACGTTAACGCCTAGACCAGGGAGACCAGCAGGAAATAGAAATAGCATGGCCATATTAAACATCAGATTGGCTGGGAGAGGACAGTGATGGAAGGCTTGGTCCTGGAAGATGTGGCTGGAGTCAGCCAATGTGGAGATGGACACAGGACATTGCAGGCAGCTTGAGCATGAGGGTGTATGAGGCAGAAGAAATGGCCAGAGAATAAGAGACTGTTCAATGTGCCATGATGAGAGCCACATTCTGTAAAGGATCTGCAACATGATGATGATTTTAGACTGAACTCTTTGTGTCTCGATAACAATGCCACCAGTGAACAGTAAGCTCATGCAGGATATTTGCTCATTATTTTCAAGGCATACCTCTTTGTGTTCTAAGCAACACATCATGTTTGATTGGGTATTCTTCATGTGCACCAATTGTGTCATGTGTAATTGGCTATTCTTCATGTTGACCAGTCGTGTCGTGTATGATTGGCTATTCTTCATGTTGACCATGTGTTGTGTATGATTGGCTATTCTTCATGTTGACCAGTCGTGTCGTGTGTAATTGAGTGTTCTTTGTGTATACCAATCATGTTACGTGCACCACATGAGGACCAACACAATTTGGTAGGCATGGGTGCACAGAGAATTACGTGACCAGTCTGTCCCTCCTATAATGAACAGCGACAGCTGGAATCGAACCATTGTTCAACTGTGCTCATGCCACTGTCAGCATACTATCTTAACCATAACACCAACACTTCCGGTTGTATTATTATTACTACTTAAGAAAAGTTAATGGCTGCAGCAGGATATAACAATAGGAAATAAAAATAGTTAAGGATGTGTACCTCCCTGAAAAAGTTAAATATACTAAACACGGACACAGTGTACATACCTTACAGCAAACTCCATAATGGTAAAAATAAATAACATGGGGGAATTTTTTTTAAATTTAGTTTTAGTTTAGTCGATGGATCAACATCACGGCACACGGGTTCAACCCATAAGTGCTCCGCTTCCTCCTAAATCAAACCTGAGTCTGGAGAAACTCAGCTCAGTGCACGAACTCCGTAGCACTGGCGAGGATCCTGAAATACTTTGGGTAGATTTTAAACTCGAAATTTTGCCCTGGCAGCGCCGTTAGGCTACTCTTTTTCGATTTCCAACTGCCAAGGGATGCTTTACGTGCGCAACAATAAACACGGGCTTCTGATCTCACTACCCAGAGACCAGGAGAAATTTTATTACTAGAAGTCCACGTGAAAAAATTCCGGCCCTCACCGGGGAATTGAACCCGGGACCTCCAGCACTCAAGGCGGACACCATACCTCGAGACCATGCAGTCCCCCAAATATCTTAACCGTGACACCAACACGGGAACAAGGGAAGTCAGCAGAGTTATACAGTGGCGTCTACAAGTATAACACTGCTGACTCCCCTCTATATATCCATATCTAACTGTTTGCACACCTTCGGCTCCACATTTTCTTATTTGGCACCTTTCACAACTGAACTGAAATTCTGGACCGCCTTCCTAACAAATCATGATTTGTGTTTTAATATTACTACCTTTTCTAATTTCATGTTTTTCTTTAGATCTATTTGTGTTGTTATGTTTCTGATGAAGATTATTATAATCAAGATGTCATTTGTTGTGTTGAAATATACTTATTTTTATTGTTTATTTTCCTCATTGTGGAGTTCGTTGTATGTACGTTGTCTGTGTTTAGTAAGTCTCACTTTTTTGCAGGAGTTACACATACCATGTTTTCTACTCCATGATTTCCTATTATTACTATATATATTATTTTTTTTCTCTGTGACATTTTAATGCATATTAATTACGTTATTTACAGATACCACAAGGGAGGCCCATGACAGCATAGGAATGATGCAGATCAACTGTGAAATCCTCAGCACAAACATCATCAGTGTGCTCCAATCAACATCGCCAGAAAACGCAGACTACAATTCTACAGCCTACGCAAGAAATGACAGCAGTCACAAATCTAAGGATCATGGTAGTATAAATATACATTCTAAGCGAGAAAGAAATAATGCCAAATAAACAGAATGGTGTATTTGAATGAATTTGAGAAAGACCACATGATTTTACCCCTTTCGCACAACTGCTTATATGATTCGACCACGATATTCAGAGTTTTGGGCTGAAATTTAAAATATAGTTGTGGCTATTTTATTTTTTTATTATTTTTTTTTAGGGGGGGGGGGGGGGGGGGGGGGTGGTGGTGGTGTTTAAATAAACGAAACTTATTTAGATTAAAATAAATTGTGTTTTATCATAATATTTATTCAATATCTATGGTGAGACACTACTCTGAAACATCATGATTTACTCAACCACAAAATTCTGAGTTTTTGACAGAAGTTAAAATACTTCAGTTATAATGTGATGATTTTATTTATTTATTTATTATTATGTTTTTTTTTGCATTTGTAAATGAAGCTTATTTAGATTAAAATAAATTGTGTTTTATCACCGAATCTTTTCAACATTTACAGTGAGACACTACTCTGAAACATCAAAAAACTTTGAATGACTTGACCATGATATTCTGAACGATGCGGAGGAGTTTTAAAAGCAGCCCGGAAGTATGCTGCAAACCATGGACAAAACATTAAACTTATGCACGGTGGCTTCAAATGAGACACAAATATAAATACTTTCAACTAATAATAATATAAAAAACACTCATTTCATTAGAATATTAAATGATAGAGAGGATTGGAGTCATGATTGTCAGTGTGTACTCCAGACCAGGCAACTGAAGTAGAAGAATAATGTAATAAAAACTACTACCTCTGAAGTTGGAGTGGGTTCGCTTGATGGCGAGGGACACTGGTATTGGGGAAAGCTAATCCACACGCAAAACTCAGTCCAGTGCTACAAGAAGTAATGTGTATGAATTGCGTTTGAGTTCAAAATAAAGTGTGCACCAAAAAAAAAAAAATGAAATAAAAACTACAAGTAATGTGAAATGGATATTGTTACAGTCCGATATTACGGTTATATAAAAGATAAGCTATAGAATATGGTTATATGAATTATAGTATAGAAGTAAACACCGACCAAAGAATAGGGTATACATAAGACTAAGAACTCATAATATTACGGTATTCACGAAGTGCGAGTGTACATATTTGTCTGTTAGCCAGCAATTCACCGGAGATTACAAGTTTGGGAAACTCTTTAGAGTAAAAAAAAGCAGAGAACCAGAGTTGAAAGGAGGTCTCGGTGTTTGTGTGACCTTAGGACAGTTTATAGAAATTGATTATATAATTAAACATTCAGCCAGTGAAACATCTGGTATTTAGGAATAGCATAATTTTGTCTAATAGGTAAATTTCACTGCTGATTATTGGTTAGAGAGTATTTTGTTTACATTCCACATTTAGCTGACCGGTAATTTTTAACAGTATAAAGATTTGTGTTGGTAAGCATGAGCAGACATCAGCTAGCCAATTTAGTCAAAAGAAGTCTTTAGATGTAGAAATTTGTAGTAAATATGTCTGTGTTGGTTCTGGTTACATTGTCATAAAAGTTGTAAGTTTACTTTTATACAGCATGTGTACTAAGTACTTATGACAATGATGTGTTAAGGGCAGGGTGCGAGAGGATCCCTGTGAAACATGTACTTGTCAGTGTGAGGACACTGTGGCGGACCAGCAAGGGTGGTAGGCGAAATAACACTTTGGTATAACTCAGAGTTAGGAAGTGGCTGGGCTCTGGAGTTGCCAGAGCAGTTGTCGAGCACAGGTAGGTGCTGTGACTTTTATGATTAAAGTCTGTTACAGTTTACGTTCATGCATGTGGGTAGAATATTACCTCCAGCTGGGTGATTTTGTTAGAAACAAAGGCCAAGACATATATAAATATTTTGAGTACTGTTTTTTTTAAATATAGAGTTGACTTACCTAACTTGAGAGGCATTATTACATGGTCACATCATGTATCAGTTCCTTTGCAGAATGCAGCTCTCATCACCACTAGTCTCTTGTTTTCTATTATTCTGTCTCACGCAACCTCATGTGTCTGTCTACAATGTCATGTGTCCTCCTCCTTGCTGGTCTTTGCCACTCCTCCCCGGCACCACGCCTCCCATCACTGTTCTCTCCCAGCCTCTGTGACCTCTAATACGGCTAAAGTGTTTCAGTGTCTGAGACATCATGCTGTTTGTGAGTCAATTTTCATCGATATTTGAATCTTGTAGAATATCAGTATTTTCCTTCATCTTGGTTCACAGTATTCTATGAATGTTTCTGTAACATCTCAGTTCAGAAGCCCCAGTTTTCTTCTTTCATTCATGAACATGTCCTTTGCAGAACCTCGCTCCCATAACAACCTTCTGGGTCATAAGCAAGATGTCCTCTTCCAGGACACCCACATGGAGATCATATGCCACATCCTACACATATCTTCTCTTTGGCCTTCCTCTTCCTCTCTTCCTGGACATATACCCCTCCATTATTGTTCTCTTCGAACTTTCATGTTTCAAGTGACCAAAATATTTCAATTTTCTTTGTTCTATCATCTTTAGTAGCCAACTTTCTTCAGTATTCACATCTAGTCGTATGGATGCATTTGTTGTTTTCTGTATCCAAGATATTCTTAGAACCCGTCTGTAACGTTTTATATTTATTTATTTATGTGTTTAACTACATGGTGACTTACAGGAGCCAAGTGAGCTCGTGTCAAGTGTTTGAGCGTGTTGCATGCTTTGAGGCAGATTGCATGCACTGACGGAGCACAAGAGTTGAAAAGACTCTTGAAAGAGTCAGTCGAGCTGAGACAGTGGTAGGAAATGCACGGATTGAAAGCAGAGCTGATAATGGCAAGTGTTATTGTCACCATGTGAATGAATAGTGAGAAAGATAATAGTTTTATTTAAGCATCGTATACACTGTATAAGTGTAAATTGTATTTCTACTGATAATACGATTGTCATTTGCATTCCTGGCAAGATGAGCAATTATAGGATGTGATACTTTTCGGTCTTCTGTGCACTGCTTTCAGTGGTTTTAGAATGAGGAAGAAGTCAAAGGCATGTATGGCATTTGGGTAGTAACTACTATAACTCAAACATGTGGACGAAAATATAGCAAGAACTCCTGGGCAACATATAAATGAGCATGAAAAGCTCCATGCAAGTTGGAGGATTTGATCTCCAGAAGTCAATAACATGACGATAAGCTAAAGAGTGATCATACCGACCACTGACCCCAGATGTCATATTAATTCAACAACCGGTAATTGAGGTACAAATCTGAATCCTCACGCCAGACCGATATCTAACAATTATGATACCAGTAAAATAAAGGTCAGAACGACCTCTGACAGTCAAATGAATGTTTAAATGAAAGTCAGCTATGTCGACCATCACATCTCTTCGACCATCTCTTGACCTCCCTCTGTAGCATCCTGGCCGACACTAGCCTGGCTATTGAAGAGACTCAGGTTGTCTTAGGATTGTAAGAACATTTACTTCTCATCTTAATTAATTTACAATGAGAACCATGGTAGTACAGTAACTAACACCTTGCTTACCAACCCGGCATTCATGTGTTCAAATTATATTGAGGCAGATTTTTAAATCCCGCCTAAAATTAGTACAGGAAATGTCATAGGAAGTAAAGACATCTGGCATGATACTGACCATATCACCTGTCGATTGGTCTTTTAAAAATATGGAGCCAACATTTGTCGACCATATCACCTGTCGATTGGTCTTTTAAAAATATGGAGCCAACATTTGTCGGCCACATCATGAGAAAACTGGAATATATTGTAAGACATAGAAAAAGACAGTGAGATAATACTGTTGTCTGGAATGATGGCATGAACTGAAAGGATATCAGCACAAGAGTTGACATACGAGGACTCCTTTCATTGCTTATCTCTGTGGAAAAGGGGTTACGTATGCAGTTCGTAATCCCACTTATCGCATTCAAAACACAGCTGCAGGCGATTTGGAAGCAGACTGTCTTGCATTGGTTTCCATACAATGGTATGAACGTAAACTTGTCCAGGAATCACAAAAGTAAAAAAATAGTTGCGTATCCTTTACAGGACATTGCAGTCAACCCCCACATTTTTCTTTGCTGTTTATGATCTCTTGGCAAGTTTACGTTCAGTAGCTTGCCATCACAAACAGTTAAAAAATGCTGGAGTTGACTTGACTGCTACGTCCTGTGCAAACTAACTTTCCATGCTTAAGGGCAACTGGGCATATAATTCTATTCTAACCTCATGTTCTAGGCCAGATGGCACTTGATGAGTGATGTGGCCAATTTAATGTTGGCTGCCTTTACTGCCCTGTATTTCCTGGTACCCATTTATAGGCGGGTTGACCTGGTAGTCTAGGTCACTCCAAAACAATCCCCAACTTTGACGGGGAGTCGAACACAGGACTGTTGGACCAGCAAGGAAGTGTTCTAGCCAATGAACTGTCACAACCCCTGGAGTTGATACATGTTACTAAAACATCTGGAGCATGACTTGCCCATGCCACTTGATTCAGATGTTTTTTATTTATATGCATGGCAGCTAATTGTTTCATTGCAAGTAAAGCACCAATATATTTTATATGTAGAAATGACTTCTTAAAAATCTCTAATTGTACAGATTAGTCAAATAACAATGTACATACATTTTTACATGTGTAAATTGTGTGAACGTTTGAACAGATTTTGCATCATCTCATGAAACTGAATATGTTCTTGTTTGCCTGTATGTTATTATTTTAATGATGTGTACAAGAAACCATCCTAAAGGCGATAGTTTTTGTGCTGCGTAAACTCTCAGCCTCGTGCATTTTGTAAATATTCATTATATGCATGTTATATATTTGATTATAACTGTCATATTTGTTTAGGAGCTGCTTGCTGATTTGTAAAATGGGGGTTGGCATCATATAGATTTTACCTACATTTCATTATATTAAAAATATATATTTTATTTTATCATCATCATGTGCCGTGCCATAAGTGAGGTCAGTTATGGTTCGCCACCTTACACAATCCACAATTTCAGAAACGGTCAGTGTTCATGACTTGATTACACCATTTGGCCAAACTACAGTGCAAACCACTTAAGGCGATATTTGATGTGGTGGATTTATGTTGTGAAGAACAGTGTTGTATTGTATGTTGTAAATGCATTACTATATTCTTGAACTCTTATAAGAGGAATTTCTGATAAGAACTATTTCCTGGAACCTTTCTCTTCCTCCTCTTCTCCCCCCCCCCCCCCCCCCCCCCCCCTCCCCCATAAAGTTGTAAGCTTTCAAGTGTAATTTCTTGTAGTTTTATTAATTGTAGATGTTAGTATGAATAAAGAATTCTTGTAGACTTCACCTATTAGCTCCACCTGAAGGGTTATTCTTCATAATTGGAGCACTGGTTTGGCAGGCAAACGCACTAAACACTATGGCTCTTGTAATCTGTTCTCAAATCTTCTTCCGTTCATTTAAAATTAGTCTGTAACTGCAATGTTGTCTCTTGTATGACATTTCCCCCCTTCTTTTAGTTCACTCAGCAGTCCATAGAGTATCCTCCACTGTTGTCTCTCTTCTAGGCCAGGTTTTGCCTAGATATGTCTTATTGTGAGCAGTCTTGGAGTATGTGATTTTCTGTCTGCATCATCAATCCACATGTGCACATGGCTGATTCACCCAATCTTGAATATTGTGTCCTGTTCTGAAGCAGAGAATGATTTGTTTTTGTCTTGTTCATACAGTGGTAATTGTCTTGAGGTGGTGTGGTGATTTGATCATTCTTTTTCTTTTGGTAATATGTAACATCAGGTTGATCTTCTGTCACTCCTTTCCATAGCTAGATGATCAGCTCTCTTTTTTCCAGGTACTCCACATTGAGATGGTATCCACTGAATGGTGACCTATACGGGATGCCTAGTTCAGAAAGTAGTGTCCGTAGTGTTGGCAACTTCCCAAGTATGAGACTGGATACTGCAGTTTTTTTAATTATACTTAGTTTTTTTTTTTTTTATAAGTTAGCAAAGGACCCTTTTCATTGCCTTGAGGTGTAATGTACAGGGTGTATTTTTAATGACTGTGGGGTGTTTGAAAATATTGCAGTTTAAAGTTTTGTATTCACCCTCTGAGAACTCATGCAACATAAAAGGTAAATGCAAAACTTGGAACGGCTTTATTTTCCAAAACCCCAGTCATTAAAATATACACCATGTATATATTTGTATAGACCAATCGGCATGTAGTGAATGATGCGGTCAATGTTATGTCATTCAACCTCACGTCACAGAATATTTCCTAACACTCGTTTTTGACTGGGAACCCAGGTGGGTTATTAAAACATCCCTGTCTAGATGGAGAATCTGACGCAAGGCCAGAAGGCCTTGTGTGCTAACAATTTTTACTACAGGTGACTTCTGTAAGCTGCTCTAAAAAATTTCAAATATATTCATGTCCTTCACGGGCGTGGCTTTCAACCCCAACCCCAGTTGATTATCTAGGCAATTTTATGTTCAGTAGGTTGCCTTTACTTTCTGAATGAGAAGTCAGCGTTTAAGCTTAACTCGGGTGTAGGGATTGAACCCCCTACCATAAACTCACTGGACGATGAGGAGCACTGCTCTTATCCTTTTGGCCATATTGAGTACTATACTTTGATTTACTCACTGTAATTAAGTATAATATTGTGTCTTTATTATATTAATGCAAATTTTATGTGCAATTCTTGCTTGCTTAATATCAGTCCGCAGTTGGAAATCCAAGAGTAGGTAGAGCAAGCCGCTGGCCGTGCTAGATTTTCAGAATGAGAAAAAATAGATTTCAGAATGAGAAAAAAACAACCCATAAATGAATATTTATAGCATGTGTGATTACAGATAGGTCATACACTGAGCGCACGGGATGTAAGATGGTGGAAATGACCTTGTGTTCACATGCATCCATTGTGGACGAACATTTGCAGCGCGAATTGGTCTGATCAGTCACATTCGCTAACACCATGGGTTGTAACAAACTATCGTCTGTCGAGGCAGCAAGGTACCAGTGATACTCTTAGGACACACATTTGGGTCCTCTCTGGTACCAGAGTTCATGCCCTCGTGCTTCGATTCTCCTTGTGTAATTTATGGGAAGAGATAAGTATTTTACTGCCAGGTTCATTTTAATACCATTTTCCTTTCTGAACAGAATTTTCCCCTGCCTTTTCTCCAGAGCTTCATTCTGCTTTAAATATTAACTTCATTTTTCATTCCACATTTACCTGTGCTGCCATTTTCTTTGGGAATTTATGTAGATACAATGTTCTTTCTAGACCATGATTCGCGTAAAATATTTAATCTCTCGATACTATTTATCTGCCTAAAATATTACTTGAATGTAAAGCATTTGCATGTGGTTTTATTTTCACTAGCAATCATACTCGGCTGACATGTTGAAGAAAAACGATTATTTTTGCTGCTGCACAATATTTTAAGTAGGATATCAGGCAAAGCAAACTTTGTAATGTGAGAACTAGAGCACTTGGGAAGGGTGTGAAGTCATGGACAGTTTGGGGGAACATGAGATGAATCAGGTTGTTTTAATGATCAGTGAATAAAGTATTTTTCTCTTCGTCTGTTGATATTGTTTTTGTTTGTCCTGTAGCTTGTGTATTTACAGCTACACTGCAATATTTGTTCACATTCCCCCCCCCCCCCCCTAAATTTTAAGTCTTTGCAGGTAATATCGTAGGACAGTCAATAGCCCCAGAGTGGTCATATCTTCACGCCTCCAACAGGTTCTGATCAGGCGAGCTGCATGCATGCTGGTCAACCCTCAAGGGAGTACAGGAGGAGAGCGTGGCCATTCTGTGCCGCCCAGAGAGGCTTCCATAAATGCAAAGATGACACAGGATGCTCTGGTGCTGGCCTCACCCAAAGAATTGTCATGATCTGCATATAGCTGCATAGCCTCACTGTCATATTTTGAGGCTCCCTTTGTCTCCCCCTGATTGTGCCTTTGGAAATCGAAAGGATGCAGTCTTCAGTTATGCTCGGATAAAACAAAGAACACATGCAACAGTTGGCATACAGTAATTGGACTAAAATGTTCTTGTAATTCTTGTCCTTGACTTGCGGGCGTAAATTATAAGTACCTCAGAAGTTGGAGCGGGTTCGCTTGATGGCAGGAGGACACTGGTAATCCACACGCAAACACAACTTCAGTGCAATAGAAGTAGTAGCATCCGTCCTATGATGCCCAAGAAACTCTTGGCTTTTGGCCACCTGAATGCTTTAGGGAAAATGTAGCTAGCAGAACAGGATATGTAGAAAACTACTGCGTGTGTTCTCTTACATTTTTTCTGAGCACACTGAAGAAATCTGGCTTGACCAATTACCACTTCCACTCTGTATTTAACCTGTGAAAATAACGCACCTGTGATTTCAGAGTGTTTGCTTCCCCCTACTCGGACACTACATTTACCAGACTGAGTTGATTCTTTTTTTAATTATCTTATTTCAAAGAACATAGCTCGGATACACATCTGATTTTAATTGCATACTTTCTCAACACTCAATTTTGAGTTGTAGAATATCACAGTGGCGTAAGCATGGTTTTCAGTAAATACATTCGACTTTTGGATCCTTGAGAGTCGGGCAACCTTGCCATGTAAGAACATTTCAGCAACACAAGACTAACAACACAAATTGAAAAGAAACAAACTAGATGTAAGCAATTATATTACTGTAATCCACCATGGCAAACCAACATTATTTTTACAATTGTCGTCGTCGTCCTGATTTTTTTTTTTTACAATTACTTCTTCTTGGCCACACCCACAGTTCTTCCTCGCCTGCCTGTGGTCTTGGTGTGCTGGCCTCTGACACGAAGGCTGGGGGACAAAAACACCACAGAAGGAATAATTAAATTCGCATAACGGTGGGGAGAGAGACAAGCAAATCAAAAATGAACGACCATAATTGTAAATCTAAGCTTTAGGCATTTGTATCGGTGCTGATGTCTGTCAGAGATTTCTGTCTGCCTGTACTGGCTGACAAAGTACTGTTTCTTCAGTGCTTTGTGAAGTGGCTGTACATTCCTACTCATAATGGAGTTGTCCTCTTCTGCTTTTCAGGACCTGCATTATCATTACATTTCCAAGAAAGACCAGACCAAGTGCCACCATCAATAGATAAAAAAAAACCTATATTAATGCAGAATAAAGTATTCATTACATGATGCCCAAGAAACACCCCAGCCATCTCGCCTCTAATTAATTTACTGGTATTCATCCGTTTGGTAAAGAATGCTTCATTTGTTTTCTGTCCTGCCCATGGTATTACTTGAACTGTCCTTAAAAACGACAGGTATGCTACCGTTAAAGCTTTCTCATAATGTCTACTTATTTTCTATGTTTCTCGTGCACATAGCACACATTTGGCCAGGGCATACTAAAGATAATATATAACTAAGATTCACTTTATAAACATGACATACCCCCAGTAGTGTCTCAAGCCTCTGTGAGCACGAATCTTTTTCAATCGTTCAAGATCCTCACGTAGTTTATTGTCAAGGCCGTTACTAAGCACCTGAGTATACCGCCCATCCTTGATGTCCTTCTGCCTGTTGAGAAACCAGTCTGGAATCTTGTACTGACGAGGGTTCGTCATGACTGTAACAATACGCTCGACCTAAACAACAGAAATGACAAATGAGTAATATATCTGAATCAAGAAATGGCAACAACAAATAAATGGCACACATTCATTAACTGGTGTACTGTAAACAATATAAATAATAAGTTATGCAGTTTTACAGAACACAATTATGGAACAAACAGGGCGCTGTGGCGACTAGCCTTCATCAGCAAACAAATACAGAAAACAAAACATAAATGTGGGGAAGACATTACAGTGACTACATCAAGTCATAACAACATAATAAAGAAAGCAATGGCAAACTACTGAACTTGCCAAGACAACAAAAGCAGTAAAATGTTGGTGTCGACGGTGATGTCCTGTAAAAGGATATGCAAATCATATGTATCCTTTAGATCGCTTGATGTTAACAGAAATATAGAAAGATATAACACTCAGAGATCAATAAATATGGGAAAGACATTTTCTGTAATCAGTTCTCATTTGTTGCTATCAAGATGGCTTCATCAGCATAACTAAGTTATTTATGTTATGACCATCAACTGCAGTCCCTGGCTATATTTTCCGTAGACCAGAGGTTCTCAACTCTCAATTTTAGGGTTTCCAGGGGGGGGGGGGGGGGTTAAGATTATTTCAAGATCGTGTTAATATTAAGAACCGATTACTTGATATTGTTTTTCTCCCTTCATACTTTATGGTTCTGTATGTCTCACCCTTCTTCTGAAATTCATTTTATAACATAAGTAGACCCCGCAAATCATAAAAACAACAACAAAACTTTATTTTGAAAGGGTTAAGAATTGGGCACGCAGGCCCGTCATGTTTTATGTAGACGTCTAGGACTTGTTCTAGTATGTGCTATTAAATTCTATTACTATTACATATACTGTGTAGGGGAGGGGTTAGGGTGGAAATATGAAAGAGGGGGGGGGGGGGGAATGACGCTCTGAATATATAGTGAAGGGGGGCACAGGCCAAAAAAGGTTTGAGAAGCACTGCCATAGACAATATGGCCACATTATTTCAGCTGCCTTGACTTGACACTGTTTAGGAGGCAGTTTACTTACAAATGTTTAAATTAAACACAAGCATACCATTCTAGCAAACTAAACAAATACAAAACAAGCAAGAATTACCTCTTCCTCTGTCAGCTCTCCTGCTCTTTTCCTTATGTCAACATTGGCCTTCTTGCACACTACAGTTGCAAATCTGCGACCAACACCCTACAAAATATAATTACACTTTGATATAATTGGGAACATTCACAGTTCATTCATGTCTAGTGTATAGGCTTTCGCCTGTCAATCCAATGCCATTTATTGATACATGCAAGTGTTTTGTTTGTTCGCCTGTTTCGACCTCAAGCGTAATTCATACAGGAGCTACAACTTGTGCGCTGTACTGATTTTGCGCTTGGATTAGCTTTCCCTATTAACAGTGTCCCTAACAAACAGGTGACCCCCACTTTGGCTTCTGAGGTATTTGAAATCATCATTTTAATGTGTGTTGAAACCGCTACCTTGACATCAGCATACCGGAAGTGAGCAAGCGCTAGTGTTTTAAGCTGCTCTATGTCCCTAATAAAGCTCCCTTAATCTGGTTTCTAGAACTAATAATTTTCCTAATAATAAGACAATGGAAACCCAAAAGGTATTTTCAAAAACCACGTAAGAATACATACAAAGCAGACACTACAGTGTGAGCTGTGTTTAGGGTCTGTTCAGGGACATGTATCTTAGCAGGCAAAAATTCCAGGTGCCAAATCATGATCTTACCATGTTGATGGCATCAGTGCAGCGCCATAACTTCGCTAGCATGCCCACTTATCAACCTAGAGCTGCTTTGTCATCTGCTTCATCATCATGTCTGGCCAGATCATAGGGGGGTAAAACCCACTTTTTTGTTGCAATAATAAGCTTTTACACATAAATACATTCTTCACAGCTTCCTCTCTTCTTTCGTTCGCTTGAAATATGTCTATAACTGCAATGTGTCTCTTGTTAACTCTTGTAATCCAAAGTAGTTATTACTTTAATAACATATGCAAAAGAGATGCCAGAAGCAAGTTCATAATAAGTGGGTTAATGTAGCAATTACTTCAGATAAACAGTTTCAAAGCTACTAGGTAGACTTGCTAGTCCAACATCTTTGCAGCCAGTTGCTATTCTTTTGAAGATGCAGGATCCCGACAGCTGTGCCAGCGGCCCAGATAACAGAAATCAGTCTTCTTCTGTCGCTCATTTTTTGTGTATAGCTTGCTCACTTTCAGCCCAAGTGTAGTCCACATGATGACCAATTACCTTCCCGATTACCAATGTTGTCCTTGCCATCAGGGAAACCCACTCAACCTTCTGTGGTACTTGTGATTTACGTCCCCAAGTCAAAGACGAGAAGTCAATACTTTAGTCCAACTAACCGGTGTAGTGCAATGTTGTCTCTTGCATAAACTTCAATGTGAAATTGTCTTGTTTAGTTCAACATCAGTTTTGAAGTAACCATTAAAACTTATGTTTGCGTTGCATGGTACTCAAATTTAAAATGAATAAGAGCTATTCATGCTGTCAGGATGGATTATGCCCATGTTCTGATGAATGAAAATGTTAAGTAATGTTCTGATGAACGAAGATGTTTAGTTTAAGTAACATTCAAGTGACTATACCCTGATCGATGTAATGGCAAAGGAGATTTTCCGTCTGCCATCAATATTCGTGTTCATAACACGAAGAATGTGCTGAAACTTCTCTGGCAGAACTAACGCCTGAAATAAAAAAAACCCATGGAATAAATTAAAACATGCAAAAATAATATCTTTATAATTATTTTCATTTAATTATCTTCAAAAGTTTAAATAAAAACAATGTTTTTAAAAGTTATACTATACACAGGCTGACCATAGCTAGCAGAGATTAATTTAAACAAGCATTAAGAGACTATGGAGCAGGTAAAATATGGATGCAAGTCATGGGCCACTTTTGCAATCATTAATTAGAAGAAAATTTGGATTTATGCTAAAATGTTACAGAATAATTTTTAGAATATAGTCAATGACAGTGAGGCCCTGCGGGCCCAAAACTTTAAAAAATCCATCGATCGGTCCAGCAGTCCACCGAACACTAAACCGGAAAGTGATTGCCGGACCGATGCAAATGAGGCTCTAAGGGATACTTCTTGTTTGTGGTGAATTAAAATTGAAGTACCGTGGTTACTTTTACAAAGTTGTGCAGCGTTAATGTAATGTTTGTTTATTTGCCAAAACTATTTTGCGTATTATTATTATTCTCAGTTGTATTTTTTTTTCCGCGTATCCATCCTGTTTCAGGATATTGCGGTCAACATCAGCATCTTTCAGCTGTATGTTGATTCCTAGACTAGATTACGCTCATCAGCACGCCACGACTTTCTGAGCGACCGGCTCCATACTCTCACTAAGTCACTGGCGCGACTCGAAACCACTTCTATTCTCGTGCGCTCACGTCAACCACGAGAGTATTCGGGATTAACGGAGAAAGCTGCTAACCCTCGGCCTGGGACTTATAATCTATTTATTTAATATTGGGGAAGGTAGTTTTTTTTTTTTATCCCTCTTCGATCATCTTTCACGAGGGAAGTAAGTCACACTTTCTTTTTAATTTTTAAATGAAAATGATAAATTGACACATAAACATTAAGAAAGTGTCTATACGGACTCAAGTCCGTATAAACTACTCTGTCTATTCGGACTCCACTTCTTTTTTTTCCGGTCCGTTTTTTCCGGAAACCCCGCCTGGTCACGTGAACTGCGTCCACGGGACATGTGTTTGACTATATTACACATTTTTGTAAGGTTTTCATTGTGTTTCAGTAGCTTAGTGGTAAGGATTTCCGCCTGTCACGCGGGAGGACTGAGGTCCGATTCCTCACCAGCGAGACAATTTTTTTTTTAATGACATTGATAGAAAATCGCTTTGGAAATTGATGTCATTACGGGAATCCATCGATCGTTAATTTATAAAGGCATCACTTTGTCATCTTTATTGTTGCTGTAGACTGAAACCAACAGCTAACGCTAGACATGGATCATGACTCTTCACAGAGCAGCATGGGTTATTATAATTGAATTAAAATTGTTAAGTCACAACAATTATGGATAAAAATTTGTTTGGAAACAAAATAATGCAACTTAATCAAGCATGGAATCATACACCCATTTAGGAACAACATAGACAGGTGGGGAGGTGGGTGGCGATATTACAATCAGAATATAACAAACAAGAAGTGCTGTCTTGGCCACTAGGAAATGTGTGGTTTTCCTGCTGGTTTAGACCGTCTCTGTGATCGACGGCACCCCAAGAGCGAAGAGCAATCATAACTGAATGCTTCGCAGGCTCGGGCCGGAGGGAGAATTGTGAAGGACTCTGATGCTTTCACTGACACCACAAGTAGCCTCACCATGGAAGTCATGGCAGTAAGTAAAGCAATAACATTGCGCAAGACACAGACATTCACTAGGTCATGTTTCCTTAGGGATTTGATGAGGAGGGGATCCGAGCACTTATGGACTGAATGGTTCGATGTGCAATGAGGATGATCTGTCGACTAACTAACTAACATTAAATGAGATGCTCCCCCGGGCCGGGTCAGACAGAGACAGACATACAGATATATAGATCCCCGCCAGGCCTGGGCGAAGCCGGGCCAGCTAGTGATAGATAAAAGACATTCTTTTGTGATACTCCGAAGGTGATACTCCCTTGTTGTGTTTCACCATGGTGATTGGTCTTCTTTCCAGTTTAGACCATCTCTGTGATCGACGGCGCCTCAAGAGCGAAGAGTAATCATAACTGAATGCTTCGCGGGCTCCTATAGCCCTGACTGTTAGTTAGTTACCGTAGTTAGTTAGGTTCCAACTTCATCGCGTCATCCCCATTTCCAAACGCGTCATCCCCATTTTTGCTCCTTTCCGATGTCAGCGAATATCACACAAAATGCTCCCCACTGTCAATTGTGAAAGTGGAACAGACAGGAGTCTCGGCAATCAGCCCGCACAGGTACATTGTGCACTAATGCCGCACGTCAGAATGTCAACACAAAATTCATCCATTCATTCAGTAGCATGTCCTTTGCAGAAACTCGCTCCCATAACAAACCTCCGGAAAACCTCTCGATCACAAGCAAGATGTCCCCGCGTCTGATACACCCATCTGGAGATCATCCGCCACATCCTGCACCCATCTTCTCTTTGGCCTTCCTCTTCCTCTCTTCCCAGGCATATACCCCTCTATTATTGTTCTCTCCAGACTTTCGTGACGTTTCAAGTGACCAAAATATTTCAATTTCTTTGTTTTATCATCTTTAATAGCCAACCTTCTTCAATATTCAACTCTTGAAGTATGGATGCATTTGTTCTTTTCTTGCAAATGCATCCACGAATAGTAAATACCACCATTCATCGTTGATGGACTCTGCAGTCACCAGAAAGACCTCCTTGACCCGGGTTTTCTCACATGGCTTGGTCTATAGCCCTGACTGTACTGGCTTAGGTACCAGTACAGAGCGGGGCAGGTGGTCGCTTCTACAATCCCCAAGGACACTCCATTTTGTGGATGCCGCCTCTTGTGATACAAGCGCCAGGTCGATGGCGGTGTCAGGGTCCCCCAGTCTCATTGCCTGCCTAGTTGGTGTCCCATCATTTAGACAGGACAACATCCGTATCAAGCGAGGCCTCAGCAAGAGCAGTGCCCGGTATGTTCTCTCCCGACCTGTCCCACTCGCTAATTGAAGTAACCACATAACAGATACCTGGTAAATGAAGAACAAATAAGTTGGTATCAACCAGTGCTGGTCTGATGATCTCGCTTTTGGCAGCAAACAGTGTTTCCTAGGGTGTTTGTGTTTTGTGTTGGTTACATGTGTCTTTATCTTGCTGCACAAGAACCTGCACACTTGTCTTTCTGTTCTTATCTGTCCTCTACTTTTGTTGTCTTGGGAAAGGCGCTTAGCCAACCGAACACGAGTTCTCTCTCTCTCTCTCTCTCTCTCTATATATATATATTATATATATATATATATATATATATATATATATATATATATATATATATATATCCCTCCCTCTTTCTCTCACATTGTCTTTATCACTTTGTTATGTCTTTCAACACATCTTTCTCGTATCTCTGTCTCTCACACTATCTTCGTTATCTATCTCCCCCCTCTCTCTTTTCAACCTGCTTCACATATACCAGGTTTTCCTGCACTTTATGTGCGTAGCATTTCCTTGTTTATTTGTTAATTCATCAGGCCAGTAAGTCGGAAGCCTGGTGTTTGAATTGCCTAATCATGTCTTTCTGAGGCGATGCATATTACTGTCAGCTTGGACCGGAATTATGAGGACATCAATAGCAGGAAATAGTAGGGCGGTAATGTCAACAAAGATGGAAGCCTGTAGTAAACAGTAAGTGTACAGAAACGCAAGTTAACAATTCTTTAACTCGCATGGGGACACAATTATTGTTATTGGGGATACCAATCTGGAAAATTATTCTTGATATTTAAACAGCTTCATACTTCAGCTATACCCAGCTCCGTATAAACTACTCTGTCTATACGGACTCCGCTCCGTATAGACTACTCTGTCTATATGGACTCAAGTCCGTATACTCCCAAACATTAATTAATATCTCCGCTAGAATTGACCTACAGACTTGAATAAGGTACCGTTGGGTTTGATTTTCCAAGAGGTATCTAACTATATGCAGGTTCTAAATTAAACAGCAATTTAGAAAATGTTACTAAAGTTAAAAGTGGCTAGAGTAGAGTTATCCCTTGAATATAATATCCCTGTTGAAAACAATAATTATTATTATTTATTAATTATAATATACTAATTCAATTCTTAATTACATCAGCTGAGACGAAAATAATGAAATAATCCCTGGAAATGACATGAGAAATAAATTCATGAATCATATGCAACTGATTCGCAATCACAAAAGATGGGAAAGAAGATGAATCAGAGGACTAGACGTAATTGGAAAACCTGCCAGTTTTCGTTGATAAATACCTATTTTACAAAATATTTTTATCATGGGATCTGGTGTACGTACGCCCAAAAAAAAATGTAGAAAACGTTGAATACAACATAAAATAAACCTATTATTTTGCTTAAAACACCTCAAATATCACAAATTATCTATATAATGAGTTTGCCAACTACCATAATTCAAGGATGCATAGGATTGAAAACTAAAGTTATAAGACACTCACCATTTCGATTCTACTATACTCCTAAAAGGAAGTTGTACTTTATAATCAAAACAGGAAGTTAGGTGTAGTGTCTATTGCTCCGTAAGCACCCATAAAGTCGGAAACTTTAGCTTTCAATTTTTATATTATCTAGCTAGGCCATAGCCAACAGTCACACCACTCACCTTCTCGTTGCTACTTTGGCGTTGAAATCCCTCAAATTTTTACACTGGTCCTCGGCCATGTCTAATTCGTTATATCATTCAAGAAGCACTGGGCATGAAAACGTGAGGCGAAGAAATTCATTGCAATTGAGAATCTTTCGCATTTACTTATGATTGATTGATTGATTGATTGATTTAGGAACCGACATCACAGCACTCGGGACATTCCCATAAGCGCTCCGCCTCCATCCCAGCAGCCAGCGAAGAGTTCCAACACTAATAGTTCCAGTAGCAATCTGATTATATGTCCGTCTCGCCTTTCCTCCGAGCGTCGGCCAGATCCCCTCGTCACACCTCGTTGTCTCATTCTTACCAGACCATGGTGCTCCATCTGCTCCTCCGAGGTGTACACGTGCTCCCACAAGGCCGCAACCACGTCTGCCTTGTCATGCATCAATACTCCACCAAATTTTGCCGAGCCAGCCAATCTGTCCGCCTGTTCATTCCCCAGCACACCGGCATGCCCAGGAGAAAAGATCCAGGTGATGCTTACTACCCGTGACCTCCGAAGCGAAGCAAGCCACTCTGCACGAAGCCTACCTGTTCTCACCCTTCTCAGCATGCTTTCTGAGTCAGTTACAATCACAATGTGTGTATGTATCGTGTTTTTCTATCCAGCGGAAAGCTGCACTGACCGCCTCCACCTCCATTCTTAAGCTAGATGTAGTGTTATCATACGCCAGGCTCTCCTGCACCAAACGCCGACCATTAGTTTTTGCCAAGAACCCCCAGGCACTTCTCCTACCTCTCAACACTGACCCATCCGTGTAGATAATCACATCACCCGGGCGAGAATTTTCCTGAATTACTTATGAGTTGAACCCTTGCCTTCTACAAATCCACATTGTTCGTCTCTTTTCCGCGTTTCCATCCTGTTTCAGGATATTGCGGTCAACACCAGCATCTTTCAGCTGTATGTTTGATTCCTAGGCTAGATTACGCTCATCAGCACGCCACGACTTTCTGAGCGACCGGCTCCATACTCTCATAAGTCACTTTTGCGATTCGAACCACTGCTAATTCTCGTCGCGTCACGTGACGAGAGTATTCGGGGTTAGCGGAGAAAGCTGCTAACCCCTCGGCCATGGAGCCGGCGTCTCCTATTTATATATCCATTATTATTGTTTTCGCTGCACCAGAATGGTTTATGCTACATTCCTCGTCAGTTTGGCGGAAGACTTACAGGTGGTAGTAAACAGGGTGGTGGAGTGGTGCAGTGACGCCATCCTACCATCATGTGCCATGCCGATAAGCGTGAGCGGTCATGTTTTGCCATCTCACTCGATCACCAGAGTCGTGGATCAGCTCTGTGTTTCTGTCTCGACCATGCCAGGTGGCCAAGCCATCCAGGTATTTACTTCTCGTTCTTCCCCTTGGTCTCTTCCCTTCGATCTTTCCAGTTGTCACTAAGTTCTCCAATCATTTCTTCTCATAACATGCCCATAAACTGTTGACTGTCTACGTCTAATGTCTCTAATCAGTTTACGATCTTCATTTGTTTCTTGAAGGACTTGCTCATTGTTTTTTGTTTGTTTTTTTTGCCTGTCCGTGGTATTCTTTGCATTTTCCTCAGTAACCAAACTTCCACAGCCATCACATGTTTTTCAGCTTGACTGCTCATTGTCCACGCTTCACGTCCATATAAAAGCACAGGTTCTATGTAGCACTTCAACACTCTTTTTCTCGTTTCAGTTGATATCTTTTTATTAGTCAGTATGTTTTTCGTCTTGCAAAAGGCTACCTTCGCAATGTTCTAATTTCTTCAAGGCATCTCCCATCAGATGTTATGAATGTTCCGAGATAACTGTACCGATTCACTTGTTTAAGAATATGCCCATTTACTTGTATATTACATTGTGGGAGGTACGGGATGTCAGGCATTGGTAGTACCTTTGGTAAGGATGACTGTCACGCTCTTTTCATGGCCGATCCCCCACTGGTCCAATCCTGACATCCAGCTCCTAGTAGCTGTCAGCATGCAACAGCGGTTACTCCCCGGGTAACAACTGTGACAGGCTGGCTAAACAAGGCGTGGGTAGCTGATTTGGTGTCAGACCAATAGGTCAACTAGGGTATACCTACCCAGCTTGTGAAGACAGGACTCGGCAGACTGCGCGGAGAAATCATTGTTGATTCAACGGGCAAGACGGCGTTTACCTGCAAGCGTTGTGGAACATAACATGAGCAAGGCAAGGGGCGTAGAGCGCCCTTGTCATCCACTGCACCTGTATTCGTCTCCAGTCGTCTTGACTTGCTTTGCCACTGGACTCAGATGGACTCAGGCGAGAGGATGAGGTCGACGAATTGCGTAACTCTTCCTCACTTTAATCCAATTAATCGCGCAAGTTATTCTTCATCCAACTTCCATGTATCACCTTCAAGCCCTGTGGGGATGGGCGAGCGGTGAAGCGCCAGGCGTGGGTACGCTGGCAGCCGTAGTCACAGACCTGCACACAGGCGGCTCAGGCCATATGGTTGTTTTCTACTGACCGGAGCAACAGTGGATTCGGCAGCCCCCTGAGCGACTGAGCAGTCCTCTATTGGAAAGCACTGCTCATCTCCATAGCATGAGGAAGGGGCTAGAAAATGTGCCCTAAACATTGTCTGCTCCATTATTACCTAACCAGCTAGCCGCGGTTGGTGGGTACCCTATACTGCAGTCGACATACAAAGTAAAAACAGGTAAAGCTAAAAGAGCAAACCATATTCCCTTGACAATCAGAACTTGGAATGTACGCACCTTTCTTGATAGAGACGGCGCGTCGGGCCCAGAGAGACGAACAGCACTGATTGGGAGAGAGCTGGGCAGGTACAATATCGACATTGCAGCCTTGAGCGAGACACGACTTGTAGAAAAAGGCCAAATCTATGAAGTAGGTGCCGGCTACACATTCTTCTGGAGTGGAAGGAAAAGCGATTAAAGACGCCAGTCCGGTGTGGGATTAAGTCGGCCCTGGTTGGCAACCTATTTGGATTTTCGAAGGCTATAAACGACAGGCGTATGACCATTAAGTTACCCCTGCTGAAAGGAAAGAAGCATGCAACCATCGTGCGTAACTACGCACCAACCATGACCAATGAAGATGACGTCAAGAACAAGTTCTATGAGGACCTGCACAACGTAGTAACATCTGTTCCCAAAGGAGACAAATTTATACTCTTTTGGGGATTTCAATGATAGAGTAGGCATGGGCACCACCTCTTGGAGTGGCATTATTGGAAAGCACGGAATCGAAAATTTTAACAGCAATGGACTCCTCCTCCTCCTTCAGACATGTGCCGAACATGATCTCCTGATTACCAACACAATTTTCCGTCTTCCCATGAGAAATGGGACATCGTGGATGCACCCTCGCTCGAAACACTGGCACCTCATTGACTATGTCATCGTCAGGAGGAGTGACAGACAAGACGTTCGGGTGACAAAATCCATGTGTGGTGACGAATGTTGGGCAGACCATCGTCTCATTACCTCGAAAATAAACATACACATCAAACACCACGGCGTCCTCAAGGGATAAAATGCAAGAAAGAAAAATAAATAAATAAATAAATGTCACATGCAGCTGTCGTTTGAAAATATGCTGGAAGACCGCCTCAAGCCCAATGCTGCAGCTAAAAAGGATGCGGAAAGAGTGGAGAGCCATAAGGGACATAATTTACAACACTGCTATGGAAATCCTGGGTCCAGCACCCCGAAAGCATAAAGACTGGTTTGATGAAAATTCCGAAGACATCAACCAATTGCTGGCCCAGAAACATCTTCCCCTCAAGGCATATTTGAATGACCGCGGGGGGGGGGGGGGGGGGGTGCGTGGTTTTGAGATATGGTGTCCGCCTCGAGTGCTGAGGTCCCGGGTTCAAGCCCCGTTTTGGACCGGAATTTTTTCACGTGGACTTCTAGTAATAAAATTTCCCCTGGTCTCTGGGTAGTGACATCGGACGCCCGTGTGTATTGTTGCGCACGTAAAAAATCCCTTGGCAGTGGAAATCGAAAAAGAGTATCCTAACGGCGCTGCCCGGGCAAAATTTCGAGTTAAAAATCTACCCAAAGTTTTTAAGGATCCTCGCCGGTGCTACGGAGTTCGTGCACTGAGCTGAGTTTCTCCAGACTCAGGTTTGAGTTAGGAGGAGAACGGAGCACTTATGGGTTACACCCGTGTGCCATGATGTTGATCCATCGACTAAACTAAACTAACTAAACTAAACCAACATCAAAAAACGATGCCTTCAATAAAATTCAGAGAGTAGTGCAGCAGAAACTTCGGCACATGCGGAACTCCTGGCTGAGCAACGAAGCTGATGAAATTCAAGGCTTTGCTGACAGACATGATATGAACAACTTCTACGACTCACTGAAAGCAGTCTATGGCATAGTTCCCCTCCTCAGTGCAGATGGGGGAACATTGGTCACCGATATGAAAGAAATCCCTCAACGCTGGGAAGAGCATTTCAGCAACATCTTAAAAACAACTTCCTTCTTCGATGATGAAATCATCAACTGCCTTCCTCAAGTTCCCAATAATGATACACTTGATGACCTGCCAACCATAGTGAAACTAAACAAAGCCATCCAGCAACTCTCCAGCGGCAAGGCGCCTGGTCCTGACTCTATCCCAGCAGAGATATACAAGGCAGGTGGCCGGCCCCAATAGAGCAGCTTCACCAAGTCTTTACAAACATATAGTTGAACGAGATCATGCCACAAGATTTCAAGGACGTGTCAATAGTCCACCTTTACAAACGAAAAGGAAACCGCCAATCCTGAGACAACCACCGAGGCATCTCCTTGTGTTCAATTGCAGGGAAGATACTCACCAGAATTCTTCTCAATCGCCTCACGGCCCATCTCGATCAAAGTCTTCTTCCCGATAGCCAGTGTGGCTTCAGAAAAGAACGTGGAACTGTTGACATGATTTCCGCTGCAAAGGCAGCTGCAAGAGAAATGTCAGGAACAGAACTCCGAAATGTTCTCCACTTTCATTGACCTTACAAAGACTTTCGATACAATCAGCAGAGAAGGACTGTGGAAGATTACGGCGAAATATGGCTGTCCACGAAAGTTTGTCCAAATAATGCGGCTATTTCATAATGGTATGCAGGCACGAGTACAGGAAAATGGTGAACTGTCTGATCCCTTTCCTGTCACCAATGGAGTGAAGCAAGGATGTGTCCTGGCAACAACACTGTTCAGCCTCGTGTTTTCAGCTATGCTGACGAATGCCTTCGAGAACAATGACATTGGAATAGACATCAACTACTGCATGGATGGAAAGTTATTCAGTCTCAGAAGGCTGAAAGCCAAAAACAAAGTTAACAGCGACACCGCCAGAGAGCTCCTGTTTGCTGATGATTGCGCTCTATATGCCAACTCAGAGGCGGACATGCAACATAATGTTTCAGCTTTCTCACATGCCTGTGCCAACTTTGGGCTCAATATCAACTTGGAGAAGACTATAGTTATGTACCAGCCAGCTCCAGGGAATAATCACACAGTGCCGAATATTGACGTAAATGGTCATAGACTATATGGACAAATCCACATATCTTGGTAGCACTGTGTCACAAACTGCCACACTTAATGACAAAGTGAATGCAAGAATCTCAAAGGCCTTTGGCAGACTGTACAAGAATGTATGGGACAGAAATGGAATAAGCCTGCAAACAAAGCTGAAAGTCTACAAAGCAGTTGTATTGTCAACACTTCTATATGATTGTGAAAAATGGACTGTTTATCAACTACATGCTAGGAAATTAGACAACTTCCACACAGTCTGCCTTATGAAGCTATTTAAGATTAAAAGGCAAGACAAGATCCAGACACTGAAGTCATAGAAAGAGCGTCCATGCCCAGTATCCACACTCTACAAATGAAGAATCAGATTCGCTGGGCTGGTCAATTAACTCGCATGCCAGATCACAGGCTTCCTAATCGAATTTTTTACGGCGAGCTGCGTTCTAGTAAACGCTGCCAAGACGGCCAGAGGAAACGCTTTAAAGGCACTCTGAAAATCTCACTGAAAGATGATGACTATTTATTTCATCTAGTGGGGTTGAAAGTATGGAGCCGTGAGTTCTAAGATGGCTGATAAGGACCTATTTTGACTCGAAATATTCTTATACAATGTGAGCAAAGAATGCTTGACGTTCCAGGAGGAGGATCTTCTGCGGGGGTTTTTTCACCAGCCTTTTTTTCCACAGCTCTTGCAGTTCTGTTTGCTTCACATGTGATTGCACCCTTGCGTTATGATGTACACCACGAATGTCGGTCTTTGGTAGCAGTTTCCTGTGTGTCGTGATGAATTCCAAAAGCTTTTAGTGAGATCTTCAGAGTGTCTGTAAAGTGTTTCCTCTGACAGCCTTGGTAGCGTTTACCACAACGCAGCTTGCCGTAAAAAATCGTTTAGGGAGCCTGTGATCTGGCATGCGAATCAAATGACCAGCTCAGCGAATCTGATTCTTCATTAGTAGAGTGTGGATACTGGGCATGGAAGCTCATTCTAGGACTTCAGTGTCTGGGATCTTGTCTTGCCATTTAATTTTCAATAGCCTCGTAAAGCTGACTGAGTGGAAGTGGTTTAATTTCCTAGCATGTCGATAGCCATGTGCCATAGAGCGACTGACTACTGGATACATCGCGCCTGTGGCATGTTTACTAGAGTCATAGGCGAGTTGTGGGGTGTTTCTTTTCTTGGTTACGTGGCTTTGTGCCGATGCTACATTCGTTGCTATCAGGTATGAATGATCACTGGTCGGTGCCCAAAACTGGGTTGTAGGCCTTGTCGGGTGCTGTAAATATCTTGCCCAGCACTCGAACCGTTGACTGGACTTTTCCACCACCAAGTATATTATACATTGGTTGCTGTTGTGATAACGTTACTGCGCCAGTACCTTTCTGGTTGGTGATTCTGTGTTCTTCTCGCTGGATTCATTTCTATCATTGTCTTGAGTTAAGTTTAAGTTCTTTCACTGCACTATTCACAACAACCAGTAATTTCGAACAAACGCAACGTGTTCCGAATAACTCTACACAAGTATGGTTTTATTTTTCTTTTGTCTCCAAATACTGTACAAATTACATTTATCACGTACACCACACTTCACTTAACCACAATATTTAGAGACTTACAAAAGTAAGGAGCACAATATATGGCCGTTCTACTAAACTCAGAACCAGGTCCCACACTCCCCATGGCTCCCGTCTAGTCTAAAGTGACATTTTGTCTCGCACAAAACGTCTTGAGTGCTTTTCACGCTTTTGTGACCAATGCCGTGTTAGGTCACTTCACACGGTCTCCTCATGTAGACCGCGCTTGTTACAAACTCATTCCAATTCCAATTCAAATTTTGGTACGAGTTAGCCCCTTTTCAGCGTTCGGGTTTCGATTTGGCTTTGTGGGGGTGTTTATGGTGTAGCTTGAAGTTTCTCTTTCGTACTTTGAGCTGCTTGTTGTCAGCTTCCCGGCTTCTGATGGGTTGATTGCGTTCGTTACTTTCTTGATGAGGTGTTTCATGTCTGGACAGAGTCGCTCACTTGTTGAGGCCTGGAGTAATTGGGTACCCACCCCGTCATATGGTGCTGTTTCCTTCAGGGAGTTTTACCAATTGTCGTCTCTCCTGGTGTTCCTTCTATTTCCCCGTCGTGAGTTGCCTTCGAATCTTCTCGGCGTTCGCGAGTCGGATCTTGGTGGTGAGCGATATCGTTCTCCTCTGTTGCTTTTCTTCTATTTGTGCCCTTGTATCCTCTGGTTCGGGTGTTGCTGTCTGGATCTTGAGCAGGTCAAGTATCTTATCAAAAGTGTCTTCTGTCTTTCGTTTCACATCTTGTATGTTAGATAGCTGTTCATCCGTCTCAGCCTTTATGGCAGCCATTCGTGCGACATCCTGTTCTATCTTCTGTTGCACTTGCTTCATTTCGTCGAGGATGCGCTGAACGGCCGTTATCTGTGTTTCTTGCTTCTTGTGTTTTTCCTCCTCCCTGCGTGATAGCCTTTCTTCTGTCTCGGCCTGTATAGCAGCCATTCGAGCGACATCCTGCTCAATCTTCTGCTGAACTTGCTTCGCTTCGTCCAGGATGCGCTGAGCGGCTGTTATCTGTGTTTCTTGCGTTTTGTCTTTTTCTTCATCCATGCCGGTGAACTTTGATCGCAGGTCCTTCAGTTGGCCTTCCAGTTGTGCTTTGTCACTTTTGGTGAGTCGATTGGTGGCCTCGTACTGCCTCCTAGCTTCTTTATAGGGCAGGTTAGTCTTGATGGCGATCTTCATAGCTTCCTTGCTGTCTTGGTGGCAGGGGCAGCCGAGGTACCTGGCGCCGTGGTTGTCGAGGCAGTTGGCGCACTTTCTGTCAGTGTTAGGCCTCCTGAAGTTCGAGTCGTTCCTTTGCATGCTGGCACTGACTGTATGGATGGAGTCCAGAGCAATATCTGCAAACTTCAACCTCACTCTTGCAGGTGGCTCGGGTGTGCCAAAACTTCTGGCACGTAGAGCACTGCAGCACTCTTGGTATGTAGTGCTCTGGAACTTGGTCTCTCTTGTCCCATCTGATGTACTGAGGGATCACTCGGTTCTCTGATGTTACGACGACGACAGTAGAGGGGATGTTGTTCTTTCCGATGATCCTCTCGGCACTGGTGATCTTGAGTTTGTGGTTCTCCCTTTTCAGCATCTCCCTGATCTGTTCGTTGGTGAGATGGGTCTTGACTCGTTCAATGACCCATCGTTTCAACATGCTGTGTCCGGCGGTTTCCAATACTATGCCGCGGTCGAGCTGTATGGTGGCTTTCTCATCTTGTGTTATCTTCTTAAGTGCTGTGGTCTTTGGGTTTTTGTTGAGGGAGACCACTACTCCCTCATGTGTCGGGCGCAGCTGGTTGATGCTGTGTCTTCCCAGCTCGTTTTCCAGCAGACTGATTACCTTTGTCTGTTGGTAGCGCCGACAGTTTAGCTTCTCCCACGCTTGTCTTTTAAGCAGTATTCTGCCGGTGAAGTCCTCAGATGTAGCTGTTGTTTCCTCCTGTGTGGAGGTCACTGGTAGATTGGGCTGCATCGTCTTGGTGCTGGTTGGAACTTCCCGGCTGCTGCTGGTTTAAGTTGTGGTTTCTTCTTCAACTGGGACGGCTTCAGCTGGTGTAGGAGCCGGACTGCTGCTCGTAGATATAGGCTCAGCAGTCGTAGCGGCCTTCCTCGCCTCTACCTTCTTCTTTCCGGCTGCTATATAGCTCATGTCTGTGCGCGGCACTTTTAACACGAGGCATCCTCTTGCGTTATCCCGAATTGATCTCGATAGCGCGTCGAGTCGACTGATGATGATGTGAGATGTGTGTGATGTGAATAAACTTATGCCATGATCCAGGCCTTTATAAATTGGTCCATGGTACTATGGACAAAGGGGGGGGGGGGTGGTCGTGCGCTTGTGGGAACAGGTGGAGAAGGCGGGGGGAACAGATTGAGAACCCATATGTAGAAAGAATGAGATTAAGGGGAATCGGTTCTGGAAGAATCTCAAACTGAGAGGGAAGACCAGGAGAACTTTAAATCAGATAGCGGTGGGAACGATTAGTAGTATAACTTTTCGCTGGCTGTTGAACGAGGGGACAGAGCACGTGTGGGAATGTTCTGAGTGCAGTGATGTCGGTTCTTAACTCAACTCCTCGGTAGTTATAATGCCCTCTGGTCTCACATATACCTAACATGTTACTATTCAGTCTTCCCAGTTCTTTGTTATTGTTATCAAAGTTTGGGATGGGTGTGGTTAATTTTCTGTAAATTTTGTGTGGCCCTAGGAGGCCAGTAAAAAAAATGTATCCCCACGTCGGGGAAGTAATTAAAGACACTCGACCGGTGCAATAAAATTACACTATTTAGAGATTAAAAATAAATGTGAAATGTTGAAAGTTGATTATAATATGTAAGTAAGTAAAGATTAAACAAATTTTGCTTTAAGAAAACTACTAGCATTATTTTTCAAATTATAATATCTACTGACGTATTAAATTTCTTATTTCTAAAAGAACAATAGAACGATTTATATGTTAATAATGATATTATAGCTAGATATACAATATATATATTTTTTAAATTTTAGTAATTTCCCTTGTAACAATATTAGATGTTTATGTCCCCTACTTGTAGCGTATCTGGCTGTTTTTCTTTTACATATCTAGTAATTGTGTAGAATGCTTGAACATAAGTATTAATAAGTGTAGTGATCAATCAAGGCATTACTATCATGTTATTAGCATATTTTAAATATTCTCTAAGCAAACGTAATGGCAAGAGAGAGAGAGAGAGAGAGAGATAGAGAGAGAGAGAGAGATGGGGAGGGGGGGGGAGAGAACTATTTGTTCACAAAGAATGAAATGTACAAACATAAATGACATCTTATATATAAAAAAGGATGTGTGTGTGTGTGTGTGTCCTTTATGCGTTCGCGAACGGTCCATCCGATTGAGATGACATTTTCTACACCTTTTCCTCTCATTCCCGCGCTGCCAACTGTGATATTTTTTTAGTGTAAAATCGGCTACTTACTTAATATTATTTAATTTTTCAATTTTTTCATTATAATTTCTATATAGCGAGGGGACTTAACTCTAGAAAAGTTATTTAAAGGGGCATAACTTTTAATAACTTTTCTGTATACCTTATAGTCATATTGTTGCATCGTTTTCAAAGATTTATAAACTCTTTGTCTATAGTTATATAAAATATGATACAATCTTTAAGGCATTTTCAAAGTTTTCATAAAAATAATGCATAATGCATAACATTGTAACTCATCTTTTTATGCTAAAGAAGTTATCTACAGTCATGTAGGTGATTAGAAACAGATTTCATTAAAAATAATGGATGGTGTGTGGAAGGACATTCTTTTAAGTTACTTTATTTTTGTTGTATGAATTTAATGAGACGCTAACCGCCAGGAGCTGGGCGAAGCCACGCCGGGTCAGATAGATAGACAGACCCACCTTTTCGCTGCAAGTTATCTACAGGCATATGCATTATAATCCTCCTCCTCCTCTCCCCTCCTCCTCCTCCTACCCTCTTCCTCTTTCCCCTCCCCCTCCTCCCTCTCCCTCCTTCCTCCTCCCTCTTTCTCCTCCTCCTCCTCCTCCCTCTTCCTCCTCCTTCCTCCTCCTCCTCCTCCTCCCTCTTCCGCCTCCTACCTCCTCGCCCTCCTCCCTCCTCTTAATCACTCCTCTTCCTTCCTCCTCCCTTCTCCGCTTCTCCTCCTACTCCCTCCTCCTCCTACGTCCTCCCCCTCATCCCTCCTCCTCACTCCTCTTCCTTCTCCTCCCTCCTCCTCATCCCTCCTCCTCCTTCTCCTCCTCCCACCTCATCCTCTCTCCTCCTCCCTCTACCTCCTCCTCCCTCCACATCCCTCCTCCTCCTCCCTCTTCCTCCTCCTCCCTCTCATCCTCCCTCCTCCTCCCCTCCTTCTCCTCCCCTCCCTCCCCTCCTCCTCCTACTCCTCCTCCTCCCTCCTCCTCCCTCCTCCTCCTACGTCCTCCCCCATCATCCCTCCTCCTCCCTCCTCCTCCTTCTCCTCCTCTTACTCCCTCCTCCTCCTACCTCCTCCTCCTCCTCCTCTCCCTTCTCCTCCTCCCTCCTCATCCTCTCTCCTCCTCCCTCTACCTCCTCCCTCCTCCTCCTCCCTCCTCATCCTCCTCCTCCTTCCCCTCCTTCCCCTCCTTCTCCTCCCCCTCCCTCCTCCCTCCTCCTCCTACTCCCTCCTCCTTCCTCCTCCTCCTACGTCCTCCCCTCATCCTCCTCCTCCCTCCTCCTTCTCCTCCTCCTCCTCCTACCTCCTCCTCCTCCTCCCTCCTCCTCCTCTCCATCCTCCCTTCTCCTCCTCCCTCCTCATCCTCCCTCATCCTCCTCCTCCCTCTACCCTCCCTCCTCATCCTCCCTCCACAATCCCTCTTCCTCCTCCTCCCTCCTCATCCTCCCTCACTTCTCCTTCCCCCTCCCTTCTCCTTCTCCCTCCTCCTTCTCCCTCTTCCTTCCTCCTCCCTCCTCCTTCTCCCTCCGCCTCCTCCCTCCTCTTCCTCTCTCCTCCTCCCTCCTCCTCCCCCTCCTCCTCCTGCGTTCTTCTCCTCCCTTCCTTCTCCCTCCTCCTCCTTCTCCTTCCTCCTCCCTCTTCCTCCTCCTCTCCTTCCTTCCTCCCCTCCTCCATATCTTTGATTATATTACTCATATATTCTCGCTTCTGCTGCCGAACTATTTTTGTAGCCTCTTTACATTCATTTCTATATTGCTCTTCCTTTAGTATGTTGTTGATGTCATGTAACCATAATTGTCTGGCATTCTTTTCCTAATGACTGCTTCTTCACATGTTTGATTGAACCATCTGTTCTTTCTATGCGTGGTTAACACACCGAGACATTCTTCTGCGGTAGATTGAATTGTATTCTTGATGTTCAACCAAGTTTGGTCAACGCTTTCCTCCAAAGGGTTTTGCAGAATTTTAAGTTTACATTTTATTTCATCTGTAAATTTCTCTTGACTGTAATTTCTTGTAGTGTTTTCTCTGTTATATGTTGGGGTAATCTTTGTAATTTAGTATAGAAAGCTCTCTTAAGTTTTATTTTAAATTTTACTCCAACTAGGAAGCAGTCGCTGTGGCACTCAGCTCCTCTATAACTTCTAACTTGTATGTGTGATGCATTTCTGTTGTTAATTAAAATGTGATCCCTCCTCCTAATCACTCCTCTTCCTTCCTCCTCCCTTCTCCTCCTACTCCCTCCTCCTCCTCTTCCTCCTCCTTCCTCCTCCTCTCCCCTCCTCCTCCTCTCTCCGCCTATCTCTTCCTCCCTCCCCCTCCTCCCTCCTCCACCTCCTCTTCCTCCTCCCAGCTCCTACTCCTCCTTTTTCTTCTTCTGCTGCTGCTGCTGCCGCCGATCCATTTACCCAAGTTAATTGTTGGGGAAGATGTAAAGATCTTTCAAGTGCTCTTTCTAATGCTTTTTGTAAGTTGGTCTTCGTTTATCTAAGGTTGTTCTAACTGCAACCAATAAATGATTAGACAGGCAGGCAGACAGACAGACAGACAGACAGACAGACAGGACAGACAGACAGACAGACAGATAGGACGACAGACAGACAGACAGACAGACAGACAGACAGACAGACAGTCGGGAACGGGAACGAGAACTTATATGACTACTTATATGAATTAAATGAGATGCTCCCCACCAGGGACTGGGCGAAGCCGGGCCGGGTCAGCTAGTTTCCTCTAAACATAACATTTGTCTACATTAACCCCATAAACTTGCACGGACTTTCGCCAGTGCGAAAATAAGTGCATGCAGGCCTTGGCTGTGCCAGACCAGGTTTTGTCCTGCTCACTTCGCCTGTTAATCGTCCATCTCTCTCATTACTATCAGTCTGCTCCTTGGTGATGAGGTTACGGACGCAGTTCGTAATGCCGCATCATCAATCAGTTGCCGTCTCCGCAATGAAGGTTGGCTGTAATGGATTTCCAACACTGTCTGTCTCTCGCATTGACTGTACATTCTTTTAGACTGATGTTCGTCCATCTCATGATGTTATCTTCCCACTTGTATCATTGTCTACCTCTTGTTCACTTGCCCTCCAGTATGGTTTTTTTAAGAGAATTATATCTTTTGACGTATATATTTCACTTGCCTCTTTTGTATTTCTTTCATCACCTCTCTTTTCTTCTTCTTCTGCGTTCATCCGGAGTTTTTTTTTTTTTCCGGATGTGATTGCGTTGTGCCGTTTACAGCAGAGCTGCGTTCTTGCGCCGTTAGGCCGACACATCCGACTTCTGCAGGCATTTGTTGACCGGGTTAACCTTCCCGGGGGTTTCTTAGGACGTTTGACTCTCACTGTTGTGGTGTTATCCTCCATCCCAGCTGGCCCATATAGAAGAGCCAAAGATCCTGGTCAGCCCTCAAGGGAAGGCAGGGGCAGACCATGGGCATTCCCCGCCATCCAAGGAGGCTTCCATACTTGCAGAGCCGATACATAGCGCTCTGGTACTGGGCTCACCCAAGGAATCGTCACGTCCTGCACATGGCTGCTTAGTCTCTACTTCCGTATATTGGGCCTTCCGTTCACCATAGGCTGTTCTTCTGGAAACCAGAAGTATGCAGTCTGCAGATGACATCCACACAGTGAGCTTTCGATTCGGACTTTCCATGTAATGGATTTGCTATCCAAGCAATATTCCATTTCGTGCCACTAGGACACTTTTCCACCTTTTATGAAGCCCACACAGTGGGCTTTTGATTCAGACTTTCCACGTAATGGATTTGCTATCCAAGCAATATTCCATTTCGTGCCACTAGGACACTTTTCCACCTTTTATGAAGCCCACACAGCGAGCTTTCGATTTGGACTTTCCACATAATGGATTTGCTATCCAAAGCAATATTCCATTTCATGCCTCTGGGTCTTCATGCACCTTTAAATGTCAACCTGTATGTAGTTAAAGTAAGCTGCGGTCAACTTGAGCTTGTTATCTCCATAGAGCTTGTCCTCAAATGAAGCAGGTGTGGGCCAAAATATCTTTCTCTGTTCTGCATACGTTGGGCAATCCTGCAGCAAATGTTTTGCTGTCATTTTTTCCAGTTCTACAATTACATTCATCGGTATCTCCTATCTTTAGTTTATTGAACAAGTGGTATTTCAGCCTGTTATGTCCTGTGCGGAGTCTGAAGATTGCTACTTGTTCTCTTCGGTCGAGTTTGTAATATGCATCATCCTTCTGATGGCCTGGATGCTCTGATTCCCATTTGGTTCTATAAGTGCTTTTTATCAACCTCTTTGTCTCATTATAGGTTATGTCTATGTCAGGCTGTGGTAGTCGTCCGCCCTCTTTTGCCAGTCTGTCAGCCTCTTCGTTTCCAGGTATACTGCAATGTGATGGGGTCCACTGTATTACAACTTTTTTGGATTTCTGGCATAGACCATGGAGTGTTGCTCTTAGGTCAGCTTAGTTCTGTGCTGTTATTGCTCTTCAGTATTGAGACAGCTGACTTTGCATCTGTGAAGATAGCTATTTGCTTCTCTTTATTTTCCTCCATCAGGAGCATTTCTGCTGCAGTTTTCAGAGCCTCTACCTCCGCTTTGAAGTTACTTGAAAATTTTCCAGTTGCCATTGAATGTGTTTTTTTCACTCCATTTTTTAAATTTAGGAGAATTCCTCCTCCTCCATTCTCTATTGAATTTTTGGCTGATCCATCTGTATATGCATGGGTCCAATTCCTGCTTGGGTAATGTTCTTTTATGTAGTTTAGGGTTATTTCTCTTCTTTCGGTTTCATGCTGAGTGTTCTTTTTCTCAATACCAGGAATGTTTTCTATCATCTCAGGCAGTTGCTGCTGTCTCCAAGCTGGGAACTTGTGTGCATTGTAAATGGGCTTGACTGTTGATATGTTAAGTATAGGATCTGCCCTAATCCTTCGTTTTGCAGTTTCTACAAAGTTGCTACGCTTCAGTCTTCCTTTTCCAAAACCATTAAATCTGTTGTACATAGGGTGGTGTCACAGACTCACATTTATAGATATTAGTCTAAGGGCTACAACTCCCGCCCAAGGGAAAGAAGTTAGTCACTCGAAGGCCAGAGTAATCTAGAGCCTTCTCGAAGGACTGGTCATTGAGTCCACTGTCCCTGTGGACACTGATGTGGCCCGCCTATTGCGGGGTCCACGAGGAACTCGGACAGAGTTGCCACCCGTGTCGGATTGGGACACGTGTGGACCGTCAGAGGACAGACGGACCAGCAGAGAGGCAACAGGGCCTGCCTTAGAGGGACTCAATAGATTAATAGATTAAACCCATGTGTATTTGGGATAGATAGACTATATGCTAGATAGTTTGCTAGGATGTTTGTGATAACTATGTATGATGATGTTAATCTCTGGATATGTAACTCAGCGCGGGATTGTTAACCAACTGCGCCAAAGCACTGTATAGTGAACTACAATAAATGTTCGATATTATCTTGAACGGAGTTATTGTTGCCTGTGTGAACCCGAGCTCAGATACCTAGACATGAGCAAGACGATGACAGGCTTTTTGGGGGCTTATTCTCCGGTTTTGGCATAAGCTTTATCGTTACACGGCTATATATTGCCAAGTAAAACATCAAATTAATGATATCAAATTGATTTCTATATAACAAATTGATTTCTGTACAACAAATTGATAACTGTACAAGTTTAACTTATTTGAAACTTATTTGCAGCTATCTAGCGATAAAATAGTAGTAATATGAGTCCCTCTGCAGTGAGTCTCTCATTGATGTGAATAATTGAAACTATTTTTGACATGACTGTGACATTTTTTGACTGTTACTAATGTTTTCTCATTCTACGAGCAGATTGTTCCGCGAATTGTGTGGTGTGTAACCTATGTAAACTATCCAACAGTGGCGAGAGTACAAGACAACATCCGCAAGTTCTGGGATTAAAAGCTAAGTTTCATATCATGCCCATTGCAACCCTAAGCGGTACTTCTCACCTTCCATCCATTTATCATTTTGCTTTGCATTGATTTGTTTGTATATTCATGACCTTGTAACCAACATAATCTTGCATTGGCATTGGCACGTATAATAATTAAGGGAGATAACTAAATTTTCTACTCCCCAACATTTTTCTAAGGGATTTAACTTCATTAAAATTACCTACAAGTAAAAAAACAAAATGTCTACCTTAGATAAATGCATTGAGCAAGGAATCAAATTAGGTTATAAAGAAGAGAAACTATCAGAATGGGCACAGAAAACGCACGCAGAAAACATTGCCACGTGAAGAAAGAGCGATAGAACGAGAAGAAAAACAAAGGCAAGTGCAGGCAGAAGAAAAGAAAATGCAAATTGAGGCAGAAGAAAAGAAGAGGCAAATTGAGGCAGAAAGAAAAGAAGATGCAGATTGAGGCAGAAGAAAAAAATGTAAAAAAAAAAATTGCAACTACAGGCTCAAAAGAGAAACAGATGGAGCTTGAGGCGGCGGCCAAAACTAGCCGCAATTGAATGCCCGATACACAAATAAAAACTAAAGCAGATGGAGATTGATTCCACTGTAGAAATATCTGTGAATAAACTAAGAATCAAGGAGGAGGAACAAAAATATAACAAGTATAAAGGCCTCGTGAAGGCATTCTGCCTCAGGAGATTCCATCAGTGCATACCTGGAAAATTTTGAATTTTTAATGTCCTACCATAAGATCATAAAATCAGATTGGGCCATATATCTTAATGAGAAAACTTAGCTCTGAACCTTTAAAAGTAATAGAGACAGTGCCACAGGAAATGCGAAAAGACTATGACTATTTAAAGCAACGCATTCTCCAACATTTTTCTTTAGAAACTGCAGGTTACCAACAACAGTTTTGCCAAATTATCCCACGAACCAAATCAAACCTTTATAGATTATGTCAGTACAGTCCAAGACGTGTGTACAAAGTGGATTAACTCGGCTAAAACTAACAACAGCCATGACAAAACTTAAAGAGCTCATTATTATGGATAAAATAATTAGTACAATCCCTACACCTTTTGCTAAGTTTTTAAAACAAATGACTGTAAAAGTATTCATGAAATCGAGTCCAAGGGAAATGCATTTTTCACAGCAAACAGAGACATTTTTCATCTAAACATAAGTCAAAACGATACAGCAGCAGCAGTAGTGAACACCAGATACTCGAAAGAAACGGAGAGTAAATTTAAAACCGCGCTCAAATGTCAGTAAACCATTAAATGCCAATATTGTAGTTTGAATCAGATCAGGGGAATCCTGTCACAGACTCACATTTATAGATATTAGTCTAAGGGCTACAACTCCCGCCCAAGGGAAAGAAGTTAGTCACTCGAAGGCCAGAGTAATCTAGAGCCTTCTCGAAGGACTGGTCATTGAGTCCACTGTCCCGTGGACACTGATGTGGCCCACCTATTGCGGGGTCCACGAGGAACTCGGACAGAGTTGCCACCCGTGTCGGATTGGGACACGTGTGGACCGTCAGAGGACAGACGGACCAGCAGAGAGGCAAACAGGGCCTGCCTTAGAGGGACTCAATAGATTAATAGATTAAACCCATGTGTATTTGGGATATATAGACTATATGCTAGATAGTTTGCTAGGATGTTTGTGATAACTATGTATGATGATGTTAATCTCTGGGATATGTAACTCAGCGCGGGATTGTTAACCCACTGCGCCAAAGCACTGTATAGTGAACTACAATAAATGTTCGATATTATCTTGAACGGAGTTATTGTTGCCTGTGTTGAACCCGAGCTCAGATACCTAGACATGAGCAAGACGATGACAGGTGGTCTGTCAATCTTCTAAATTTTTCTGCTTGTTGCTGGGCTCTGCTATCTCTTCTATCCTGCATGGGTTGTAAACAAGTGATCTTTTCTAGTTCATTAATAGGCGTTGTCCTTCAGGCTTCCAGTTATGATTCGCATTCCTTGGTTTTGGACTCTACTTATTTGTTAAAGTTTGACTTAGCTGCTTTTGCCCAAGCTGCAATGCCATATTCCAGTACTGGCTTCACCCGTCCAGTATATAACTTCTTGAGAACTTTCTCATCTGCTCCCCATGTTGTACCAGCAAGCTTTTCATGATTGCCATTCTCTGCCTTGCTCTTGTTCGATTTTTTCTCAACCTGTGTCTTCCATGTCAGGCGAACGATCAAAGGTGACTCCTAGATAGTTTGGATTTTCTTCATGGCGCAATATTTTTCCATTCAATACCAGCTTAGGTTGCTGAGTTTTATTTGAGAGGGAGAACACAGTGCATGTTGTTTTATCCTCACTTATCTTCACTAGCCATGATTTTGACCAGTCCTCTAGTGCTAATAAGGCTTGCTGTATTCTGCTGTTAGCTGTACTAATATATTCTTCAGATGTCCATATGGCTAGGTCATCTGCAAAGGAGGATGTGTGTACTCTGGCTGGAACATTTTCTGTTATGTCATTTATATATGCTAGGAATAATGTTGGTGAAAGAACTCCTCCTTGGGGGACACCTTGCTCCAACAGCATCATTTTGCTTGTTTGTCCTTGTACTTTTGTCCTGGCAGTTCTGTTCTCAAGGTAGTGGCTGATCCATTTATACATTTTCCCACAAACATGCATGTTTTGCAGTTTTACTTTCAGTCCTTCCTTCCATACTTTATCAAATGCTTTTTCTAAATCTATCCAGACTGCTAGTGTGTGCTTTTCTCTTGGAAGGCATCCTCTATTTCCTGAGCTATATAGGTTATTTGATCTTCAGTGGATCTGTACTTTCTGAATCCAGCTTGGTGTGGTGTTAAGAGTTTGTTTTCTTCCAGATGCCATGTTAGCCTGCCATTGATAATGCGTTCTATTAATTTTCCTACACAGCTAAGTAGACTGATAGGTCGATAGCCATTTGGTTCTTCCAGGTCTTTTCCTTTCTTTGGGACTGGTATTAGTATAGCTTCCTTCCATGCCTGTGGGACTATTTCCTCTCTTCCAGCTGTTATTTAGGACTGCTAGTAGTTTCTTCTTTGCCTTGGTGCCTAGTCCTATTAGCATTTCATTTGTGATTCCATCCTTTCCTGGTGATTTCTTCTTTTATAGGGTATTCATTGCCTGTTCCATTTCTTCCATTGTTAGATTTGCCATCATATATTCTGCTGCTGTCTCTGTATTTCTATGATGTATCTGTTTGTCTTTGATTGCTTTCTTCTGTTCGGTTGTAATATCAATGTGGTTTGCATTCGCATAGTGTTCCATTAGTGCATTTGCAGCCTTTTTACCTGTAAGCAAGGCATTTCCTTGTTTAATTGTTATTTATTTGTTTCTAGGTCCTTCATTGTTCATGGCTTTCACTAGTTTCCATAGTTTGTTTCCATCCCTGTCAAAATTCAGGTTTTCTGTTTTTTTCCCTCCAACAATCTCTTGTTGTTTGATTTACTGTTCTTTTATATTTTGCTGAGATGGCTTTGGAGAGAGATGTTCGCTTCAATTGTTTGTTCTCTCTCTGCTGTCTTCCTGGCATCTTCAACTTTGTCCTCCAAACTTTGTAGTTCTTCAGTCCAGTATGGTTTGTAATTTTTCCTCGCTCCTCTAGGAATGGACTCAGTGGCTGCCTGTATTATCGCTCTGTTTAGACTTTCCACCATTTGCTTTATGTTGCCATATCGTGTATTTATGTTTTCACAATATTTGTCTGTTAGTATGGCAAATATGTCCCAATCTGCTCGTTTGTAATTCCAGCAGGGCAAGGGCTTTGCTCCTGTGGAACATACTCCATATTCATTACAAGCTTGATTGGTCTGTGGTCACTACCTGCTAATTGGTCCAGCACATGGCGATCGATTTTGTGGAGGATGTCTCCTGTGCAGAAAGCTAAGTCTGGAGTTAGAAGTGGTAAGCCATCTTCTGGAGTAGAAGCTCGGTGTGTCAGTCCGCTTTGTTGAGTAGATGGAGATTTGAGTCTATTTCCCAGTCCTCCAATTCATCTCCTCTTTTGTCAGTATCTGGGTATCCCCATCTTTCTGAACGGCTATTAAAGTCTCCGACAATAATGCAGTTTGTGTCAGTTATTTTCATGTTTGAGAGTGTAAGGTCCTTATCTGCTGGGCTATACAGATTGTAGATTCTTATTTTCACGTCCTTTATCATTATATCAACACCTATAATTTCCGTTTGGTTGTCAGAGATCACAGATACTTCGCTGCAAGGTATTGTATTTCGTGTAAGTATTAGAACTCCTCCTTTGTGTCCTTCGCGGTCGAAACGTGTGGCCTGTTATCCTCTGACTGAGAATTTGTGATTGGCGTTGAGGTGTGTCTCTTGAATGCATGCCACATCTATTCTATCTTTATGAAGACGCTGTGTTAGGGAGTCTTTCTTCTTGTAAACTCCTTCGGCATTCCACTGTAGTATGTTGAGTGTCCGGGGTATTTGGTCAATAGCTCTTAACCTACTCCTCTGTGCCTTGACTCCACAGCACAGGGGAAGGTGACCACCAGTAGTCATGGTATGACCCCCTCGAGGCAGGGGGCCCGGCACTATCACCGCCTGATGGGACTTCACGGGATTAGCACCATAACGATTAATTTTGATTTGTGACATCATGAATTAAGTTACGTTGCACTGCTTTGTCAAGCCTGTGGCTCAGTACATCCGATTTCGACAAGCATTTATTCGGGATGCTTTCCCTAGCCTTTGACTGTCCCCAGTCTACCTACAAGGCAGCAGGTTTTACGTTGCACTGATTTTGTCAAGCCTGTGGCTCAGTACATCCGATTTCGACAAGCATGTATTCGGGGTGCTTTCCCTAGCCTTTGACTGTCCCCAGTCTACCTACAAGGCAGCAGGTTTGTGTGTCTCTTCGTCTGGTCCCTCTCCCTTGACCTGTCCGACATGGGTGGCCCTACCAGTAGCTGTGCTACCGTCGGCAAAGCTCTTGGGGTCATTGGGACGTACAAGCCCCTCTACCTCGTCACGGTGGACACACAGCAGAGGGGAACTCTCTTTTAATTCCCAGTGTTTCTAGAACCTCTGTATTTGATTGTTTTTGTTTCAATGAAATACGGCACATTCTTCTGTATATCCACATCTCCAGGGCATCTGTTCGACTTTCTAGTTGCTTGTTCAATGTCTAGGCTTCCGCGCCATACAATAGTTTTGAATTCCCCCCTCCCCGATGTGTCTCCACCTTGCCGCGGTGGGGGGGGGACTTGAGTGTCCCAGTGACCCCAAGCGCCATGCCGATGGATATACAACTACGTATGGGACAGCTCCTGAGATAGGGACCAGACTAAGAGAGACACAACCTGCTGATCTGCAGGTAGACTGAGGATAGCAGTCAAAAGCTCAAATCAGGTGCACGAAGCCACTAATACTTGGTCCAGACACATACACTAAGGCTACCATCTGAGGGATATGGCTGAACACCTCTAAGCCACTAACCGCTAGATGTGAGCTCCGGGCCGATACCCACATACTGAAAAACGGAGGCGAGATGCTGAGCACGCTATAATATGCTTAGTTAAGATACTTGTTCGAAGGCTCTCAGCTGAGGGAAATGAGGGATCCCCGGATGAGAGGGCCTGGCCATCTCTCGCTCACTGATGCCCGGAGGTAAGGTGCTGAGCCGGCAGCACATGTAGCCTACCTCGTGAGCGAGAACTAAAGGTACAAAAGCGCCCCAGTAGCACGAAATGTTACGGAAAATGTCTATATCTACAGTCAAAGGTGAAAAACGTCTCATTAACACGAAATGGAACGCTTGAGTAGCGAATCCATTGCGTGGAAGTCCGAAGCTAAAACTTACCTAGTGGATGTCGTCCGCAGACTGACTGTTCCTGGTTTGTGCGGGGAGCGGCGAGTGGCTAATGAAATGCCCATTATATGGAAGTGAGCATTTAAATCAGCCATGAGCAGGATATAGCGATTCCTCGGGTGAGCCCAGTCTCAAAGCAATATGTGCCGGCTCTGTAATTATGGAAGCCTCCTTGGATAGTGGGAAATGCACATGGTCTGCCCCTGCCTTCCCTTGAGGATTGACAGTGATGTCTTTAACCAGTTAAACCGTTACCAGCTGAGATGTGGGCGACACCACAACAGCAAGAGTCTAATGATGCCTCGAAACCCGAGGGAAGCTCGTTAAACAATGCCGCTATTGAAGACAAGGCTGTAAGAATATAATACCATCTTGTTTTTTTTGTAGGTGTTTTAATACTCGTCCGCTCGTGTGGATGGACTAAAGGTTAAGGATGTCGGTGACGCTGATCGCTCCACGTTGGCTGGGTATGGGTTCCGACATATCCTGTTGGCGATTATAGTCGAGGACGCACTCCTCAATTCTATTCAGGCTTAATGTGATTATTTCTTCTTTGGTGAAGTGTTGTTGTAGCACATCCCGCAGTCGAACCGTTACTAGGTCCGTTACTGTTCGTCTTATACACGCTATTTGCTGACGTAGAGTGACTCAGCAGAATATTATGCACTGGCTGGTCATGTGACTGGATGCGACTCTATCTTTGTCCGGTTGAGTCATCAGCTACGTGTTCCATATGTATCGTTATGCATGTCACTGGATGAATCGCCATCTTTGACCGGTTGAGTCATTAGTCACGTGTTTTGGTTGTATCCCATTAGACACGTGACCGGATACAGCGCGATCTTTGATCGGCTTTAGCCAGCGAGCAGGTAGTCTGGTTGCAGTCATTACACATGCGACCGGAAGCATCGACATATTTGATCGGATGTGACCATTACCCGTGTGTACCGGATGCAGTACAATCTTTAACCGGTTTAGCCACGTGGTCTGGTTGTAGCCATTACCCGCATGTGATCGGATGCATCGCCATCTTTGAGCTGGTTTTAGCCAGTTAGCATGTAGTCTGGTTGTAGCCATTATACAGGCGACCGGAAGCAGTGCCATATTTGATTGGCTGTGACCATTAGCCATGTGTACCGGATGCAGTGCCATCTTTGATTGGCTTTAGCCACGTGTTTCGGGTGTATCCCATTACCACGTGTGATCGGATGCGACGCCATATTTGACCACTCGTAGCCAGTGAGCACAATGTCTGGTTGTAGTCATTACAATGCGACCTAAAGCAGAGCAATACTTGCTCCGATGTGACCATTACCCATATGTCTCGGATGTATCGTTATGCGGTCAGTACGCTCTGAGTCATCCTCCGGTTTCCCCAAAGACATGTCTGAACACGTTCACTGTCTCAGATCAGCCACCTATGAGTTCAATCTTTAGACTTTAATATGAGACTTACCCTCGGGCTATTATCAAGGAACGGACTTATTTATATACCACCGCGCCACTCGACCACCCTTAACAACGATCAACGATTTTCATTTGTAACCCGTATGATGATAGTGTTTACACCACTGCGACCCTCTATAGATCATATACCTGCCATATATACATGCTTACCTATTAGGTTTTTCATATGACACCTGTCATGGCTCGAGGTTCGAACCACCTAGCCGTACCCCACACGCCGACACCCGTGCCCCACCCCTGATCCCCCATCCCCATGCCCGCCCACCGCTAGACCACCCTGAGGAAATGCACTGTAGCCCTATCCCTTACACAACACCAATGGAATGATGATAGTATTTACGCCCAGCCCAATACAGATAATGAAAGAAGACGAGAAAGAAAAAGTAGGAAGATACCGAGGAAGAGCACTGTACCCTACCACACCATCAATCATATGATGATAGTTTTTTTTAAAGCCCTGACCACTATAACTACTAATAGCAGCAATTATTATATTTAAAAAAATTCTCAACACAAAAGGGGAAGTAATCATGCAAAATACATTCGATTATTTATTCATGGGTTGCACCCCTTGAATATGGATCCGGTTCTTTACGTCATCATGACTTTTTATATAGTAAAAAATGACGCCATCAGACGGATCTGGATCCAGATTTTCGGTCCCATTACAACATCCCTTACTACTGATATATATATATATATAGGTTACTCATTTGTTCCTTGTTACGGACTTAGTTAACTCAGCACGTCGTATCTTTTTGATAACACTCAACTCTTGGCCTTCATTTCGCGGAATTGTCATAATGTTATAAATAACAGAAAGGGGCGACGACGATTCTTTGGCGCCGTAAAACCCGACTGCTCTAGATATGTATGTACGTTATACATACGTAGATACGTGTGAACATACAGGTCTAAATTTGAGGAAGGCCACAGTCTTCCCAACAAAATATGTGCTGAAGACAGCGGCAAACAACCAGGAAAGGCATCACGGCAATCAGGATAACACGCAAAAACGCGATGAGTGTGGAGACTTTAAAAGATCGCTCAAAGAGCAGGGACTATTAATAAATGGGCGAGAGAGGAAAGAAACCGAAGGACTGACAGAATAAGAAGATATTTATTTTCCTTAACAAGCCATCCGACCTATCTACCTTATACTCATGTCCATGGCATATCACAAATACACCTGACCTAAATTTGCATTTACCAGACCTGGAGTGGAACAGATTGTTGGGAAATAACTCTGTGGCAGTGACCAACCGCCAGTCTTTCTAACTGTAGAAGATGAGCTTGTAAGTGAAAGCAGCACCCTCTCGGGGTGGAAAACAAGAAAACAGACTGGACAATGTACAAACATCGAACCATTATACTGGTTAGAGACAGATAAAGGCATAAATAAAGTAGTTAAAGGGTTCGGCAAATGCATACTACAGGCAGCACGTAAGCAATATAAACCATTCTAGAACAGTGAACTAGAGCAACTGCACAATGCTATACAAGAATAAAGAGTATAGGAAGCAAGCAGAGATCAAACCCAGCCAAGAGCAACCCAATGATGCCATCTAACAAAGGTCAAATTTCAAAGAGTCAAAGTTGCAGGCTAGACGGAAAAGCAGGGATGAGAAAACAGTTCCTGAACTTCGAAAGAGACATACGAATGCTGTGGAAGCTAACAAAACAGCTTAACGACGAAGGATCAGGGAGAACATCAAAGTTTGTACTACATAAAGATTGAAACATCTTAATCGGGAAAACAAGCTGCTGACCATTTTGTAGACTCATTTGCTCAGTGCAACATTGAAAGTAAACACGATAAACAATAAGGGGTTCGATAGAGACCATAACATGCAGGGTGGAATGAAATAGTACACGAGGCGCTGGAGGCACCTATCACAATCATCGAACTGGAGCTAGCAATATTAAAACTGAAAATGAGAAAGTCACCAGGAGCTGACGGTACGTACAATGAAATGATCAAGAACCTAGGAACAATGGCCAAAACAATACTGCTGCTAATGTTTAATAACTGCTGGACTTTAGACAGAGTTCCACAAACCTAGAGAGACGCAATCATAATACATCTCTAAAACCATGGAATGACAGTTCCAGAACCTCCAGCTAGAGACCAATTAGCCTTACCAGCTGTCTCTAAAATAGAATGGAGCGCGTCATCAATCTCAAACTGTAGTGGTACACTGAAAGTGAAAACGTTCTTGTGCCACATCAGCCATGTTTTGGGCAGTGTTACTCTGTTGTTTGCCTATTCAGAATGATGATGACCATTCATTTCATCCAGTAGTGGTTGAAAGTATGGAGCCGTGAGTTCTAAGATGGCTGCTAAGGCCTTACTTTTGACTCGAATGTTCTTTGACAATGTGGACAAAGAATGCTTGACGTTCCAGGAGGAGGATCTCCTGCAGTGGTTTTTCTGTCCAGCCTTTTCTTCACAGCTCTTGCAGTCCTGGTTGCTTCACAATGACTGCACCCTTGCGTAATGATTACGCCACGAATTTTGGTCTTTGGCAGCAGTCTCCCAGATGTCATGATGAATTCCAAAAGCTTTCAGTGAGATTTTCAGTGTCTTTAAAGCATTTCCTCTGGCCGCCTTGGAAGCAGTTCACCACAACGCAGCTCGCCGTAAAAAAAAAAAAAAATCGTTTAGGGAGCCTATTATCTGGTATGCGAGTTAAGTGACCAGCCCAGCGAATCTGATTTTTCATTAGTAGGGTGTGGATACTGGGCATGGACGCTCTTTCTAGGACTTCGGTGTCTGGGATCTTGTCTTGCCATTTAATCTTCAATAGCTACTTTAGGCAGACTGTGTGGAAGTGGTTTAATTTCCTAGCGTGTCGCTGATAAACAGTCCATTTTTCACAAGCATATAGCAGTGTGGATAATACAACTGCTTTGTAGACTTTCAGCTTTGTTTGCAGGCTTATTCCATTTCTGTCCCAAACATGTTTGTACAGTCTGTCATTGGCCACGCTCGCTTTGGCGATTCTTGCAGTAATTTTCGTCACCAATTGTGGCGGTTTGTGACACAGTGCTTGCCAAGATAGGTGAATTTGTTGTCCACAACACTTAGTCTATGACCATTCACTTTGATATTCGGCACGGCGTGATTAATCCCTGGAGCTGGCTGGTACATAACTACAGTCTTCTCCAAGTTGATATTGAGCCCAAAGTTGGCACAGGCATATGAGAAAGCTGAAACATCGTGCTGCATGTCTGTCTGCTGAGTTGGCATATAGAGCGCAATCATCAGCAAACAGGAGCTCTCTGGCGGTGTCGCTGTTAGTTTTGGTGTTAACTTTCAGCCTTCTGAGATTGAACAACTTTCCTTACATGCGGTAGTCTTTTCCAATGTCATTGTTTTCGAAGGCATTCGTCAGCATAGCTGAAAATGTGAGACTGAACAGTGTTGATGCCAGGACACATCCTTGCTTCACTCCATTGGTGACAGGAAAGGGATCAGACAGTTTCACCATTTTCCTGTACTCGTGCCTGCATACCATTATGAAATAGCCGCATTATTTGGACAAACTTTCGTGGACAGCCATATTTCGCCATAATCTTCCACAGTCCTTCTCTGCTGACTGTATCGAAAGTCTTGTAAGGTCAATGAAAGTGGAGAACATTTCGGAGTTTTTCCTGACATTTCTCTTGCAGCTGCTTTGCAGCGAAAATCATGTTTATAGTTCCTCGTTCTTTGATATAAGAAGTTGGATGAAGAATGACTTGCGCGATGAATTGGATCAAAGTCAGGAAGAGTTGCGCAATTCGTCGACCTCACTCTCTCGCCTGAGTCGATCTGAGTCCGGTGGCAAGCCAAGTCGAAGACGATTGGAGACGAACTACAGGTACAGTGGATGACCAGGGTACTCTACGTGCCTTTGCTGTGCTCATTTACGTTCCACAACGCTTTGCAGGTAAACGCCGTCTTACCCGTTGAATCATCAATGATTTCTTCCGCGCAGTTTGCCGAATCCTGTCTTCACATGCTGGGTAAGCATACCCTAGTTCACCGATTGATTTGACACCAAATCGGTTACCCACACCTGGTTTTAGCCAGCCTGTTGCCCGGGGAGTGGCCGCTGTCGCATGCTGACAGCTACTAGGAGCCACAGGTGTGAACTGGATGTCAGGCTTGGACCAGTTGGGAAATGGTCTCTGTAAAGGGGGTGACAGTCATCCTTACCAAAGGTACTACCAATGCCTGACACCCCAGACCCCCCAAACATCAGACCGAACATCAGACAACATACCTCTCTCAAGAAATTGAGGATGCATTCCAAGATAAGTAAACTTAGTAAAGTTTATAAATAAAGCATGCGACCATACATGGATGGAATGTATGTCAACTGCATGGTCTTCAGCATCAAATACCACACTAAAAGAGCTGGACAAAGCTTACAATCAAACGCTTAGAGTCACAACGGGAGGGATGGGATCAACCCCATTAGTGGACATGGAGAAGACGGAAGGGCATAAGTACTGCGAGCGCTCAAAGATACGAAAACGATAATACAAGCAGAAAGTTCATCAGCATGCCAGGCCACCCTCTGAAGAACAGATTTGAAAACCGAGATAAGGGGCAGTTGAAAAGAAGCAGTTTTATCTACCAGACCTAGGGAATCACTTGTGACAAACAAGTGATCTGTCCACAGTTGGTATCCCAAAGAAAACTATCTCAGAACGAATTCCATGGAGAGAGAAACATAGACTATCAGTACAAATCCAGACGAAAGTGAAAGGAATATTCGACAAGAAAGAACAGAACAGTGTGCAATGCAGCACAACCACTCTGTTTTTTTTAAAGAAGAATACTCACAAGATCTCTGGATTCCGAGTCTACACAGATTGGTTAGCACAAATGGAGGAGCGGGAGTGTACATAGAATACCCAAACAATACTAGGGACACGACCAGAGTACCAACAGGAAAGTATCTAAGATGCAGTAACCCCGGCATCAAGAGAGCAACAAATAAATTACCAACCATAGTACACGGCATGTGGTGCTATTGACAGATGCAAAATCAGTACTTGAGACACTCGAGTCTGATAAATTGCCAGTACTAGCGATATTACTATCTAAACTAGGCAGTCCAGCATAAGAACACCATGCAGTGGATACCATCTCACTGTGGATCGCCCGGAAACGAGAGAGCGGATCAACTAGCTAAGGAAGAAAGCAACAGAAGAACAACCTTATGTACCTGACACCTACTATCAGGAAGAAAATAATCACCAAATCATTCAGAAAGCCACGAGCACCAGAATACAATTATTGCCATTTTATGGACAGACCAGAATAAAGCATAATTTATTCTTCGTCTCAGAACGGGACACAATCGAATACGCAACTACATGAATGCACCATTCAACAGGCAAACCTTCTGGCCGAGAGAACAGGCAAACCTTCTGGCCGAGAGAACAGGCAAACCTTCTGGCCGAGAGAAAAACAGTGGAAGATAAACTGTAAGGAACACTGAGTGAAATACAAAAGACAGTGAATTTTATACAAGAGACAACATTGTCGGCACGGACAACAAATTTCAAACGAACGAAAGTAGAAGGAGAAGAAAAACATATCTGCATTCAACAATAAAATCCCATTCAATTTGATGTCGGTAATAAAGGTCCATATATGTCAGATTTTTTCTCCACTGCATCTTGTCACAACAGTCTTCGATGTTATGAATTGACGGGTATATACATATTTGCCATCTACTTCATATTATTAATTCAATAATTCACATGATTCGCATTACAAAACAATATTAGTTTCTGACGTCTAATCATTACCATGGGGGACCTACGACATAATGATTGACTGCACAACAAAGTGAGTCTCCACTGTAAAACAACAAACGTCGGAGCCAGATGCTGCCCATCGTGATTTTATTAACTGCATACATCTCTGTCTTGTACCTGGTTCAATAAGCAGTAACCATGAAGTTTCTCTACTTCTTCTTCTTCTTTCGTTCGCTTGAAATATGTCTATAACTGCATGCTGTCTCTTGTATGAATTGAACTGTGTTTTTCAGTTCACACAGCGGTCCATAGAGTTTATCTTCCACTGTCGTCTCTCTAGGCCAGAAGGTTTGCCTAGATATGTTATATTTTGGGCAGTCTTGGAGTATGTGCTCTGCTGTCTGTGACACCAATCCACATGTGCACATGGCTGTTTCACCAATATGAATTTTGTATACATGTGGTTGCGTAATCTATTGTGCCCTGTTCTGAGGCGCAGAATAATGACTTGTTTCAGGTCTATCCATAACGTGGTAGTCATCTTGAGCAGGTTTTGGTGGCTTTCTGACTGATTTGATCATTCTTTTCTTTTGGTGGTATGTAACGGGCACATCAGGCTGTTCTTCTTTGGCTCCTTCCTTAGCCAATTAATCAGCCCTGTCGTTTCCGGGTACTCCACAGTGGGATGGTATCCACTGTATGGTGACCTTATGCTGACTGCTAAGTTCAGAATGAGCTTCTCTAGATCTTCAAAGAAATGATAAAAGCACAAAGAATAGCAATATCAACGTTTTCATGGATACCCTGAATGCAAGGTAAGATCGGATAACATAGGTTATTCAGATATCGTGGTTTAAAAGCAACGGATGTAAAAGGAAGAGGATCATTTAATTGCACCGGTTTTTATCCTGTACGGTAGGGTTTCTTTCAGCAGAGTCGTCTGTCGAAGTAGTAGCACAGAGCACGAACTCCACAACGACAATCCACGTGGATTTCTGAAACACTCAGAATCGAAGAAAAAATAATTCCGCAACCGTTTTGCGAGGAATGCGGCTTAACCACTTCACTACCGAGACCCCCCCCCCCCCCCCGGCCTCCTCCCCAAATCCCTACCCTTTACCAGAGAGATAAAGGAGTAACGCGGGTTTAGGATAATGGACACGTGTGGAGAATTTCACAATTTTTCTCTTGCGCAGTAAATTAAAACAGCCCGTATGTTATTGGTACTCATGAATGATTGATTGATTGATTTAGGAACCGACATCACAGCATTCGGGGCATTCCCATAAGCGCTCCGTCCCCATCCTCAGCAGCCAGCGAAGAGTTCCAACACCAATAGTACCAGTAGCAATCTGATTATATGTCCGTCTCATCCTTTCCTCTGAGCGTCGAGCGTCGGCCAGATCCCCTCGTCACTCCTCGCTGTCTCATTCTTGCCAGACCATGGTGATCCATTTGCTCCTCCGAGGTGTACACGTGCTCCCACAAGGCCGCAACCACGTCTGCCTTGTCATGCATCAATACTCCACCAAGTTTTGCAGAGCCAGCCAATCTGTCCGCCTGTTCATTCCCCAGCACACCGGCATGCCCCGGAGAAAAGATCCAGGCGATGCTTGCCACCCGTGACCTCCGAAGCGAAGCAAGCCACTCTGCACGAAGCTTGCCTGTCCTCACCTTCCTCAGCATGCTTTCTGAGTCAGTTACAATCACAATGTGTGTGTGTGTGTGTGTGTGTGTGTGTGTGTGTGTGTGTGTGTGTGTGTGTGTGTGTGTGTCTGTGTGTGTGTGTGTTTTTTTTTTCTCCATCCAGGTGAACGCTGCACTGACCGCATCCACCTCCATTCTTAAGCTAGATGTTGTGGAATCATATGCCAGGCTCTCCTGCACCAAACGTCGACCATTAGATTTTGCTAAGAACCCCCCGCCACTTCTCTCACCTATTGACACCGAACCATCTGTGTAGATAATCACATCACCTGAACGAGCATTATCCTGAATTAGTTGCTGGATTTCCACTTCCGTGACCCCCGCTGCCCACTCCCTGCACTCCCGGCTCAATGTGATTATAACTCTGCATAAGTCTGACTGCTCCGCTGGCACTCTGACCCACTCCTCTCCTCGCTTAATGTTCTCCAAGATGCACACCTGTCTGATCGTATCTGCCGCCTGAGCCATCCATGATTTCCCTCTTATCAGTCGCTGACCCTTAACGGCGTCCAGCGCCTCATGCAACGGGTGATCTGTGTCTGCAGCTACTCTGAGGTATGCCTTCGCCTGCATCATCTTGAGCCTACCAGCAACAGTCGGCAGACCAAGGATGTAACGCATACACACTACTGGGGTGTCTCTGGTGCATCCCAGAATGACTCGCATAGCTTCGTTCTGTATGCGCTCTAATTTCACCAGCTGACTCTTTGAGACAGTGAGCAGTCCTAGTCCATAATCAATTACTGAGAGGATCAAGTGCTGGTATAGTGTGAAAAGCATTCTCTGCTCTGTGTCCATTGCAGCCATAGTTTTAAGTGCACTGAGTCCCTTTTGAGACCTTGTCACAACCGTCTCCACATGGTCCTTGAAGGACAGGCTCCTATCAAATGTGATTCCCAGATACTTCAGTTTGTTCTCTCTGTTGACGCTTCTACCATCTATCGCGAGGCTTGGAACATCAGCTCTCACAAGCCTGTTGTCCAGAGAGCACCGCAAAACAGCCGCCTTTTCCGAGTGGATGACAGCACTCATTTCAGTGCACCAGTCAATCACTTTGTCTACTGTCGCCTGTAGCTCCTGGGCTGTTTGCTCCCTATCTCTCCCCTGCCTATATGCAAGAATATCATCTGCAAATGTTAGTATCCTTCCAGCCCGTGGTGCTTCTAGGTTTGCAATCTTGCTCGTATGCACGTTAAAGAGCACCGATGAGATTGCAGGTCCCTGTGGCAGTCCCGGGGTTAAAATATGTGGCTCTGAGGTCCATGCACCCAGACGGAGAGCAACCCGACGAGAATGCGATTGGTGCTCATGCAGGAAGCAAAGAATATAACACCATAAACTGGTCTAGCAAACCGGTAGGGAATTTACTTGATCTTAAAATTATGCTCAAGATTCATGGAAGAAATTGGAGGAAAGGCGCTAGTCACAGGCGCTGGAACTTCAATCACCCCTCCTCACGACGCCTAACGCATAAGTGGAAACAAACAAACAAACACAACAAACTACCATGCAATGTTGTAAGTGGCGAATAAAAAGAGTTGACGTGAGACTGGATACCTCACACCATAGAAAACGTAACTGCAAAATCCAACCAATTGTGAACAAGTCTAGAAAGAGCTTGGCATGAATTGGTTGAGGGTGTATGTCTTCTACTGGGAGATAAACGCTAGAAAAGAGCACATGTATTTGTCCTCTTCCGTCGCAAAATCTTCCCCATTGGAGAACTTGCCCTTTTAGGAGAAGCCGCATTCGGCCGGAAGAGGACATAATAGGTAATATATGTCCGCTCGCTTACCGGTACCCCAAATGAGTATGCTCAGGAAGATCGAGCCAGACAGGGTCAAGAGTGACAAAAATCTGTTTGTGTGTTAGGGCACGCGAGTGAAAAAGAAAATGAGCAAACTGATAGATTTGTGAGCCGGGCTACTGCCGAAAGCGGACGAGCAATGGACCAGCCTGATATACTTAAAAAAAAAGTCTTAAAAGTCGAGATCTTAAAAGTCGGGAGGAACGACTTCATTGCACCAGGTTTTATCCCATACGGCTCGGTCTACTGCTCGTAGAAAACTAAGAAGTATAAACGGACTAAAGAACAAACATGTATCAATAACTACTAAGAAAGCACTTTACAACACAATCTTCCTACCAACTCTGTGCTACCAATGCCAAACCTGGACAATGACAGAAAAAGAGAAAAGAAAAATCACAACAACAGAAATGAGGTTCCTGAGAAGAATACTCAACGTATCAAGAAGAGATAAGATCAGAAATGAAGAAATCAGGACTAAAGTGGGGGTTAAAGCTGCTCTAGATTTTATTAGAAAGCAGCAAGTCAAATGGTTTGGCCATGCATGTAGGCTACCAGTCAACAGCATGCCACAACAAGCAATGATGTACAGACCAGATGGAAACAGAGGAAGAGGCCGACCACGTAAACGTTGGACGGAGGGAATAGCAGAATCCATGGGAATGTCGATATACGAAGCCCATAACCGGGCACTCTCACGAAGTTTATACTTCACCTCGACACCGCAAGGTACAAGAGGAACATGATGAGATGAGATGAGATGAGGCTCGGTCTCTTTCAGTAGGGTGGCACAAACTCTGTAGCTCCAGCGACGACCCCCAGGAGTCTCCGAGAAAAATGCACTATGAACCGAAAGACGAAGCCCAGAATGGAACCCACAGCCTTCGGAGAGCGAGGCGAACGGCTTGGGTACTTCGCCATGGAGACTACCGGCCTAGTATACCGAATGCCGCTAGAGTGGCAGGGAGATTTAACCAATCAAAAGTTGATCGTCGTCCGCGAAACGCTGATGGAGATAGTGTGGAGGGAATCCGAGCACTTTATGGAATGAATGGTTCCATGTGCAGTGAGGACCATGTGACGACTGACTAATGAGAAAGGATATGTGACGACTAACTATCGAGAAATGATAATGTGACGACTAACTATCCAGAAATTGATAATGTGAGGGCTAACTAAAGAGAACGGATAATGTGACGACTAACTATCGAGAAAGGATAATGTGACGGCTAACTAAAGAGAAAGAATAATGTGACGACTAACTAAAGAGAAAGGATAATGTGACGACTAACTAAAGATAAATGATAATGTGACGACTAAATATCGAGAAATGATAATGTGACGACTAATTAAAGAGAAAGGGTAATGTGACGACTAATTAAAGAGAAAGGGTAATGTGACGACTAACTAAAGAGAAGGATAATGTGACGGCTAACAAAGAGAAAGGATCATGTGACTACTAACTAAAGATAAATGATAATGTGACGACTAAATATCGAGAAATGATAATGTGACGACTAACTAAAGAGAAAGGGTAATGTGACGACTAACTAAAGAGAAAGGATAATGTGACGGCTAACAAAAGAGAAAGGATCATGTGACTACTAACTATCGAGAAAGGATAATGTGACGACTAACTATCGAGAAAGGATAATGTGACTACTAATTAAAGAGAAAGGGTAATGTGACGACTAACTATCGAGAAAGGATAATGAGACGATTAAATAACGAGAAAGGATAATGTGACGATTAACTAACGAGAAAGGATAATGTGACGACTACCTATCAGTTAGTTAGTTAGTTAGTTAGTTAGTTAGTTAGTCGACAGATCATCCTCATTGCACATCGAACCATTCAGTCCATAAGTGCTCGGATCCCCTCCTCAGCAAATCCCGCAGCGTGTAGCGGCTCACGACACCAGTTCTGTGTTGGTTAATCAATCTTCTTTGGCTTCCTGCGTAGTGTTCTTGTTTGGCAACACCTCTTTTAATTTGCAGTTCTCGCAGTCTGACCATGGTTGTAGATTCACAGTCATCAGCTTGGTTCTCGCAACAGTCTTACTTCTCGTAGAGCATTCAGAATGTCAGCCTGGTCCATAGCGCGTCCGCCCTCCACAGTAGCCTTACCTGCGAGCTTGTCAGCCCGCTCATTTCCTTGTACTCCCGCATGCCCTGGCACGAAGATGAAACTAATCTTTGCCAGCCGAGACCGCTCCAGAGACAGCAACCACTCTCTTCGGATCCACCCCATCTCTATCCTCTTGAGCATACTCATTGAGTCGCTAAGGAAACATGCCCTAGTGAATGTCTGTGTCTCGAGCCATGTTATTGCTTTACTTACTGCCATGACTTCCATAGTCAGGCTACTTGTGGTCTCAGCAAAAGCACCAGAGTCCTCCTTCACAATTCTCCCTCCGGCCTGCGCCGTAAAAGCCCATGAGCTTCTCACATGTCGGACGACCGACCCATCTGTGTATATGACAGCATCACCGTCTAACGAATTCTCGAAAATCAAAGCTTGTACTTCCGCCTCCACAGCAGCCGGATTTTCTTGTCTGCATTTTCTGTCTAGTTGGATGCAGACTGAAAGAGACGTACAGAAATCTGTTGGCACTTGTACCCACTCCTCGCCAGGTTCTAAGTCCTCAAGTGAACATACCTGTTGAAGAATGTCCTCGGCTTGACCCATCCACGACCTTCCTCTTTTTAACCTACTGCCCTTCACCTTCCTAATTTCACTATGCAGTGGATGTTGTGTGTTTGCGTTAACTCTGAGGTAGGCACGTGCTCTGCAAATTTGTATTCTGTCTTCAATGGTTGGAAAATCAAGAAGGTAGCGCATCGCCCTGCATGCTGTATCTCTTGTACATCCAAGAATAATGCGCATGGCTTCGTTCTGTATCCTTTCCATCCTTTCTATCTGCTTACGGCTGAGAGTCAGGATAGCCATCGCATACTCAAAAACAGACATGACCAGCCCTTCGTACAGAAGACATAGATGGCGCTGCTCACAGTTTGCTGCCGCCATCACCCGCATCGCAGCCAAACCCCGCTTGGCCTTTGTTATCACCTGGTCTATGTGCTCGATATAAGCAAGGCTTCGATCAAAACGTATCCCCAGGTAGTTCATTGCCTGCGTTCTTTCCACAGTCTCTGAACACAGCTTTACAGTTGGTGTTGGAGTGTTGACAATATGATTATTCAAAGAGAACCATGTCACTGTTGCCTTTGTTGGGTTGACCATTGCCCCAGCTTCAACACACCAAGTACTTATGCGATTGAGTTCGGTTTGTAGTTCCGCAGCAGCCTGATCTCTATCCTTACCCTGACGATACACTAAAACATCATCGGCATATGACAATGTCCTCCCTGGTCCCGTGATCTGCTCGCTGGTGATTCTCACAGTGTAGGCGTTGAACAGCACTGGAGATAATGGTGATCCCTGTGGTAGGCCAGGATATATTGTTGTTGGTTCTGAAGTCCAACTGCCACATCTAAAAACTACTTTCCGTTGGAAGAGGGCTGCAGCGATCCAACTCAGGAGGAAAGGACTTATCTTGAGTTCAAGAAGCTGAAGCATTAAAAAATCCAATGGTACTCTGTTGTACGCGTCCTCAAGATCAATCGCTGCCGCAAAGGTTTCAATGCCTGAGTGGAAACCTTCATAGACGTCATGGGCAAAAACTGCTGCATTGGTCCAGGTTTCTCTTTTTGGACGGTACCCTCCCAGGGTAGGTGGGAAAACACCTTGCCTCTCTAGCTGACTTGATATTTTTCTGGCAATTAACTTCTCCAGCAGCTTGCCTATTGTATTCTGCATGGTTATTACTCGATATCCCTGAATTTTTGTGTGGTCTTTGCCAGGCTTCGGCAAGGGAACCAGATAGCTGTGTAACCACTCCTCCTTGATGCTAGCACTCCCTATACTGTTGTTGTATATGTCTGCTAGTTTCTCTAGCTCGTTGTCGGTACACCTACTGATGTCGTCGTATCTTATGCCATCTGGCCCTGGAGCGCAGTGTTGCCATTTTAGTGCTTTTTGCACTAAATTTAGTGCTTTTTCAAGTCATTAAGTGCGAACATTTTGCTTATAGCGCGGCCGCGCTAATTTGGTGCTTCCACACAAATTGTTTTGGTGCTTTTTGGTGCTTTTTGGAGTGGGTAAAAATTACTTTAAAATCATTTTGGGAACACTATAAAGCCGAATTTGAACTGAAGCAATGGAGTAAAACAGTCTTATTACCGCGCAATATTCAAGTAATTTAACTCCCTTTAGTACGATTTAGTTGAAGTGAGTGACTGCAACGCGCAGGCAATATCCAATGCGTTAACAGATTGTTTAAAATAGAGTGGACTTGAGTTGCAAAGACTAGTTGCACTCGGCACTGACAATTGACAATGCATCTGTCATGACAGGTGTAAACAATGGAGTGTATACAAAATTAAAATCCGAAGTTCCTCATCTGGTACTTCATTCCCCTTCAGCTGGCAGTGTCACAGGCTGCAGCTGCTTGTCTGCCCAGGAACATAGAGTTCATGACTAGAGAACCATATAACTGGTTATCTCACTCAAGTCTTCGTCAAGCAAAGTACAGGGAGCTTTTTGCTTCAATAAATGATGGACAACATCCGCTGAAGATTGTTCAATTAAGCCAGACACGATTGATGTCCATTCAATCTGCCATTGTCAGAATATTGCAGCAGTGGGTCGAGCTCAGAACTCATTTTGATATAGCAAGACTTCAACGAGCGCTGTCAGCAGAACTTCTAAATTCTATGTTTAGCGACATGAAAAACTATGTGTATCTCATATTTCTCAAGCATATTCTCGGAGAAGTTCAAAGTGAATAAGAAATTCGAAGCAGATATACAGGATCCAACAAAACTACTCAGCTATCTTGTCCAGCTCATTGATTCTATCAGTTCAAAGATTGCTATTCCTGGAAAAAAATAACAGAAAGTGATGCTATTCAAGATTATTTAGATCCTAATCCCAATCTAGGTTATGAAGTTTGAGAAAGATATAGCAGACTACAAGTTTCCCGATGAGAAAGAAATTCGTGGAAGGTGCATCCAGTTTTTAATAGAGCTATTGACACAGCTGCGTTTACGTACACCCGATAACATTCGAGTGTTGCAGTCCATGTCATGTCTTAGTGGAAGTGAATGTCTACAGCCAATGAAGCCCTGTATATTGGATCTTGCTAAAATGTTTGTAGAAGATGCAGCTACTCTCACCCGCATCGATTTCCAGTGGAGAAAACTTCATCATATGCAGTAGGACACAGACCTCTGACACACTTGGACTGTGGGCAGAAATAGCCTCATACAGGGATGCCACCGGTGAAAATCCTTTCCAAGATCTTACAGATTCAGCTTTAACTGTGCTCATTTTACCCCATTCTAATGCGGACGTGGAGCGTATTTTCAGTCAGATGGGAGTTATAAAATGCAAATTGCGGAACAGACTGAGCATCAAGAGTTTGACAAGCTGTTTTGACTATTAGATATGGAATGAAAAGATATGGCAAATGCTGTCCTGATTATAAACTACCTAAGGATATTCTGCGGAAAACTTTAATCACAGGAGGCATATACATGTTTCTTTAAATTCTCCTCCTTCATCCTCATCATCGCAGGAGCAAACACAGCAGGAAATAGCTACAGAAACTGAAGAGGAGTTGTTTGACTGGGATTTGGCAGATCTGGAATAAACGTCATTCTAATATTCAGTGATATTAATAAATTATAATGTGCTACTTTATAACATTTTGAATGAATAGGCCTACCACCAGTGCTTGTTTTAGTGATTTCCCCCCCAAAAATAGTATTGCAATTTGGTGCTTTTTTGGCTCGAAAGTAATTCTGATTGGGATTTGGCGGATCTGGAATAAACTTCATTGTAATATGAAGTGATAATAATAAATTATACTGTGCTACCTTGTTTTTTTTTTTTTTTCTTTTTCGCTTTTCCATCCTGTTTCAGGATATTGCGGTCAACACCAGCATCTTTCAGCTGTATGTTGATTTCTAGGCTAGATTACGCTCATCAGCACGCCACGACTTTCTGAGCGACCGGCTCCATACTCTCATAAGTCACTTTTGCGATTCGAACCACTGCTAATTCTTGTCGCGTCACGTGACGAGAGTATTCGGGGTTAGCGGAGAAAGCTGCTAACTCCTCGGCCATGGAGCCGGCGCTACCTTGTTACATTTGTAATAAAACAGTTGGTGCTTTTTTTTCTTTTTTTTTTTGGTGCTTCCTAAAACTTTTTGGTGCTTTTTCATCAAAGGGAGATGGCAACACTGATGGAAACGCTGTTATTTGATCGTCGAAGAACAGCCCTGATTTCTTTCACTGTCACAGTGTCACTGTTTCTTCATCCGAAATGTTCTGGGCCTTGCACCTGTCTGAAGTGACCTCCTTGGCAAGATTTCGGCCTCTCATGTCTGTCTGGTTGCCTGAGCAGACGACTAACTATCGAGAAAGGATAATGTGACGACTAACTATCTAGAAAGGATAACTATCGAGAAAGGATAATGTGACGACTAACTATCGAGAAAGGATAACTATCGAGAAAGGATAATGTGACGACTAACTATCGAGAAAGGGTAATGTGACGACTAACTAAAGAGAAACCCTCAATTCCCCCTTCCATCTTCTTTTTCTTCTGTTCTATATCACCCAATCCCCCCCGCATGTTTCCCATAATGTACTTCCGCTAAGGGCCTTAACTCGGACAATATAGTTCTCAGCTGTGTATTGATAAATCATAAACCTGTCCTATTTACATAAGCACAGAATGGGATAAACGTCGAACACCCGGCTCATAAATGTTTATGTTTGATTCACTTCGCTTAGCGAGAATCTGGCTTCCTTCAAATGTTCAGTTACTTCATCGGAGCGTGTAAGGACTTTTGTTGTTTGTCCTATTGTTTAGACTAAAGTTAGTTAGGACAGTGAACCGGAAAGCCTGCGTTCGTGTGGTGACTGGTGTCACCCACCAAGTGAGTGACAGGACCAGAGCCAGCAAGCTGAGAGAGTAGTAGTTGTGTAGCACAGTACTCCAACTATTGTGTTGAGAATTGTCACTAGTAGTAGTCTAGCACAGAACTAACGATTGTTATTATATGTGGTGTAGTGTGCCGTGAGAACTGTCACTACCTTAATTTTATACTTACCAGTTAACTACTAGTACTACTAGTACTAGTGAGTAAGTACTACTAGTAATTATTTACTATAGTATAAATAATAAAAATAGTATTTATGATCTGTTTAAGTCCCCGCTAATCACTGGTATCATGAAGGCTAATAGACTACAATGGCTGGGGCATATAGAAAGAATGGAAGATAATAGGGAAACAAAATTCGCTTACACATGAAATAAATGACCATAGACCCCGAGGTAGAGGTAGACCAAGAAGACGGTGGAGAGATAATATATATACAGACCTAGAGCACTTGGAATCAACGACTGGCAAGAGAGGGTCAACCAGAGAGACGAATGGAGACGGATTATATCTGCAGCAAAGAACCTCAATGGCTCGGAACGCTGAAGAAGAAGAAGAGAAGAAGAAGTATAAAAATAGTAACTAGTATTAAATACTAGTAAAGTACTAAGTAATTACATTACTATGACTATTTTTTTCTAGCTTATCTTTTATTTTTTGTATGCACCATTAATATAAGATGGTGACAATTCAATTCAAATGCTTAACTACTAGGTTAATAGTATATAGTAGTACTAATAATACTAAGTAGTAATAGTAGTGCCGGTCCCCCTGGTCTAGAGGTTACACGACTTTCTCCGTAATCCTGTATACTCTTGTGAGTAATGTGACGTGTGCGAGAATTGGCAGCGGTTCTCTCCGTGTCGGTAACTTGCGGGGTATGTGAGCCGGTCGCTCAGAAAGCAATGGCAAACTACTGAGCGTAATCTTGCCAAGAAATCAACAATCAGCTGAAATATGCTGATGTTGACAGCGATGTCCTGTAAAAGGATATGCAAAAAAAAAAAAGGTAGTAGTAGCAGCAGTAGTAGTAGTCATTGTTGTAGTAGTAGTAGTAGTAGTAGTAGTAGTAGTAGTAGTAGTAGTAGTAGTAGTAGTAGTAGTAGTAAAGTGTAGTGAGTGTTAGTACAATGTGGAGTAAGATATTAATGTAAGTTAATTAATTATTATCATTAGTATTATATAACTATAACATACGTTAGCATGATTTATATGTAATATTACATTATATACATACAATATAAATACGTAACTGTATAATACAACATGTGACAATCAGTATAAAAAGTTCACACAATAATGATAATGATAGAACTTCATTCAACATACTTTGTATATTAATATATACATGTTAAATATGATATGTTAAATACGATGAACATAAATACTTAACTAATATGCAATATATGATAATAAGTATAAACATCCACAGCCATAAAATAGACAGAATTTCACTATACATGCATTATAAATTAATATTCGATATTAAGATAATTCCATTTATATCTTCTACATTTCTGAAAATATTTTCACCGTATAGGGAAAAAAGATCTGGAGATATTACACATCCCTGTCTCACACCTCTCTTAATAGGCTGATATTGTCCTACTTCATTATCAATCCTTATGGCAGCTTGTTGTTTCCAATATATATTTTTAATAAGTCTAATGTCTTTCCATCAATTTGTAGGTCTGCAAGCATATCTACCATGTTGACATGTCTTACTCTATCGAAAGCCTTTGTGTAGTCAATAAAGCAAAGATGTATATCCTTGTTTACTTCTATAGAACGTTCAATAACTGATTGCAGTATATACACAGCATTTACTGTACCCTTTCCTTCTACAAACCCACATTGTTCTTCCCATATTTCAGGTTGTATTTTCTGTCTCACTCTTTGCATGCACGGATACACCTTCACAAAAATGTGAATATCTTCACATAGAATTGACATTACAGGCCTCAAGGAGGTACCATTAGATTTGGTTGTTCAAGGCCAATCTCCCTGTGGTGGTCTCATTAAGTAAATACTCTATTTGAAAATCATGACTAAACCTGCTACAGTGGATTCTGCACCACTTTGTGCTTATCTCTGGTTTTATGCTTTAACTGACTCCTGTTCATTCATATCTTGATCTTCTCATTTGTCCCTTCAGTACTTGTTCCTCCAGTATGGTGTTTATAATTTTATGAGTCATGTCTGTTGGTATGACCGGGCACTTATTTTCTGCTTTTCATCACTTTCTTTATATTCTCAGCTTGTTTAGAAAGTGTATTTGTTTTTGATTTTATGAAATGTGAACTATTTTTCTGTACATTCTTATTTTTAAGTGCCTCAATTTGGTGTTCTTATTATTTGCTGGCTGTTGAACGAGGGGATGGAGCGCGTGTGGGAATTCCTGAGTGCAGTGATGTCGTTTCTTACTCAACTCAACTCAACATTGTTTGCTCTTTGTCCACTTTTCTGTACACCATGTATATGATATAAAAGTTTTGACTTTAAGTATTACTGGCACCTGGCCGTCCTTGATGTCCGATAGTTTGGTACTATCAAGCTTAAAAAATGGCATAATAACTACAACCCATGGCGGGGACCAGGTATGGAGTTATACCTCTCCATAGCATCAAACTTGTGCTGAATTCTAGAATACCATGTGTTGCCCTTGCAGCATGATCTCTCTCTCTCTCTCGGCTTGCCTAGTTTACCCCAGAGGAAAGGTAACACTGATACATCTGGAACAAGACAAGCTGCAGAAGCCTTTGGATCAGCAAAGCAATGCTTCTAACTGTTTGCATGTCAGAGCTTCAATCCTAGACCAGTTGCCAACCAAGATCATTTGCTTGATTTATTCTCATTATCTTTTCTTTAGGCAAAGAATGTTTAGACTCAGTTGTTATGACCTCTCTTCAGTGTATTTAATTTATCTTACATCCTATTTTGTATGTTGGAATTGTATACATTTTTAGTTATGAGTTTATAATTATGTGTTATAATTATTATGATCTGAGATTTTGTGAGCTTGATGTAAAATTGTATTTTCAGGCACTATTATCAACACCAGCATCTGCACTTCCAGTCAAAGACCGTAATATGTAAATTGTTGGCATTGTATGGCAAGGAATAAATATCATGCCTGCCCTAAGACATTCTGGAGTATGCTATGGATTACAAAAACGCTTGTTAATTACCCTGATAGTGGCTACCCTGTTTTTTCTGGTCATCTGCACTTACCTGTATGACTTAAATAGTCAGGTGGCAATTCTTGGCAATGCAAAAGTGAAACTTGGTAAGTGGTTTCTTCTTGTTTTTCCTCTTTGTTCATGGTGAGTGTGTCACATATAGTTATGCACTTCTTTGAGTTAAAATGGTGTCGGCCTATGGACAAGGGGGAGGTGGTCGTGTGCTTGTGGGACCAGGTGGAGAAGGCAGAGGAACAGATTGAGAACCCATATGTAGAAAGAATGAGATTGCGGGGGATCAGCAGGGGTTCTGGAAGAATCTCAAAACTGAGAGGGAAGTACCAGGAGAACGTTTAATCAGATAGCAGTGGGAACAATTAGTAGTATGACTCTTCACTGGCTGTTGAATGGGGGACGGAACGCATATGGGAATGTCCTGAGTGCAGTGATGTCGGTTCTTGACTCGACTCAACTCAACTCAAAATGGTGTCGAAAAAACGGGGAGACTGTTACTGGCCTGATATCTAAAACAAAGGAACACAATAGGTAACTATGAAGGTTGAACAAACGAATGAACTTTATTTTAAAAGTGTCACAAATTGGGCATGCAGGCCTGTCTTACATTCGGCCCTTCCAATCACTCATCTTTCGTACATCAATTTTGCATATTACATACACATAGGGAAAAACATTGATCAAATGAAAGATTGTCAACATAAACAATACATATTACCATGTTATGAGACAGTCAGGCAGCCAGACACACATACACAGCACATGCATAAACACATACATACCTGCTTACCTACTAACATCATTTAAGCAAACTCTCACAGTTATGTACCCACTTAATAACACACAAATACACACTGCCTTGTATACACATATACTCACTCACAATTACAAACTCACTAACAAAAGTTTACTGATACATACATACATACTCTCTCTCTCTCTCTCTCTCTCTCTCTCTCTCTCTCTCTCTCTTCTCTCTCTCTCTCTCTCTCCCTCTCTCTCTCTCTCTCTCTCTCTCTCTCTCTCTCTCCTCTCTCTCTCTCTCTCTCTCTCTCTCTCTCTCTCTCATCTCTCTCTCTCTCCCTCTCTCTCTCTCCCTCTCTCTCTCTCTCTCTCTCTCTCTCTCTCTCTCTCTCTCTCTCTCTCTCTCTCTCCCTCCTCTCTCTCTCTCTCACACACATGCACGCACACATGCACGCACGCACGCACGTACGTACACGTATATCCTCATTTCACACATACAGCAAGGCACATAAAGAGACAAGACACAAATAATTAGGTTGAAACATTGGCTTGTGTCCTGTGTGTGTCTTAACTTTTCTCAATGTGTGTCTTAACTTTTGTCAATGTGTGTCTTAGCTTTTGTCAATGTTCCTAGTTACAATTTGTGTTCACTACTTATAACTTAGAAACTCTCTTGTCAGGAAATAGTGGGAACAATAAAAACACAAGGAGAAAAGAATTAAAGAGATAAATAATATTGAGAGGACATGAAGGGAACTGCAGGAGAAAGCAAATGATAAGGTGGCTTGGCATGGTTTGGTTGAGGGCCTATACCCCGATGGGGAATGAAAGGTATAAGAAGAAGTGTCTTTCTTTGGCATGTGGTTTTGTGAGGTGGGTTATCTCTAAATGGATTCCATCCAATGCGGCAAATACTATTGACATCTAGGTAGGTTTCTTCCTGCCTAACAATTTTGCCATGTAAGTGGCTTAATGGCCTACTCCTGACAATTTCAATCTATTATGGGAATTTTAATATGCAGAATTGAATTCAAGACATCATAATTTTAACCATAAACTAAGAAGGCTAAGTATCTAATTGCCCTACAAGAGAGATTAGATGGACATATATCACACAATACACATGATCCGTATTGTGCACGATTATTATAAATAATAATACAAAATTGATGAGCAAATAAACATAACATTTTCCCATTCATAATTCTGCTCTCCTGACCTGAGGTTCTTGTTAGCTATGTATCCAGCACCCCGGATGTTTTTTCTTTAAAGAACAAGCGCTGTTATCCATTTGGTTATGCAGACCTCCACAAGATCTATGAATACCTTCATGTTTCATTATACAATCACAGGAACTAAATAAAGAAATCCCCTGGAAGACTGAGTTATAACTTTCACGTACAGGTTATTTGAGTCCTGGCATTTAACACAATGAGATTGGTGTTGAGGCTTCTTCCTGACCCCAACACCATATTACCATCTTCATGGGGGGGGGGGGGGAGCTGTGTTGCAGAGTTTCCTTTATCCTCTCTATGCTTAGAAATCAAGGGTGTGACTTCTGACCTAGAGAACAACAGTGGACGATAAACTTTATGGGACCATTGAGTGAACCTAAAAAAAGACAGTGAAGTTTATACAACAAACAACATTGCAGATATAGATAAAACATTTCAAGCGAACAAAAGAAGGAAGTGGGTGTGCAAGACTGGTACTGAAACCTCACATCCTGAGTCATGTCAATCCTTCGAACATTAGCCATACTGGGTGACTAGTTTATGGATAGGTCACACTATGAATGGGTGACTCAAGGTCTTCATGTTCTTCTGCTGTCTGTCCTCTCCCAAGGGTGCACAGCTCCTCAACCAATGTACACCAAGTCCTTTGTAGAATTCATAATTGGTTGGATTTTAGCAGGTTGAGATCGACATATTTCATGTCGTACTTGCGTGGCATCCTGATTTCTGTGATGTGCCTCCTGGTTGGTTGCTTCTGTCTTCAGCACCTTTCCTTTACTAGAGTAGACTGTGGTCTTACTCAAGGTTTAGATATGTATGCATGTACACACGTGTCTGCATATGTATGTAAGTACATACATATCTAGAACATTCTGGTTATTTTTTTTACGGCACCAGAGACTTGACAAATTTCAAGCGAACGAAGAAGAAGAAGAAGAAGCAGGATGAGATTTCTTCAGGATATGGTAGCCAGCTTTATGCCAATCCTCCCACATGCTGGTGGAGTGGAGCAACTAGCAGGCAGGAAGATATGCTGACTCTGCACATCTTGGTGGGGTATTGGTGCAAGATAAGGCAGACATGGTCGGGGGCCCTTTGGAATCAAGTGTATAGTGCAGAAGAACAGATAGATCATCGCGGCTTGGAGAGAATATGCTACAGGGAGTGACCAGAGGATCTGGCGACACTCACAACTCAGAGGAAAGACCAGACTGGACGATATAATCAGACTGCTGCTGCTATCCTTTAGTACTTGGGACTCTTCGCTGGCTGTTGCAGATGAGGGCAGAGCACATATGGGAATGTCCTGAATGCTGTGATGTTGTTTCTTAACTCAACTCAATGCCAACCCTCCTTAGTTGCATCTTAAGACATGCATTGCAGGTTACATTGCTACTACTCTTGGCTTCCGTTATGACCCCAGTAACACACAGGACGCCATGGTTTTGGCCAGTGTGAAACCTGGTTGTGGTCCAGACAGCTCAGCGACCCCACACAGAATCTGTACACAAACATAAATACATTTACCCTGAAGCAGTTTACTACCATGGGTTTGTCATGTGATATGGCCGTCATATTTGGAAGGCCTGAGAGCAATGAGTAGTAGGTGGCCAGTCTCTCCCTCACTTTGACAAGTGATGAGCCCAGGCATTTAACCCTTATCCGACCACACATCATGGCAGTACCAGCACTGGTCCTTTAACTTTGCTAGCATGCCAGCCTCACAGAATATTTGGGTGTTCTATTTTTTGTGATTTCAATGATTTTTCTTTCTTGTTGCTCATGATGCAACTTTTTTCTCACATGCACCTCGTCCATTATGAATGTTTGCTTGTTTCTTCCAGAGAAAGCTGTCACTAAATTACAGCTGGAGAGCATCGACATTTCACGAAGACCATTGTCTTTTACAAATGATGTAAGTAGTTGCATTGTTTGTGAAAGTTGTTTTATTGAATGATGTTAACCTTAGACTTGTAAAAAACATATATTGGAAACAAAAAGCTTCCAGAAAGATTGATAATGAAGTAGGTCAATATCAGCCTATTAAGAAGGTGTGAGACAGGGATGTGTAATGTCTCCAGATCTGTTTTCCCTGTACAGTGAAAATATTTTCAAACATGTAAAAGATATGAAAGGAATCATCATTGGAGGATGAAACATCAGTAACATTAGATATGCGGATTATACAGTATTGATTGCAGACAATGAGCAGGGTCTGCAAAATTTAGTTGATGCATTGTTGCACACAGAGAACAACTAGTGTTAGAATTAAATTGTAAGACGACACAGATTATGGTCGGTCACAGTAAGAAGGAGATACTACAGTCTAATATACAAGTCTCATCTCATCATCTCATCATATTCCTCCTGAACCTTTGCGGTGTCGAGGTTAAGTATAAACATCATGAGAGTGCCAGATTATGGGCTTCATATATCGATATTCCCATGGATTCTGCTATTCCCTCCGTCCAACAGTTTACATGGTCGGCCTCTTCCTCTGTTTCCATCTGGTCTGTACATCATTGCTTGTTGTGGTATGCTGTTGACGGGTAACCTACTTGCATGGCCAAACCATTTGACTTGCTGCTTTCTAATAAAATCTAGTGCTGCTTTAACCCCCACTTTAGTCCTGATTTCTTCATTTCTGATCTTATCTCTTCTTGATACGTTGAGTATTCTTCTCAGGAATCTCATTTCTGTTGTTGTGATTTTTCTTTTCTCTTTTTCTGTCATTGTCCAGGTTTGACATTGGTAGCATAGAGTTGGTAGGAAGATTGTGTTGTAAAGTGCTTTCTTAGTAGTTATTGATACATGTTTGTTCTTTAGTATTGGTGCCATTTGTCCAATGAGTTGATTTGCCTTATCGCACCTATTTTCGATCTTGTCTTCTGATCTGCCATTTTATGATATTATGCTTCCTAGGTACTTGAAACTCTTTACCTGTTTCAAGGGATGTTCGTTTAGGTGAATCGTTGATTGTTCTTCTTTAGTTATAGTCATTACCTCTGTTTTGCTTGTGCTAATATATATTATGAACAAGAGAAGGGGACAGGACACAACCTTGTCGTACTCCAGATCATATGGTGAAGGGTTCTAAGTGTCCTCCAGTTGCTCTCACTATGCATTTACTGTTGTTGTATAAACTTCTACATAGGTTTGTTAGATGTGTACTCACTCCATATTGTTTAAGGATTTCCCACAGCTTGTTTCTAGTCTACTCTATCGAACGCCTTTTCTTGGTCTACAAAGGCTAAGTAGAGTGTTTCATTGAATTCGATTGATTTTTTCTATAAGTTGTCTAAGAGCAAAAATGGCATCTGTGCATCCTTTGTTTTTCCTAAATTCAAGTTGTGTTTCGTTTAGCTGGGGTTCTGAAGTAGTTCGTAATCTTTTTTCAAGAATTTTGCAAAATATTTTTCCAGTATCACTCAACAGTGAAATGCCTCTGTATTGTGTGCAGTCTCTTTTGCTGCCTTTGTTTTTCCAAATTGGGATAATTATGGCGTTTCCCCAGTCTCGTGGTGTCTGTTGTTCTACCCAAACATGGTTGAATAGTCTATGTAAGCCATGCTGTTCCTACTTTTCTTGCTGCTTTAATTAGTTCATTTGGTATTTCATCTTGTCCTGGTGATTTGTTCAATGAGGGCTAATCTGATGGCTTCTATAATTTCTTCTTTTAGTATGTCCGGTTCTAGTTCTTCGGTGACATCTGTGTAGGTCTCTTGAATTCCTGTGACATCTGATGGGATGCTTGAGAAGTTGTAATATGCAAGTAAATGGGAATATTCTTAAACAAGTGAATCAGTACAATTGTCTTGGAACGGTCATAACATCTGATGGGAGATGCCTTGAAGAGATAAGAACAAGAATCGCCACGGCGAAGGTAGCCTTTTGCAAGATGAAAACATACTAACCAATAAAAAGATGTCATTTGCAACAAGAAAAAGAGTGTTGAGATGCTACATAGAACCTGGCTTTTGTATGGATGTGAAGCGTGGACAATGAGCAAACAGGCTGTAAAACATCTTATGGCTGTGGAAATGTGGTTTCTTAGGAAAATGCACAGAATACCATGGATAGACAGAAAAACCAATGATCAAGCCCTACAAGAAATAAATGAAAATTGTAAACTGATTAGAGAAATTAGATGTAGACAGTCAAAATGTTTTGGTCATGTTATGAGAAGAAATAAATTGAAGAACTTGGTGACAGCTGGCAAGATCAAGGGGAAGGCAGAGAAATAAATACCTGGATGGCTTTGGCCACATGACATGGCTGAGACAAGAACACTGAGCTGATCCACGACTCAGGTGATCGTGTGAGATGGCGAACCATGAACGCTCACGCTTATCGACATGGCACATGATGATGAATGGAGTGATCCAGTCAGCTCTTATTTCACCTTGATTCTTCTTCTTCTTCTTCTTCGTCGTTCATCCGGAGTTTTTTTTTCCGGATGTGATTGCGTTGTGCCTGTTTACAGCAGAGCTGCGTTCTTGCGCCGTTAGGCCGACACATCCGACTTCTGCGGGCATTTGTTGACCGGGTTAACCTTCCCGGGGGTTTCTTAGGACGTTTGACTCTCACTGTTGTGGTGTTATCTCCCATCCTAGCTGGCCCATATAGAACAGCCAAAGACATCCTGGTCAGCCCTCAAGGGAAGGCAGGGGCAGACCATGGGCATTCCCCGCCATCCAAGGAGGCTTCCATACTTGCAGAGCCAACACACAGCGCTCTGGTACTGGGCTCACCCAAGGAATCGTCACGTCCTGCACATGGCTGCTTAGCCTCACTTCCGTATATTGGGCCTTCCGTTCACCATAGGCTGTTCTTCCGGAAACCAGAAGAATGCAGTGTGCAGATTATAACAGTGTGTAATAAGACGAAGGCCGGTCGTTTGCTTGTTGATAAAACGTTTATTGGCTTAATTGACAAAGCTTCGATGTACACCTCCATTCGCTACTAAAGCCGGGTCCTAACTGCCCATACCAACCCAATACGTCACGATTGAGCATCTCCCACCCCTTTCAGTCTCAATGCTCAATCGTGCTGTATCTGTGTTTCCCACTAGATCCTAATAATACCCAATACTGTTACACCTCCCCATGTTTAATAAAGAATTTTCCTTATAAAGGAAAAATCTTTACTCCTAATCCCCTTACTCTATTCCCTCTTTTTCCTTACTTCTCCCAGTTCCATCTAATCTTTCCCAAACCAACTCTAACTTAAATGAACATTCAATTTCTTTACTTTTTCCCCAGCTATATAGTCAACCCACTTCTTCTTCGTTCTTGGTCCTTCAACCAAACATAACATATTTACATATAACATTTCAAATTCAACTTTATATAATACATCATAACCTCATAACACGTTTTCTTAAATACTCCTTCTCCACTTCAATAAGCAATCCGCTTTCCACTTCAAACGCTGATACCAACTCCTTATTCTTATCACCAACACTACTAATTCCCCACTTTCAACTAACCTGAAATCACTTTCATACGATAGGAAGATAAAGAATCGGTGGCCACCGGTATTTAAAAGAAGCAGTAGAACTCTTCCACACAAAAACCACATTCAGCTACATCACACACCCCTTTTCCAAACCATACTCCTTTACCCTCCTATGTCATTTGAGACTTTATGTAATAAAGTCTGAAAACCACACTCAAACTAAATCACACACCTTTACCACTCATTATGGTAAACGCTTACGCTGCTATCTACAGCATCAAAAACATTATCCACATCCCATTGTCTATATACAGACACTACTACTTAACCTCAACCTCATATTTTACTGTTAACCACAGAACACATGTCGAGGACACAATTTAAAAAATCTGTTATCCCTTAAGACCTCCTCCAACATACCTCCTCTCATAACCGCATAGCTAATCTTCCCTTATACCTCAGTTATAATGACCATTTCTTATGGGCATATCTACTAAAACCTCCAGTTATGCCGTTATCAACAGCAACCTAGTAACTTTGAAACCTCCCCTTAAATGTCTATTTATTACAGACACCAGTAACTTCGGAATGTCAATCAACAAACGCAACATCGTAATCTGTCCACTATATACACTCCTCTAGCAACCCACTTAGAAGCTTAATACTCCCAAAGAGATAAACCTTTACATCCTGCCCAGGCCATGTAAGCCAATGCCTCTCTAAAATCTTCCAAGCCGTAAGCCCCAGCAGCAAAAATAACCACTCATGTCTGTGACTGCTTGCAATCAACTTTATCTCAGTCCCTTTATTACGGACCCACAAACACCCCATGTCACTATGTCTCCCCAATGTTCATTTCTCATTTACACCCTAACACCCTTTTATTATTGTACTGTTATCCACAGTGTTTAGTCAAACATGGATCCAATTCATGTTTACTCTTTGTCTGGGGTAATTTTCTTATTCTTCTATAACCCCGCAATCTCGTGTATATCATGGTTCTTCTGAACCCCCGGAAACTATGTTCAAAACTTTTCTCAGCTTTACCCCACTGAATATATTCATTAATCTTTTCTTCTCCCATGTGGTTTCTAATCCATATATTTCTAATTAATGCTTACTTTAGTGTATCTCTAAACTTTCCCATAACCATCCCCGGTATATGTTTCTTCTTCTTCATAAGGCCATCAACCTCACTATGCTGATTATCCCTAGCAATATACACCCATGAAGTTGTTCTTCACAAAGAGAATGTGTCTCTCTATTAGCTCACACTAATTTATTACTACTTTCTGAACGAAGGGTCCTAATTAAAGCCCCCTGTATTGTCTTTATTCTAGACAAAACTATGGAAACCAACCATGTTACTACTTTCTGAACGAAGGGTCCTAATTAAAGCCCCCTGTATTGTCTTTATTCTAGACAAAACTATGTAAACTAAACATAACTTAATTAACTACTATTTAACATACAAAACAGCGAAATCAAATCACAACAGGACATCAAACCCCCCCAAATTTTTTTAACAATCATTTATGTTTCCCCTCAGCTCAACTAAAGGTATGATGATGATGATGATGATGATGGTGATGATGATATAACATACATCCTATTCTATTGTTACACCTAATACTACTGGTCTCTTTTACGGATCAGTAGTTTACACATGAAAGTCTAAAGACACAATAACCCTATTCTAAAATAATTAATCAAGAAAACAAACTTATACATGAGGCAATAAAACAATTGTCTTCTCGCTAAAGAGAAGGTTTTCAAAAGAAACATAACTCTCTTAGAATTAACCACGTAAAGTGACCCAGCAGCATTGGCCTCCTTTGCTAACCCATGTAACACCTATCTATTTAGCCAAGTCAAAACAACTCAATACCAAGCATTAATACGTATATACATATATACAAATATCTATCTGTTATCTACAGACCATCATAATGCGGAACCATACTTGTTCCCCTCCAAGCAAAATCACTACTCAACAACTGACCTTTCCTTTTTCTGGAAGTCAAACATTGATTATCTCCCCTCACAATTTTCTATCTTGTTCCAGCCTCACTCCTAATACATCCCCATATCTAGAACATTCTCTTAAGCCAGCACTGTAAACTACAGGTCGACACATTTATTCTATTATGTGGCGATTATTCCAATGTCATCTCAATGTACCAGCCGTCACTATTTATCAATAGAAACTGTACCTGTGGCTCGACACACCAATTGTTTCCCTTGGCTTTGTACCAAACTTATTAATCACTACTGTTAACTACAGTATCTCCATCCTCCTACGTCCCACAAAACTTTGTCTATCTAGTATAGACCTCTCACCAACACATCTACTTCCTGTCCTGATAACTAATTCAACTTTTAAGTTTCTCATCTATCCGACGCAATTAATATTTCATTCTTTTGCATCAGTACTTTCTGTATCTCAGCACCATTTCCTCAATTCTCTCCTATCCTTTTCACATCGTGACGACAGTCAAACCAGTCGAAACACCCTTTCTAATTTTCATTTACCTCACCTTGTTTATTTTCGTATCTTTCACTCCTATTTATCAGGATTCTTTCAGAACAGCAACTCATGTCAGTTATAACTGACAACGGACCTCATTTTTCTCACATCTCCGTATTAGGCACTCCTGCTTCGACATGTTCCTGTCAAGAATACTAAAGATGTTTTATGAAACGTCAGTCACAATATTAACTCTCTTTCCGACAACCTGTCATACTACTTCCACAATTTCCTTCCAAGATCACACATTCCAAACAAAAGACATCACACTTTAGCACAACCAAAACAGAGGCGACGACTATAGCTAACGAAGAACAACCAACAAGAACTCAGCTAAACGAAACGAAACAATTGATATTGACAACTGGTGTAACAAGGCTATTCAATTCTCTGGACTTATCAATCACTCTTCTCATATTCACACGGACAATGATACACAACCTCGCTCTCATCTCACGACTACTTTTGCATCACGACAATCTAACATGTCCCTTCTATTACTACAAAAAGCACTTTAGACGCCACCTCAACATTCCAGCAATCATTCACCACATATCAACACGTATTGATCTCCTCAAAACACATTGACACAAGACATGTTAACGCCACTCTTATATTTTATCTATGTACTTTCACTTAGGGGACGTCATCACACCTCTCTCCTACTTCCTTCCTTACGACGAACAACTGTTCGAGTACAGTTATACTCACGTACGAACAACGCACAACTAGATGAATTATTCCAGAGGACTCTCTCAATTCACTGCTTTCTTATATCTCTACTTCTATACGAAGGTCAGACCCTATACATGACAATCTCGCAACTTATATTGTTTTCACAGCACTATCTACTATTTCTTCAAAACAAACCTCATTCCAACAGATCCCTAATCTCGTAACTATCATTCTATACTTCTCCACACACAACACTTTCTTCTTTCTCCGCAAGCACGACGTAACTACTACAGTCTTAATTGTTACATTCAACTGTCTACTTTACACACAGGATATTCAGTACCTCCTCAACCTATATCTCCACAGCAGACCGTCTCGGTTCACCTGTCAACAATACTATTCTTTGTTCCCACAACATCAAACAAAACTATCTCGGACATCACGTCATAGCTCTGAGTCAAACTATTTCTAATACTTAGTTTATCTCTCACCCTCTACTAATTCTATGCTGTATCTACTCTATTTTAGTCATATAGTGTGTCCAAGTTGAACACTTCACTGTCTCTCAATACATTAACTCGTCTTTCACTTATAATGTCATCTTCACTATCTGTTGTCAACTTACTAAAGTACTCAGGTCTTAAGGTCCTAAGGTCTTCTATTTTACTTAAGTCACTTTCTGTCGTTGAATAAATTCCCGCTAACTGTCTACCAGTATACTTTTTCTTAAATGAGTTCTTTCTATATCCTTTATTTTCGTCAGTCTGTTCACTGTTTCCTGTATATCTTACGTAACGTTTATACCTTCCCATCTCGTCCTCAGATGACACACTAATAATAGTTCCCACATCAGAGTCACTATAGTTTACTGCAAACACGTCGGCTCTATTCCTATTGTCGTCCCTAAAACGTCTGACTTTCTTTCTCTTTCTCGGTCTTCGTCCCTTAGCCTTCCCTACTGTCTTGTCATATAAACCCGTATTTTGTTTCAAAGAGTCACTACCCAAAACTCTGTCCGTCTGTCTACCAGCAACTATTCCATATGAGGGAACATCACGCCTTGATTCAGGACCTGTCCGTAGTGTAACACTCTCATTCTCCGAATCATCTGTAATAATATCTGATTCAGCATCACTATAATATTCGGCTGTAGGAATATCTTCTCCGTAACTTGAACTCTGACAGCTAATATTCCTACACCATTTGGGAATTAGTTTCTTGTCTATAGCTGAAGAAGTTGACATGGTACTACCTCTATTTACAACCATACTAACACTTTTCTTCATTGACTTCCTTTCGTCCTTTTATAACAGTGTGTAATAAGACGAAGGCCGGTCGTTTGCTTGTTGATAAAACGTTTATTGGCTTAATTTGACAAAGCTTCGATGTACACCTCCATTCGCTACTAAAGCCGGGTCCTAACTGCCCATACCAACCCAATACGTCACGATTGAGCATCTCCCACCCCTTTCAGTCTCAATGCTCAATCGTGCTGTATCTGTGTTTCCCACTAGATCCTAATAATACCCAATACTGTTACAAGATGACATCCACACAGTGAGCTTTCGATTCGGACTTTCCGCACAATGGATTTGCTATCCGAGCAATATTCCATTTCGTGCCACCAGGACACTTTTTCCACCTTTTTTGAAAGCCCACACAGTGAGCTTTTGATTCGGACTTTCCACGTAATGGATTTGCTATCCAAGCAATATTCCATTTCGTGCCACTAGGACACTTTTTCCACCTTTTTTGAAAGCCCACACAGTGAGCTTTTGATTCGGACTTTCCACGTAATGGATCTCCTATCCAGCAATATTCTATTTCATGCCTCTGGGAGGCTTTTGTAACCGACATACCTGTGGTATGAAGTGTGGCAGTCTGAATACTTCTTCATACACCTTTAAATGTCAACCTGTATGTAGTTAAAGTAAGCTACGGTCAACTTGAGCTTGTTGATATCTCCATAGAGCTTGTCCTCAAATGAAGCAGGTGTGGGCCAAACTATCTTTCTCTGTTCTGCATATATTGGGCAATCCTGAAGCAAATGTTTTGCTGTCATTTTTTCCAGTTCGACAATTACATTCATCAGTATCTCCTATCTTTAGTTTATTGAACAAGTGGTATTTCAGCCTGTTATGTCCTGTGCGGAGTCTGAAGATTGCTACTTGTTCTCTTCTGTCGAGTTTGTAATATGCATCATCCTTCTGGTGGCCTGGATGCTCTGATTCCCATTTGGTTCTATAGGTGCTTTTTATCAACCTCTTTGCCTCATTATAGGTTATGTCTATGTCGGGCTGTGGTAGTCGTCCGCCCTCTTTTGCCAGTCTGTCAGCCTCTTCATTTCCGGGTATACTGCAATGTGATGGGATCCACTGTATTACAACTTTTTGGATTTCTGGCATAGACCATGGAGTGCTGCTTTTAGGTCAGCTATTTCTGTGCTGTTATTGCTCTTCAGTATTGAGACAGCTGACTTTGCATCTGTGAAGATAGCTATTTGCTTCTCTTTATTTTCCTCCATCAAGAGCATTTCTGCTGCAGTTTTCAGAGCCTCTACCTCCGCTTTGAAGTTACTTGAAAACTTTCCAGTTGCCATTGAATGTGTTTTTTTCACTCCATTTTTTAAATTTAGGAGAATTCCTCCTCCTCCATTCTCTATTGAATTTTTAGCTGATCCATCTGTATATGCATGGGTCCAATTGCTGCTTGGGTAATGTTCTTTTATGTAGTTTAGGGTTATTTCTCTTCTTTCGGTTTCATGCTGAGTGTTCTTTTTCTCAATACCAGGAATGTTTTCTATCATCTCAGGCAGTTGCTGCTGTCTCCAAGCTGGGAACTTGTCTGCATTGTAAATAGGTTTGACTGTTGATATGTTAAGTATGGGATCTGCCCTAATCTTTCGTTTTGCAGTTTCTACAAAGTTGCTACGCTTCAGTCGTCCCTTTCCAAACCACTAAACCTTTTATACATAGGGTGGTCTGTCAATCTTCTAAATTTTTCTGCTTGTTGCTGGGCTCTGCTATCTCTTCTATCCTGCACTGGTTGTAAACAAGTGATCTTTTCAAGTTCATTAATAGGCGTTGTCTTCAGGCTTCCAGTTATGATTCGCATTCCTTGATTTTGGACTCTACTTATTTTGTTAAAGTTTGACTTAGCTGCTGTTGCCCAAGCTGCAATGCCATATTCCAGTACTGGCCTCACCCGTCCAGTATATAACTTCTTGAGAACTTTCTCATCTGCTCCCCACATTGTACCAGCAAGCTTTTTCATGATTGCCATTCTTTGCCTTGCTCTTGTTCGATTTTTCTCAACCTGTGTTTTCCATGTCAGGCGACGATCAAAGGTGACTCCGAGATAGTTTGGATTTTCTTCATGGCGCAATATTTTCCATTCAATACCAGCTTAGGTTGTTGAGTTTTATTTGAGAGGGAGAACACTGTGCATGTTGTTTTCTCCTCACTTATCTTCACTAGCCATGATTTTGACCAGTCCTCTAGTGCTAATAAGGCTTGCTGTATTCTGCTGTTAGCTGTACTAATATATTCTTCAGATGCCCATATGGCTAGGTCATCTGCAAAGGATGATGTGTGTACTCTGGCTGGAAAATTTTCTGTGATGTCGTTTATATATGCTAGGAATAATGTTGGTGAAAGAACTCCTCCTTGGGGGACACCTTGCTCCAACAGCATCATTTTGCTGGTTTTTCCTTGTACTTTTGTCCTGGCAGTTCTGTTCTCAAGGTAGTGGCTGATCCATTTGTACATTTTTCCACAAACATGCATGTTTTGCAGTTTTACTTTCAGTCCTTCCTTCCATACTTTATCAAATGCTTTTTCTAAATCTATCCAGACTGCTAGTGTGTGCTTTTTCTCTTGGAAGGCATCCTCTATTTCCTGAGCTATATAGGTTATTTGATCTTCAGTGGATCTGTACTTTCTGAATCCTGCTTGGTGTGGTGTTAAGAGTTTGTTTTCTTCCAGATGCCATGTTAGCCTGCCATTGATAATGCGTTCCATTAATTTTCCTACACAGCTAAGTAGACTGATAGGTCGATAGCCATTTGGTTCTTCCAGGTCTTTTCCTTTCTTTGGGATTGGTATTAGTATAGCTTCCTTCCATGCCTGTGGGACTATTCCCCTCTTCCAGCTGTAATTTAGGACTGCTAGTAGTTTCTTTTTTGCCTTAGTGCCTAGTCCTATTAGCATTTCATTTGTGATTCCATCCTTTCCTGGTGATTTCTTCTTTTTTAGGGTATTCATTGCCTGTTCCATTTCTTCCATTGTTAGATTTGCCATCATATATTCTGCTGCTGTCTCTGTATTTCTATGATGTATCTGTTTGTTTTTGATTGCTTTCTTCTGTTCGGTTGTAATATCAATGTGGTTTGCATTTGCATAGTGTTCCATTAGTGCATTTGCAGCCTTTTTTCCTGTAAGCAAGGCATTTCCTTGTTTAATTGTTATTTGTTTGTTGCTAGGTCCTTCATTGTTCATGGCTTTCACTAGTTTCCATAGTTTGTTTCCATCCCTGTCAAAATTCAGGTTTTCTGTTTTTTCCCTCCAACAATCTCTTGTTGTTTGATTTACTGTTCTTTTATATTTTGCTGAGATGGCTTTGAGAGAGATGTTTGCTTCAATTGTTTGTTCTCTCTCTGCTGTCTTCCTGGCATCTTCAACTTTGTCCTCCAAACTTTGTAGTTCTTCAGTCCAGTATGGTTTGTAATTTTTCCTCGCTCCTCTTGGAATGGACTCAGTGGCTGCCTGTATTATCGCTCTGTTTAGACTTTCCACCATTTGCTTTATGTTGCCATATCGTGTATTTATGTTTTCACAATATTTGTCTGTTAGTATGACAAATCTGTCCCAATCTGCTCGTTTATAATTCCAGCGGGGCAAGGGCTTTTGCTCCTGTGGAACATACTCCATATTCATTACAAGCTTGATTGGTCTGTGGTCACTACCTGCTAATTGGTCCAGCACATGGCGATCGATTTTGTGGAGGATGTCTCCTGTGCAGAAAGCTAAGTCTGGAGTAGAAGTGGTAAGCCATCTTCTGGAGTAGAAGCTCGGTGTGTCATCCGCTTTGTTGAGTAGATGGAGATTTGAGTCTATTTCCCAGTCCTCCAATTCATCTCCTCTTTTGTCAGTATCTGGGTATCCCCATCTTTCTGAACGGCTATTAAAGTCTCCGACAATAATGCAGTTTGTGTCAGTTATTTTCATGTTTGAGAGTGTAAGGTCCTTATCTGCTGGGCTATACAGATTGTAGATTCTTATTTTCACGTCCTTTATCATTATATCAACACCTATAATTTCCGTTTGGTTGTCAGAGATCACAGATACTTCGCTGCAAGGTATTGTATTTCGTGTAAGTATTAGAACTCCTCCTTTGTGTCCTTCGCGGTCGAAATGTGTGGCCTGATATCCTCTGACTGAGAATTTGTGATTGGCGTTGAGGTGTGTCTCTTGAATGCATGCCACATCTATTCTATCTTTATGAAGACGCTGTGTTAGGGAGTCTTTCTTCTTGTAAACTCCTTCGGCATTCCACTGTAGTATGTTGAGTGTCCGGGGTATTTGGTCAATAGCTCTTAACCTACTCCTCTGTGCCTTGACTCCACAGCACAGGGGAAGGTGACCACCAGTAGTCATGGGTGGACCCCCTCGAGGCAGGGGGCCCGGCACTATCGCCGCCTGATGGGACTTCACGGGATTAGCACCATAACGATTAATTTTGATTTGTGACATCATGAATTAAGTTACGTTGCACTGCTTTGTCAAGCCTGTGGCTCAGTACATCCGATTTCGACAAGCATTTATTCGGGATGCTTTCCCTATCCTTTGACTGTCCCCAGTCTACCTACAAGGCAGCAGGTTTTACGTTGCACTGCCTTGTCAAGCCTGTGGCTCAGTACATCCGATTTCGACAAGCATTTATTCGGGATGCTTTCCCTAGCCTTTGACTGTCCCCAGTCTACCTACAAGGCAGCAGGTTTGTGTGTCTCTTCGTCTGGTCCCTCTCCCTTGACCTGTCCGACATGGGTGGCCCTACCAGTAGCTGTGCTACTGTCGGCATAGCTCTTGGGGTCATTGGGACGCACAAGCCCCTCTACCTCGTCACGGTGGACACACAGCAGAGGGGCCTTGATTCTATAAGTACTTCTTATAAACATCTTGGCCTCAACATAGGTTAGATAATACCAGGCTGAGGCAGACTTCCACCTTCCTTTCCCAATTTGTCAGCTTCTTATTTTCCAGTATGCTGCAATGTGTCGGCATTCATTGTATGTTGTAATGTAGCGGTATCCATTGTATGTTCTTAAAGTTTGTTAACTCATTGATGTACAGAAAGTTTCGCACACAACTATAAACAAATACCACAAAAAGAACTGCTGCATGCCATCTGTATTATAGTTGAAAGTCACCTGCGTTATAGATGAAAGTCACCTGTGTTATAGATGAAAGTCACCTGTGTTATAGATGAAAGTCACCCATGTTATAGATGAAAGTCACCTGTGTTATAGATGAAAGTCACCTGTGTTATAGATGAAAGTCACCTGTGTTATAGATGAAAGTCACCTGTGTTATAGATGAAAGTCACCTGTGTTCTAGATGAAAGTCACCTGTGTTATAGATGAAAGTCACCTGTGTTATAGATGAAAGTCACATGTGTTATAGATGAAAGTCACCTGTGTTATAGATGAAAGTCACCTGTGTTATAGATGAAAGTCACCTGTGTTATAGATGAAAGTCACCTGTGTTATAAACGAAAGTCACCTGTGTTGTAGATGAAAGTCACCTATGTTATAGATTAAAGTCACCACTGGGGTACCAGATTTCTTTAGTATGCTGTGACTAAACATCAGAGGTAAGAAGATGCTTACAGTGATTGAGGACATGTGGAGAATTGCCAGACACACATCAAGCATTGCTTGGGACTGAAAGCTAATTCCTGCTGTTATGGAAGCCACATTATTGCAGTGACTATCACACTTGCCTAGTAGCTATGCAGGAGTGCAGGGAAATTAACAGGCTGATAGGCTGGCAGGGAATGCACTTCTTGGTGGTAGATTGCCTATGGACAAGGGAGAGGTAGTCCATGAGCCTGTGGAGAAGTTGGAGGAACAGATTGCGAGCTTGCATGTGGAAAGAATGAGATTGCCGGAGATCGGCAGGGGTTCTGGTAGAATCTCAAAACTGAGAGGGAAGACCAGGAGAACTTTCAATCAGATAGTGGTGGGAACAATTAGTAATTTGACTCTTTGCTGGCTGTTGAACGGGGGGACGGAGCGCGTATGGAAATGTCCTGAATGCAGTGATGTCGGCTCTTAGCTCAACTCAACAACTCAACTCAGCAACTCAACTCAGCAACTCAACAACAACTCAACTCAACTAGTGGCCGTGTATTCAAATCCCCATCAAGGCAGATGTTTACAAATTGACCTGGGAATCCCTGGTCAACCCTAAATGTGTACAGGGGAATATGCTGGGAGGTCAAGGTGGCTGGATTGATATTGATCACATCACCTGACAGGTGCTGATTGATATTGACCACATCACCTGACGGGTGCTGATTGATATTGACCACATCACCTGACAGATGCTGATTGATATTGACCACATCACCTGACAGGTGCTGATCCTTCTTCTTTCACCTTTCACCCCTCTCCCCATCCCCTTTGGGGTATAGGCCTTTAACCAGGTCACTCCAAGCCCCTGTATCTTCAGTTATCCCATGCCGCTCCACCCATGTCCCCCTCATACTGTTCCTTTCTGTTTCTACTTCTCTTCTCCTTGTCTTTTAGGTCTTCCTTTATTTCTTGTGCCCAGTTGATTTCAGACGAAGGCCTTTCTAGTTATATTATTCTCAGGTTTACTCGGTGTGAATCCAATCCCGCGCCAGCGTTATTTTCCTTCACCTAGTTTAGTTTAGTTTAGTCAACGGATCAACATCATGGCACATGGGTGTAACCGATAAGTGCTCCGTTCTACTCCTAACTCAAGCCTGAGTCAGGAGAATCTCAGCTCAGTGCATGAACTCAGAATCCTGAAATACTTTGGGCAGATTTTTAACTAAAAATCTTTGCCCGGGCAGCACCGTTAGTCTACTCTTTTTCGATTTCCAACTGCCAAGGGATGTTTTACGTGCACAGCAATACACAAGGGCGTCCGATCTCACTACCCAGAGACCAGTGGAAATTTTGTTACTAGAAGTCCATGGGAAAAAATCCCGGTCCTCACTGGGACTTGAACCCGGGACCTCCAGCACTCGAGGCGGACACCATACCTCGATACCATTCAGCCCTCCTTCACCTAATGGTGATTTAAAGTTAAGGTTTTATTGAAGAAGATTGGCTATTAAAGATGATAAAACAAAGAAAATTGAAATATTTTGGTCACTTGAAACGTCATGAAAGTTTGGAGAAAATAATAATGGAGGAGTATATGCCCGGGAAGAGAGGAAGAGGAAGGCCAAAGAGAAGATGGGTGCAGGATGTAGCGGATGATCTCCAGATGGGTGTATCAGACACGGGGCATCTTGCTTATGATCGAGCAGTTTTCCGGAAGGTTTATTATAGTAATGAGTTTCTGCAAAGGACATGCTACTGAATGAATGGTGATTTGAATGCTGAGTGTGGTCAAATATAGGGACAGCACCATATGCCCAATGCGCCTCATGGCATATAAAATAATTTATTACTTTTTTACATATTGGGATAATATGTGATTCCTGATTCTGATAACTTTCAGCTTTACTGCTCCACATGTCATCATCTGACCAGTATTTATTGGGATAATAACTGACACAGCTTTCATATTTAGCAAAGGTATTATTTTAATGCCTTGTTAATGATGCAGCTTTTGTGTTTGCCAGAGGTCTTCTTCTTCTTTCGTTCGCTCATAGTGTGTTTGCGTGGCCTCCTGATTGCTGCGCTGTCTTCGTCTTCAGCACCTTTCTTTTAGTGGAGTAAACTGGTCTTACTCGAGTTTAGAATGTATGTATGTATATACATATCTAGAGCATCTGGATTTACAGCGCCAGAGACTCGCCGTTGCCTTTTCTCCTATTAGTAAAATCAGCCAATAAGGCCAGGAGCTGCACTTTTGCTGCCAGAGGTGATGAAAGCACAAGCCATGGGGGTATTTTGTTAGGTTGGTGAGCCAACAGCAGTTTAGAACCTGTCAGAGATCTGGTTTTAATGCTTTGTTAATTCAGTTCTTTAAGATAATATATTAAATCCTAGTGTTATAATTTATGAATGTCTTCCTTCAACAAGGACACATACAGGGAAGATGATATGGTGATAATCTACAACAGAGTTCCAAAGACAGGCAGTACATCGTTTGCTGGAATAGCCTATGACTTATGTACCGACAACCGCTTTCATGTTATTCACATGAACATTTCCAAAATCAGAGGACTCTGGGATTGTCTGATCAGGTAGGTTTTCTCACATTTATGTAACTAGCTTGTCTTTGTTGGTATTGCTATATGTGGTTGTTGCTTGCTTGCTTGCTTGTGTTCGTTGGCTTGAGCTCCAACGCGAAGTCCTGTATGTCGGATGAAGGCATCCTGTTGTCCAACATCATTGTGATGTCATACAGGACCTGAGGTTTGCTTGAGTATCCGTTGTCCCATGTCTGGCTTATTGGTGTGCAGACTGGTGGTTCCTCGCCGTACAGGCAGACACTCTCCGACTTCGGAGGAATCGGCGATCCTACTGACTTTAGCCAGGACCCCGAAGGGACCTGTTGCCCAGGACGCTCGACGAGGACGCGTCAATAGGTCTTGGCCAGTATATAACCCGGCCCTGGTGCCTTGGAAACACCTCTGCGTCCCATATGTGGTTGTGAATGGTTTGTTCTTTTGCATGATTGTGAATGTTGGGCGAGTAATGAAATGGTGATGAAACTAGAGGATGCTGGGATTTGGTTTTTTTAGAAGAGAGTAGAGAATATCATGGACAGAAAAGAAAATGAACATTGAGATGACAGCTGCAGGTGTTGCTAGATCACTCATCAAAACTAAGGAAAACAAAATGAAAATATGGAGTTTATCAACACAAAAAGTCAAACAGAGAAATCGGTCTTATGAGAGAAAATGTTAAACAAAGGAATACAGAAACAGATGCACGTGGAACACCTAAACTACTGGGCAACAAGAGATAATATAATCAACATTAATTTTATGAATAGGGGGAGAGATGACTAAGAATGCAGGTCGAAGTTGCCTGGTTTGAATCAAATTATAGGGCATTGAGTCACTGCAAAAGCTATTAGTCTGTAATAATATAATATATCCTCCTAATCTGATGGGCATTGAGATCGAATATGTAGCCTTCTCGGATATGGACGAAAACATTGGAGGCCCAATGTGCAAGTTAAACATGTTTAAAAATCTTACTGCAGTTGAACATTGCAAATAGTAGGCTGCAAAGCCACTGCCCTTTCAGAATGATTAGGAAAGAATGTCAACCTATGGTTGGATAGAGCCTGCTAGCTAGGATGGAATGTGTCTAGTGGTAGTGGATCTTACACAAATGCATGCCAAAGTCAGACACACTTAGGTGCACAACTGAACTGTAAAGCACTTCCTCAAAAGAGAAACAACTAGAAGAACTTCATGAATATATCAGATGACAGTGGGAATTGAAGGTTTATGAATGCCTTTGTCCTGTTTCAGACATGGCAGCTGCTGAAAGATTGCTGCATGATTGCTCCAGTCTGATAGCTCCAACTTAAGATGTGCAGAGGTTTGTGTGTCCTCATGAACTGAACTGGCAGATTCTTGCACGTTGAGCTGACAAACTGTCTGTCTGTCTTTTCGTGAATTGTTTGGCGCTCATGGAAGTAGAAAAAAGAAGTAGAGACTAGAGAACGCACTAGGACAACATGCAGATTGGAAGTTATAGTTACCGACCGAGATTCAAATCCTGTCATCTTCAAATGTTGACAGTGTCTTGTTGCTGTTCCTTCGATGCATGACCAACTTATTTCCTGCAGACAAACGCTGAATCTAGGAAAACCTTCCGGCTTAGAGAAACAACAGTGAAACCGCTGAGTGAACTAAAAAAGACAGTTAAATTCATACAAGAAACAACGCTGCAGATACAGACAAATTTCAAGCGAACGAAAGAAGAAGAAGAGGTCTTGATCGTTGGTTTCTGATGTTATGTTCATTTCAGTTGTCAAATATTACAAGTTATGTTCATATCAGTACAGATAATGTTCAGTGCAGTTGTCAAACAGTACAATTTATGTTCATTGCAGTTGTCAAAAAGTACAAGTTATGTTCAGTGGAATAAACTTCAGTACAATTTGGTATGTTTACCAACATTTGTGGTTTTTATGTGCAGATGCGTTTTATCACAAACGTCACCGGTTGGGATGAAAAGAAGCCTACCCTTTATCATGGTCATGTGGCATTCATTGATTTTTCCAGGTGAGCATTTTGTCTTCAGTTTCCTTATGTTAACCTACCTCCTTTTTTATGTAAGTGCTGATAGTTTAAAATCATATCAAGAAATACAATTATTGTTACCCCTATGTGATGGGGTTTAAAAACGAACTGCATCTCCAGCAGCCATAACTTGGCAGTATTGTATCTTCAGCAGCCATAACTTGGCAATGTTGTATTTTCAGTAGCCATACCTTGGCAATGTTGTATCCCCAGCAGCCATAACTTGGCAATGTAGCATCTTCAGCAACCATAACTTAGCAATGTTGTATCTTTAGTAGCCATAACTTGGCAATGTTGTATCCCCAGCAGCCATAACTTGGCAATGTAGCATCTTCAGCAACCATAACTTGGCAATGTTGTATCTTCAGCAGCCATAACTTGGCAATGTTGTATCCCCAGCAGCCATAACTTGGCAATGTTGTATCTTCAGTAGCCATAACTTGGCAATGTTGTATCCCCAGCAGCCATAACTTGGCAATGTAGCATCTTCAGCAACCATAACTTGGCAATGTTGTATCCCCAGCAGCCATAACTTGGCAATGTAGCATCTTCAGCAACCATAACTTGGCAATGTTGTATCCCCAGCAGCCATAACTTGGCAATGTTGTATCCCCAACAGCCATAACTTGGCAATGTAGCATCTTCAGCAACCATAACTTGGCAATGTTGTATCTTCAGTAGCCATAATTTGGCAATGTTGTATCCAGCAGCCATAACGTGGCAATATAGCATCTTCAGCAACCGTAACTTAGCAATGTTGTATCTTCAGTAGCCATAACTTGGCAATGTTGTATCCCAGCAGCCATAACTTGGCAATATAGCATCTTCAGCAACCGTAACTTAGCAATGTTGTATCTTCAGTAGCAATAACTTGGCAATGTTGTATCCCCAACAGCCATAACTTGGCAATGTAGCATCTTCAGCAACCATAACTTGGCAATGTTGTATCTTCAGTAGCCATAACTTGGCAATGTTGTATCCCAGCAGCCATAACTTGGCAATATAGCATCTTCAACAACCGTAACTTAGCAATGTTGTATCTTCAGTAGCCATAACTTGGCAATGTTGTATCCCCAGCAGCCATAACTTGGCAATGTAGCATCTTCAGAAACCATAACTTGACAATGTTGTATCTTCAGTAACCATAACTTGGCAATGTTGTATCCCCAGCAGCCATAACTTGGCAATGTAGCATCTTCAGCAACCATAGCTTGGCAATATTGTATCTTCAGCAACCATAAACTTCACAACATTGTATCTCTGTAACTTGGCAATGTTAAACTTCCAGATTGTTAGTTGATTGTGAATCCTCCAAAAGACTCAGCTTTTTAACTCTTTAAGTCCAATGCATTGGCATTCAGGCGTGAGGTTTGCACAGAGACTTTCTCCAAGTCTGGTACCAAAGTACCATCTCCATAAAAATGTCTTTTTCTTCGTTCATCAGGAGAGTTTTTTCGGATGTGATTGCATTGTGCCTGTTTACAGCAGGGCTGCGCTCTTGCGCCGTTAGGCTGATACATCTGACTTCTGTGGGCATTTGTTGACTGGGTTAACCTTCCCGGGTTGTAAGAATTTCTTTTACACAGCTCACCTTGCCCTCTCCAAACCCAGAAACCAGAACTTCACGTCTGCAGAGAGACACATTAGGATGTAACTAGGTCACGATTCAGGAAGTGATCAGCATGGTCACATGGATAAGAGCGCTTGCTGTTAAACATCAGGTGTGCTGATGCCGAGATAGTGGGTGCAACCCCTACACAAGTCAGATAGACTAAAATGTTGACTTCTCTTAAAAATAGTAGTAGCATGTGGATGGACTACGCTGCAGTTCTAAGCGAGCAAACACGTGAAAAAAAATTCATAATAAACAGATAAGAGCTGGAGATTGTAATACAGTCTCTCATGCTCAAAACACATAAGTACGACATATTTTATTTCATTCTGCTTTTTTGCACCTTAATATAGTCACTGTAGTATCAGCTTCATGATGCTGTATTGTTGTGTGTTATTGTTGTTGTTGTAATTTTTGGCGCTCGTTCGCTTTGAGCTCAAACGTAGTCCATACACATGCTACTCCCCCCCCCCCCCCCCCTTCCTTTCCTCCACTGCTCACTGTTGGTTCCTACTTTTACCTACATCCCGCAGTCTTAAATACCCCTGCAATGGAATATTGTTTATGCCATCTGATCCATCTAGAAGGTTTTCAGTTAACGATGCGCTCTGGAATCTGCTATTTTGTTACAGGAGGATGACCGGGAATCAACCGTTGGCTGCGTTTCCCACGTACTGATGTTTATCGCTACTGGCCAAGTGATAAACAGTTTATTTCCTGTACTCCCCTACCCAATCTTAGGTTTTGTTATTAATACTTTGACCTGATTCCAGAGTACTGGCTGACCTAGATATTTCAACGATCTGTATCCAGTCCCCTATGTTACAATGACATTGTCAAGTGTTTTGCCAACGGGCAAATATCACAGCATAGCTGTAAATGCAGAGCATAATCAACATTCTTCTGAGAATAAACAAACAAAAAATTGACCAGTATGGCTATGTTGTTGATTGAACCTCATACCATGGGCACCCAAGATTGTTCTCTGAAGATGGCCAAAATAAAATTGACCATAACACCTCTTTTCTGTCACTTGCCACCGAAATTATGATATAGTGACCATATCACCATGAAACCTCACATTAAGAGGCAGCAGAATCATACATCTATTTGGGTAGCAGTTTGGACAAAGATTTGGTGACAGATAGAAATATTAAAAAAGAATACAAGAGGAAAGAGGAGCTTTCATAGCACTAGGAAATTTGTGGAAGACAAAGGAGGTTAAACTTAGGACCAAATTTTGAATATTTCACTCCAATGTTAGTATGGTACTGTATGGCCCAGAAGCATGGAAAACAACTAAAGGAATAACCAATAAACTAAAGAAAAATGTATTGACTGTTGCCTGCGCAGATAGTGGGACTGAAATGACATGACAGAATCCACCAACAGAGAGCTCACGGAAAGAACTAAACAAATAACCAATGTATCCAGAGGGGAGGAAAAGATGCTGGCGCTGGATAGGACACAAAGAAAACCTGAAGATAACATAAACTGAACACTCCCTAGTTTGGGAACCACAAGGCGAGCAAAATAGCGGGAGACCTAGAAACATATGGAGAAGACACTTAAATACACAGTTTAACCATGGGGGGCGGGGGGGGGGGAGGAATAAAGGGAGCTGTAGGAGATAGCAAAATATAGGACGGCTTGGTGTGAGCTGAGTTGAGTCAGGAACCAACATCATCAGAGCTGAGTTGAGTCAGGAACCAACATCATCAGAGCTGAGTTGTGTTGAGTCAGGGAACCAACATCATCAGAGCTGAGTTGAGTTGAGTCAGGACCCAACATCATCAGAGCTGAGTTGAGTTGAGTCAGGAACCAACATAATCAGAGCTGAGTTGAGTTGAGTCAGGACCCAACATCATCAGAGCTGAGTTGAGTTGAGTCAGGAACCAACATCATCAGAGCTGAGTTGAGTTGAGTCAGGACCCAACATCATCAGAGCTGAGTTGTGTTAAGTCAGGAACCAACATAATCAGAGCTGAGTTGAGTTGAGTCAGGACCCAACATCATCAGAGCTGAGTTGTGTTAAGTCAGGAACCAACATAATCAGAGCTGAGTTGAGTTGAGTCAGGACCCAACATCATCAGAGCTGAGTTGTGTTAAGTCAGGAACCAACATAATCAGAGCTGAGTTGAGTTGAGTCAGGACCCAACATCATCAGAGCTGAGTTGTGTTAAGTCAGGAACCAACATCATCAGAGCTGAGTTGAGTCAGGAACCAACATCATCAGAGCTGAGTTGAGTCAGGAACCAACATCATCAGAGTTGAGTTGAGTCAGGAACCAACATCATCAGAGCTGAGTTGAGTTGAGTCAGGAACCAACATCATCAGAGCTGAGTTGAGTTGAGTCAGGAACCAACATCATCAGAGCTGAGTTGAGTCAGGAACCAACATCATCAGAGTTGAGTTGAGTCAGGAACCAACATCATCAGAGCTGAGTTGAGTTGAGTCAGGAACCAACATCATCAGAGTTGAGTTGAGTCAGGGACCAACATCATCAGAGCTGAGTTGTGTTGAGTCAGGAACCAACATCATCGGAGCTGAGTTGAGTCAGGAACCAACATCATAACACTGGGGACATTCCTGTACGCACCCTGTCGTCATCGTCAACAACGAGCATAGAGTTCAAATACTTGAGCACCAGTTGCAATGTGATTATTCGTCCGATTGATCTTTCCTCAGCATACTGTCGGCTGATCCTCTGATCACTTCTTTCCACAACATTCTCTCCAGGCAATAGCGATCTATCTGTTGGTTCAAGCACCTATGCCCCAATGGGAGATAAAGGGGACAAGAATACCACAACTCCAGTGCACCTAACAGATACAGAAAAGGAGTTATTTTAACATGTTTGTCAGGTCATAGTCAGATATGAATGAGCTACCATATGACAGTAGACAGTACTACCTGCTTTCTATTAGCACCGAATGTTGGGCGGCGCTTACCAAACCCGACACCCCACGGCCAACAATGGCTTCGGGCAGGGGAGTGCAATTTGGAGGGTGAAAGCCTTACCCTAGAGCGAGGAAATGTAACCTAAAGACTAAATGTTATGTTAGGGCAGATCAGGTCCTAAGCCTTATTCTGCAAATTGTCTAGGATCAAAGCTCTGACAGGCGGACAGTTATAGCATTGTTTTGCTGATCCGGCAGCTTCTGCAGCTTGTCTTATTCTAGATGTATCATTGTTATCTTTCTTCTGGAGTAAACTATGCAGGCTGAGAGAGGGATCATGCTGCATGGACAACAAATGGTCTCTACAGTTCAGCCCAGGCTTTGTGCTATGAAGAGGTATAACTCCATCCCTGGTACAGCTATGGGTTGTGGTTTTTGTGCATTTTTTTAAAGCACAATGTAACAAACTATCCTGTGTCAAGACGGCCAGGTGCCAGTAAGTATGTTAACGTGACTTTTTTTTATATCATCATAACATTCTACTAGTGACATCTGACTTCAACTTTGTGAACAGGTTTGGTATAAAGAAGTTGCCAGTTTACATCAACATGGTCAGGGAGCCTTTGGACAGACTAATCTCATACTATTACTTTGTTCGCTACGGAGATGACTTCAGGCCTTCCCTCAAGAGGCGAAAGGCTGGAGACAATGAGGTCAGTGTTCAGTCGCTTGTAAATGGTGTTATGTTTGTAAATGTTATTCATCATCATTCAGTAGCTTATCCTGTGCAGAACGTTTCCATCATAACAAGCCATCCAGGTATTTATCTCTTTGCCGCCTCTTGTTCTTTTCCCATTAATTTTGCCAGCTTTTTTTTTATTGAGCTTAAGAGTAACCAACAGATAGCTGTTTGTTATGGTCTCAAGGTTGCGATGGTAGGCAGAGGATCTTCTTAGAGAGACAATGGCCACGGTCACCGACCAGTATGGTCACTGCCAAGAGGGAAAGCAAGGTTGAAGGAAAGCGAGCAAGAGACATCGATTCAAGTGGGAAGATAACATCAAGAGATGGACGAACATCAGTCTGACAGAATGTACAGTTATGGCGAGAGACAGACAGTGTTGAAGATCCATTGCAGCCAACCTTCATCATGGAGATGGCACCTGATTGAATGATGATGGTTATACATGTCATTAAAGCTACAAATAGTTGAACTGGATAATTTTCACAATTTTCTGGTAATTGTATGGAATAACAATTTGGCGTAGAAGGGAACTGATCACCTTATCTCGTGCTGTGACCTGGTACACATGAGGAATTAATACTGCACACCGCTACAGAAGTATCCACAGTGACCTTGTACATGTGAGGACTGTACACGGCACACCGCTACAGAAGTATCCACAGTAACCTAGGACACATGAGGAATTATTACTGCACATCGCTACAGAAGTATCCACAGTAACCTAGGACACATGAGGACTTAACACGGCACACTGCTACAGAAGTATCCACAGTAACCTAGTACACATGAGGAATTATTACTGCACATCGCTACAGAAGTATCCACAGTAACCTAGGACACATGAGGACTTAACACGGCACACTGCTACAGAAGTATCCACAGTAACCTAGTACACATGAGGAATTAATACTGCACACCGCTACAGAAGTATCCACAGTGACCTTGTATACATGAGGACTTAACACGGCACACCGCTACAGAAGTATCCATAGTGAGAGTAGGATGATGTTACTTTGGCTGGTTTGTCTTTCAGACATTTGATGAGTGTTGTGGCGAGAGAGGGAGACGATTGTGATCCGGCCAATTTATGGGTGCAGATTCCCTTACTTCTGTGGACATCATGCAGACTGTTGGTGAGTTGAGTCAGAGCTGGGCGTGTTGTTGTTGTTGTGGATATTGATCATTTGATTAAATGGGGGGGATGATTTGATGAATTGTGGGGCCTAGTGATGATTTGAGGAATTGTGGGGACTAGTGATTATTTGATGAATTGTGGGGCCTAGTGATGATTTGGGGAATTGTGGAGACTAGTGATGATGTGATGAATTGTGGGGTTTAGTAAAGATTTCATTAATTGTGTGGATGAGTGGTTATTTGATGAATTGTTGACTAATAACTTGATGAATTTTGGGTACTAGTGATAATTTGATGAATTGTGGGGATTAGTGTTGATTTAATGAATTGTGGGGGAGTAATGATGACTTCATGAATTGTTGGGGGAAAGTGATGCCTTGATGTATTGTGGAGGACCAATACCGACTTGATTAATTGTGGAAAATAGTGATGACTTCTTGAACTGGAGAATAGTGATGACTTCTTGGACTGGGGAATAGTGATGACTTCTTGGACTGGGGAATAGTGATGACTTCATGAACTGGGGAATAGTGATTTCTTAAACTGGAGAATAGTGATGACTTCTTGGACTGGGGAATAGTGATGACTTCTTGGACTGGAGAATAGTGATGACTTCTTGGACTGGGGAATAGTGATGACTTCTTGACTGGGAATAGTGATGACTTCTCTGGACTGGGGAATAGTGATGACTTCATGAACTGGGAATGGTGATGACTTCTTGGACTGGGGAATAGTGATGATTCTTTAACTGGAGAATAGTGATGACTTCTTGGACTGGGGAATAGTGATGACTTCTTTAACTGGAGAATAGTGATGACTTCTTGGACTGGGGAATAGTGATGACTTCTTTAACTGGAGAATAGTGATGACTTCTTGGACTGGGGAATAGTGATGACTTCATGAACTGGGAATGGTGATGACTTCTTGGACTGGGGAATAGTGATGACTTCATGAACTGGGAATGGTGATGACTCTTGGACTGGGGAATAGTGATGACTTCATGAACTGGGGAATGGTGATGGCTTCATGAACTGGGGAATAGTGATGACTTCATGAACTGGGGAATGGTGATGACTTCTTGGACTGGGGAATAGTGATGACTTCATGAACTGGGGAATGGTGATGACTTCTTGAACTGGGGAATAGTGATGACTTCTTGGACTGGGGAATAGTGATTTCTTAAACTGGAGAATAGTGATGACTTCTTGGACTGGGGAATAGTGATGACTTCTTGGACTGGAGAATAGTGATGACTTCTTTAACTGGAGAATAGTGATGACTTCTTGGACTGGGAATAGTGATGACTTCATGAACTGGGAATGGTGATGACTTCTTGGACTGGGGAATAGTGATGACTTCATGAACTGGGAATGGTGATGACTTCTTGGACTGGGGAATAGTGATGACTTCATGAACTGGGGAATGGTGATGGCTTCATGAACTGGGGAATAGTGATGACTTCATGAACTGGGGAATGGTGATGACTTCTTGGACTGGGGAATAGTGATGACTTCATGAACTGGGGAATGGTGATGACTTCTTGGACTGGGGAATAGTGATGACTTCATGAACTGGGGAATGGTGATGGCTTCATGAACTGGGGAATAGTGATGACTTCATGAACTGGGGAATGGTGATGACTTCTTGGACTGGGGAATAGTGATGACTTCATGAACTGGGGAATGGTGATGACTTCTTGAACTGGGGAATAGTGATGACTTCTTGGACTGGGGAATAGTGATTTCTTAAACTGGAGAATAGTGATGACTTCCTTGGACTGGGGAATAGTGATGACTTCTTGGACTGGAGAATAGTGATGACTTCTTGGACTGGGGAATAGTGATGACTTCTTGAACTGGGGAATAGTGATGACTTCATGAACTGGGAATGGTGATGACTTCTTGGACTGGGGAATAGTGATGACTTCATGAACTGGGAATGGTGATGACTTCTTGGACTGGGGAATAGTGATGACTTCATGAACTGGGGAATGGTGATGGCTTCATGAACTGGGGAATAGTGATGACTTCATGAACTGGGGAATGGTGATGACTTCTTGGACTGGGGAATAGTGATGACTTCATGAACTGGGGAATGGTGATGACTTCTTGAACTGGGGAATAGTGATGACTTCTTGGACTGGGGAATGGTGATGGCTTCATGAACTGGGTAATAGTGATGACTGATGACTTATGAACTGGGGACTAGTGATGACTTCTTGGACTGGGGAATAGTGATGACTTCTTGGACTGGGGAATAGTGATGACTTCTTGGACTGGGAATAGTGATGACTTCATGAACTGGGGAATGGTGATGACTTATGAACTGGGGACTAGTGATGACTTCTTGGACTGGGGAATAGTGATGACTTCTTGGACTGGGGACTAGTGATGACTTCTTGGACTAGGGAATAGTGATGACTTCTTGGACTGGGGAATAGTGATGACTTCATGAACTGGGGAATGGTGATGACTTCTTGGACTGGGGAATAGTGATGACTTCATGAACTGGGGAATGGTGATGACTTATGAACTGGGGACTAGTGATGACTTCTTGGACTGGGGAATAGTGATGACTTCTTGGACTGGGGACTAGTGATGACTTCTTGGACTGGGGAATAGTGATGACTTCTTGGACTGGGGAATAGTGATGACTTCATGAACTGGGGAATGGTGATGACTTCTTGGACTGGGGAATAGTGATGACTTCATGAACTGGGGAATGGTGATGACTTATGAACTGGGGACTAGCAAAGTTTACACTTAAACCATCGTGTTAATTTATCTCAATGTCAGATCAAATGTGAAACAAATGATGAGCAGTCTTTAAAAGCAATACTTCTAATTACGGTGTCCTAATTATCATAAAATATCGAGTACTAAATCCATATCACCACACAAGTGGCGTCGCTGTATCTCTACAGATGTGATCATGCCTCTACTAGCACCAATCTCAACGTCGGCTCCATGAATGCTCAAGAGCCCGCCTCATTGATTTGACTCATCAGAAATTGGCTCCCATGATTCATGTACTTCACGTGACCTATACCCTTTACACTTTATTCTGGCAGCTGCTGGTTTGTGTCAGTCACGTACGCATTTCCCTTAACCAGGTTAATAATTGAGCTATGACATTGGGAAGCAGACATGTTTTGTTAGAGGTTATCAGGTTGTTTATCTAGTTATAGTTAGTTGCATATCGTTTACACGACGTCGCAGTCAACCCCAGCATTGTTTGGCTGGTTGTGATTTCTTGGCAAGTTTACGTTCAGTAGTTTGTCATTGCTTTCTGAATGACCAGCACTCATACCATTGTATAAAAACCAATGCAAGGCAGTCTGCTTCCAAATCGCCCACAGCTGTGTTTCAAGCGCGATATGCAGGATTGCAAATTGCGTTTGTAACCCCGTCGCCACAGAGCCGGCTTATCTAGTAATGCTTATTTAATATATTTCAGAGACATTTTAGAGTATATATTCTCATAGTAAGCAGTCGAATGGACAAACACTAGTCTGTAGGACCATCGTGATGAGACACTAGTCTGGGGCATACAGAAAAGAACAAATGCATCCAAACGACTGTCATCTGACTGTCATTTACTGCCAACATAGTACCTTGCGATGTATGGCAGAGGGGTCTTCGAGCCTGCATCCAAATCGATAAGAGCTGAATATTGAGGAAGGTTGGCTACTAAAGACAATAAAACAAAGAACATTGAAATATTTTGGTCACTTGAAACATCATGAAAGTTTGGAGAGAACAATAATGGAGGGGTATATGCCCGGGAAGAGAGGAAGAGGAAAGCCAAAGAGAAGATGGATGCAGGATGTGACAGATGATCTTCAGATGGGTGTATCAGACGCAGGAGTTAGTTGCATATCCTTTACAGGACGTAGCAGTCAACCCCAGCATTTTTTGGGCTGTTTGTGATTCCTGGACAGGTTTACGTTCAGTAAGCCATTGCTTTCTGAACGACGGACACCCATACCATTTCATAAAAAAGCCAACACAGCTGTGTTTCGGACGCGGGTATGTGGGTTTACGATCTGCGTCTGTAACTCCTTCACCATGGAGTCTGGCTACCTAATCCTGTAGAAAACTTGAGCTGTAAAATCCAACCAATCATGAACAAGTTAACAAAGGGCATGGTGTGAGCTGGTTGAAGGCCGAAGCTTCATTGGGAGCTGACAGGCAGCAGCAGAATGACCATACAGGTTAGAGCTCTAGCTTACCTAGATATTGGTCTGTGTTCAGTACCCAGCAGGGCCAGGACTCTTTTATCATCACAATGGCTCTGTGGTTGACCCAGTCTCATCATATGTGTACTGCCATGCTGTGGTTCACGTTAAAACAACAACTGCAATGATCCAACAGCATGGATAATCCTTTGGCTCATAAAAATACAACAGCAAGAGCGAAAATGTAGTTTCAACTTGTAACTGAAGGACTGAAGCTGACTCCTGGCTTCAATTAAAATAACGCTGTTTAATTCTCACAGCGTACACAGTCCAGTTCAACAAATACGATAATTCATAACTTAAAGGGCCTGTTATACCAGGCTGGCATTAAGTGAAGGAAACATGAATATGTATTTCTAAACTACGAACCTTGTTTCATACATGTCAGCCATTCGTTCATTCTGTCCATCCACCAAGTGTTCGTCTCGCTGCTCTATAAATTATGTCTAATTTTCTCTGCCCGCAAGTCCGTTAATCTGTGGCGATATTCTGTAGCATTTCGGCAATCTATTCTTTCGTCTGTTATTATACTTCCAGCCACTGATCTTATGCCAATCCAATCCTTAGCCACGCCAATTCTCCAATATCAAAATTGCACCGCCTTCTTGTTCAAACGTCCCCGCAAGTCTGCCTGTTGCTATTGTCCTCCCTGTGACGTTTTTGTTGTTGTCAACTCGTCTCTTAGATTTTATGGCATTTTAGGCGTACAGGATTTCTACATAATTTCTATTACGTCATTTCGTTGCACTCGCTATATGGCATGTACCAGATAATTTTCAGAATTGTTTGGGAATGAAAAATGGCCAATCATCATGCCCAATTATTCCATGGCCTAGAATTTATGAAGGCCTAACATTTCACATAATTACAGTAATACCTATCATGGAACAACCTTGACATTCGCACACATATCAAGTTCATACATTCCGTGTTTTATTTATGCGTGATGAATTTGAAACCGAGCAGGTTTTTTTGTGTCAGTTGTCAACTTTGCACTCCGGGATGGTTAACCCGGTCAACAAATGCCCGCAGAAGTCGGATGTGTCGGCATAACGGCGCAAGAACGCAGCTTTGCTGTAAACAGGCACAACGCAATCACATCCTGAAAAAAAAAACACTGGATGAATGCAGAAGAAGAAGAAGAAGAAGAACTTTGCACTCTCACTTGACTCAGTGTAGTGTACAAATGGCCTGATGCACCACGTTGCCGGCACCATCTTTCAGAATGCATCAACGGCCACACATTGATGGACACTTATTGACTTATTGTACTTCCTGCAACTGTGAAACTTGATGGTTCTTCTTCTTCGTCTCATACTACTACTCTCCCTTTTCTGCTGTTGCTTCTTCTGTTTCCTCTTCTCTTCATACACCCACAAATGTCAACCTGAATATTTTTTTTTAAAAGCAGCTATGAAGGTTAGCATTGCCGAATCGATAACAGCACTCACTCTTAAACTTCCAGTGTGCTGATACCAAGGCAGCAGGTTTAATCCTTACACTGGTCATTTGGACTAAAGTGTTGACTTCTCGTCCTTGACTTGGGGATGTAAATTACAAGTACCTCAAAAGTCAGAGTGGGTTTGCTTGACCGTGGCAGGAACATGGTATGCAGGATTGTGAAGCGCAATTCATAACCCCTTCACCACATTGTCAGCATTAGATAAGACATTTAGCACTTTGTTGAAACAGGAAGCCAGGCAACCAGTGGGCATTAGATAAGACATTTAGAACTTTAGATAAGACATTTAGAACTTTGTTGAAACAGGAAGCCAGGCAACCAGTGGGCATTTGATAAGACATTTAGAACTTTAGATAAGACATTTAGAACTTTGTTGAAACAGGAAGCCAGGCAACCAGTGGGCATTTGATAAGACATTTAGAACTTTAGATAAGACATTTAGAACTTTGTTGAAACAGGAAGCCAGGCAACCAGTGGGCATTTGATAAGACATTTAGAACTTTAGATAAGACATTTAGAACTTTGTTGAAACAGGTAGCCAGGCAACCAGTGGGCATTAGATAAGACATTTAGAACTTTAGATAAGACATTTAGAACTTTTTTTGAAACAGGAAGCCAGGCAACCAGTGGGCATTAGATAAGACATTTAGAGCTTTGTCTGTTGAAACAGGAAGCCAGGCAACCAGTGTTCATTAGATAAGACATTTAGAACTTTGTCTGTTGAAACAGGAAGCCAGGCAACCAGTGGACATTAGATAAGACATTTAGAACTTTGTCTGTTGAAACAGGAAGCCAGGCAACCAGTGGGCATTAGAAGAAGCAAAACGGAACTTATTGCACCACTACCTGGTGGTCGGTGTCACGGAGGAGATGAAGGATTTTCTAGCAGTGCTTGAAGCCACTCTGCCCAGGTTTTTTCGAGGAGCAACAGATCTGTATGAAGAAGGTACTTGTTGGTCTGTTTGTTTGTAAAAATAGCTAGTCCTAGAGAACTGTTTACTGTTTTTGTTGCTTTTTATTCAGCAGGTAGGTGCTAAGGCTACTCGTGTACACTGAAAAATTGCAGACAATATATATATATATATATATCTGAGTTCTGGCACCATGCCGTCTTGACAGATGATAATTTGTTACATTTTGTGTTTAAACAAAGGCGTAATAACTACAGCTAGACCATAGAGGGAGTTGCACCTGTACATAACACACCTGTACATAGCACACCTGTACATAACACACCTGTACATAACACACCTGTACATAACACAAAGCCTGTGCTGAATTGTAGAGACCTTGTGTTGCAGCATGATCTCTCTCTTGGTCTGCCTAGTTTACTCCAAAGGAAAGATAACACCAATACATCTTGAACAAACAAGCTGCTGAAGCTGCTGGATCAGCAAAGCAGTGCTCTGTCTGCCCGTGGGATCTTTGGTCCTAGGCCAGTTGCCAACCAAGACTTAGAGCCTGGTTTGCTCTGCCATGACATTTAGTCAATTGCTTGAATTCCTTGCACTAGGATAAGGCTTTTACCCTCCCAGTTGTGCTTCTCCGCCTGAAGCCCTTGACATTTCTTCTTCTTCTTTCATTCGCTTGAAATATGTCTATAACTGCAATGCTGTCTTTTGTATGAATTGAACTGTCTTTTTCAGTCCACACAGCAGTCCATAGAGTTTATCTTCCACTGTCGTCTCCTAGGCCAGAAGGTTTGCCTAGATATCTTATATTTTTTGCAGTCTTGGAGTATGTGCTCTGCTGTCTGCGACGCCAATCCACATGTGCACATGGCTGTTTCACCAATCTTGAATTTTGTATACATGTGGTTGCATAATCTATTGTGCCCTGTTCTGAGGCGCAGAATAATGACTTGTTCTGGTCTGTCCATACCCTAACCCTAGCCCTTGACATAATATGGGGGTTAGGATTTGGTGAGTGCTGCCCAAAATTTGGTGCTAACAGAAAGCAGGTAGTACCGTCTATTATCATACAGTAAACACAGTCAAATCTGACTAAGATCTGACACTCATCATAAAGCAAAGCAAAGAAATGAATCCTTGAAGCTGAAATATACAACACACACATATCCACAGTAATTTAAATTGTCTACCATGGTAACAGTATGGTTTTGTGGAAAGAAAGGATACAAACAATGCAATATATATATATATATATATATATATATATATATATATATATATATATATATATATATATATATATATATATATATATATATATGTAATGAACACTAATAGAATGGTCAACAGAGAAACGGAAAGACATATATTTGTGCTTCATATATTATACTAAGGCATTTGATAAAGTAAAACATGATGAACTGATTAAAATGTTGGAAGATATCAACATTGATGGGAATGATTTAAGAATAATAAAGGAATATTTACTGGAGCAAATATTTACTGGAACCTAGTAGCAGCAATTAAAATAGGAAATAAAGAGAGTAGTTACGAACAGATAAAGCTAGGAGTACGACAGGGGTGTGTCTTGTCACCAGATCTCTTCTCCCTTTATAGCGAAGTAATAATGAGGGAGATCAAAGAGAAGCCAGGAATACTTATCGGAGGTTATAATATAAACAATATACGCTATGCAGATGACACAGTATTGGTGGCGGATAAATCAATAGACCTACAACAATTGTTGGACATTGTAGTAACAGAGAGTGCAAGGAAAGGACTCTCCTTGAATATCAAGAAAACAGTAACAATGGTGATAACCAAGAAATCCAAAATGTGACATGGAAATAGAAAGGAACATTCTTAACCAAGTGGATAATTCTAAATACCTAGAATCATTTATAACATCAGATGGAAGATGTACAACAGAGATTAAGAGGGCAGGCAAAAGCCACATTTCAGAAAATGAAGAGTATCTTATGCAATAAGTCACTATCAATGAATGTAAGAAAGAGGGTGCTGAAATGCTATATAGAACCAGTTTCTGGGAAGGTTAACCCGGTCAACAAATGCCCGCAGAAGTTGGATGTGTCGGCTTAACGGCACAAGAACGCAGCTCTGTTGTAAACAGGCACAACGCAGTCACATCCGAAAAAAAAATCCGGATGAACGCAGAAGAAGAAGAAGAAGAACCAGTTTTGCTGTATGGCAGTGAATCTTGGAATGTAAATGAACAAATTAGGCAGAACTTAGAAGCAACAGAAATGTGGTTTTTATGACGAATGTTGCGAATTCCTTGGACTGCCAGAGTAACTAACAACGATTGCCTGAAAGAGGCTAATGAAACTAGAACACTATATACAACAATAAGAAAGAGACAAACAGCTTTCTTTGGTCATGTGATGAGAAGAGAGACATTGGAGAACATTGTGACAACTGGAAAGGTCGAGGGAAAGAGAGGCAATGGCAGACCAAGATAAATTTTGCTGGATGTATTGAGACGGTGGCATGGAGGAATATCATCAGCAGATTTGATCCAAAACACCAAAAACCAAGATCGGTGGAGAGCCATGAACGCCTATGCCAGCTGGCAGGGCACTTGATGATGATGATGATGACCACGGTAACTTTAAACCAGACTATCATGTCTGGTTTGTTTACACAACAATGACTTGGTCAAATAAATCGCAACTGCTTCATTAGATCTTAACATTCATCTATATTTGTTTTATAATTGGCTGGGACAGACATCAAATATCTAATTACTATGTATTCCATGCTCGTCTCATATGTTTTGATCATTTTTAACACAAACATCTTTGTTTCAAAATTCCCCAGGAAAGAAGTCCCACTTAAGGAAAACAACGAAGAAGATCCCGACAAAGGCAGAAAGTATTGAAAAGATACATCAGTCAACAATTTGGAAGATGGAGAATGACTTTTACGTGTTTGCTCTTGATCATTTCCATTACATAAAACATCAGACGTTTGAACTTGTGGATGGGAAAATTGTGGACAAGGAATGGAAGTTTCTATTCGAGAAAATGTGGCCAAGATAGTATCATAAAACTATGATATTATACATACTATAATGGTAAAATCTAATCCTTGTTTTGTGTAACAGGGTTTAGGTGATGTGAAAATTTTTAGGTGAAGTTATTGGCAATATGCACTTGTGAGTTTGTGTTTAGTAGGCATTAAAGAAAGATATTTTAGCTGATATTAAAAATAAAGATATTTTAGCTGATATTAAACAGAAAGATATATTAGCTTACATTAAATAGAAATATTAGTAGACATTAAACAGAAATATGTTAGCAGACATTAAACAGAAAGATATATTAGCTTATATTCGACAGAAAGATATTTTAGCAGACATTAAACATTAGACAGAAAGATATTTTAGCTTACATTAGACAAAAAGTATTTTAGCAGACATCAAATAGAAAGATATATTAGCAAACATTAAACAGAAAAATATTTTAGCAGACATTTAAACAGAAAGATATATCAGCTTACATTAAATAGACAGATATAGTGTAGTTCTTCTTCTGCGTTCATCTGGAGAGTTTTTTTTCGAACGTGATTATGTTGTGCCTGTTTACAGCAGAGCTGCATTCTTGCGCCGTTAGGCCGACACATCCGACTTCTGCAGGCATTTGTTGACCTGGCTAACCTTCCCGGCAGTGTAGTTCAGGATCTGTGGTAGCGTAGTGGCTAGCAGGCTTGCCCATTGACCCCGTATTTATGTTTCAGGTTTTTTTTTTCCACATAAGGGCCTTGATTTCTGGGTCGACCCAGCCTAAAATATGAGAAGTAAAGGTCAAGGTCTCATTGACACGCCAGATGGCACATTGGGCATAAGTTGCTGGACCCATATTTTTGATAGACAAATATGCACTCGTGGGTGTTCTGGCACCTGGCAATGTTCTTCTAAGTACAGGCTCAGCATTTGTTTTTTTTTAAAATTTGTTTCTTTGCGTTCACTGGCTTTGAATTCAAGCTTAGCCCAGACATGTGCTACTCCTTCTAATGCATTGAACTGCTTTTTGCATGTGGATTAGCATTTCCTGTTACCAGTGTCCCTCGCCATCAGGCGTACCCACTCCTTCTTCTGATGTACTTGTAATTTACATCCCCAAGTCAAGCAAGAGAAGCCAACATTTTAGTCCTAACTTATCGGTGTAGTGGTTGAACCTGCTTCCTCAACATCAGCTCACCAGAAGTTTGAGCGTGCGTGCACTTATCCTTGAGACCATGCTGTTTATCACATAACCCATCAAGTGTTGATCTATCTACACAAAGATGAGACTTCTTGAAGGCATGAAAAAGGGTCATTTATTGTTGTTGGTTATTTATGTCCTGAAAAACCTAACATGACCTAGATGTAGACATGACTCTGTTTGTGCAGTATGAAACAAAGTATGTTCAGATCCTGAGGTAAAAACATAAACAAAAACTCATTTACTATGCATATACTCTCGTCACGTGACGCGACGAGAATTAGCAGTGGTTCGAATCGCAAAAAAGTGACTTATGAGAGTATGGAGTCGGTCGCTCAGAAAGTCGTGGCGTGCTGATGAGCGTAATCTAGCCTAGGAATCAACATACAGCTGAAAGATGCTGGTGTTGACCGCAATATCCTGAAACAGGATGGAAACGCGGGGGGGGGGGGGGGGGAAAAAAAAAAAAGTAAAATGACAGGCTAGGTGAGATTTAAAAAAAAACTGGCGTGCTAGCGAAGTTGATAGGGACTGCGCTGATAATGTCATGAGCAGGGTCAGATATAGGTTTGATGCCTGGGCTCATTACCTGCTAAAGTGAGGGAAAGACTGGCCGTCTGTACCTCCTTGTGGTCAGGTCTGCAAAATGTGATGGTGCAGTCACATCACCAACACACCATAGCAGGAAACTGCTGCACTTCAAAAAGAAAAGGTGAATAGAAAACAGATAATTTTGATGATAAACCTTATTTGTGAGGGGGTGCAAGGTATATCTTAAAAACATAAGAAAATACATGATAAGGATGAGGAAAGTAAGAATAAATACATGAAATCACATCACTCAGGTGTGACATGTCAGTTACAACAGCTTTTGTCAAGAACACTGTTTACTTGGGCTTATAAAACATAATATATCAACATTAAGCACAAACAGTAAATAAGAGACTTCTTTTTTGTGATCGCTCGCTTTGAACAGATCCATTTGTAGCAGTGGTGGACTGAATTTTGTGTGTGGATTTGCTTTCCCTATTAACAGTGTCCCTCGCCATCAGGCAAACCCACTCCTATTTCAGAGGTACTTGTAATTTACGTCCCCAATTCAAAGATGACAGGTCAACATTTTAGTCCAGCTGTCCGGTGTAGGGGTTGAACCGCATACCTCGACATCAGCACAACGGATGTTTAAGAACACTCGCTCTTACCCATTTGACCACTTTGACCTGCGAGTCCTTATTCCTCTTCCTTTTCCGTGACACCTGATAAAGATGTCATAATTTAAATCAAAAAATTTGCATTTATACTGTGTTTGTTATATTGGGGCTATATTTGCCAGGTTCGTATAGTCATCTTTTCATCCTGTATGGCATTGATCTCTGGCCCATTCATTGCACTGCCGTGTCCGCCAACCGATTGGCTCCACCATTACCTTTTACGCCCTGTACCTAGATGAATGGTTAAGTTAGCTGCATATCATTTACAGGATGTGGAAGTCGACCCCATAATTTTTTGGCTGTTCGTGATTCCTGGGCAAGTTTATGTTCAATATAGGTGAATGTTAGCTTGACTAATTGTGATCTTACAAGCAGTAGCCGACTATTTCCTGAAGCAAGTTGAGATTGGCTGCAACTATGTCAGTAAAAACATCGATTGTGTGGAAAAATGAGACAGATCGCATAAAAAGGGTGGAAATTATTCTTTCTAACATCACAGCTCATCCATGACAAGGTTTTCTGAGAGATTTCTTGTGAAAACATTTCTGAGAGATTTCACTTGAAAACATTTCTGAGAGATTTCTCATGAAAACATTTCTGAGAGATTTCTCATGAAAACCGCCTTTCGTTTAATATTATGATCATGTGATTAAATAAAAAAACGCCAGTGCTTCCATTTATGTCATTTTTAAAGATTAATGTGTTTTTTTAAATGCATGTGATAACTGAATACCTCCATTATTGCATGTATTAATAAAATCATGTCATGTGTCGGTGATTGGATTATCATGGTTTGGAGTCTACATCATGTGCTTATGATTCCCCTGTAATTGTTTTTGATATTCTTTCTTCTTCTTCTTACTGACTCTCACAGAGCGTGTTGAGAATGGTGAAGACAGACATGATGAGAAGGGTAAAGACAGACATGATGAGAAGGGTAAAGACAGGCATGATAAGGGTAAAGACAGACATGATGAGAAGGGTAAAGACAGGCATGATGAGAAGGGTAAAGACAGGCATGATAAGTGTACAGACAGACATGATGAGAAGGGTAAAGACAGACATGATGAGAAGGGTAAAGACAGGCATGATGAGAAGGGTAAAGACAGGCATGATGAGAAGGGGTAAGACAGGCATGATGAGAAGGGTAAAGACAGGCATGATGAGAAGGGGTAAGACAGGCATGATGAGAAGGGTAAAGACAGGCATGATGAGAAGGGTAAAGACAGGCATGATGAGAAGGGTAAAGACAGGCATGATGAGAAGGGGTAAGACAGGCATGATGAGAAGGGTAAAGACAGACATGATGAGAAGGGTAAAGACAGGCATGATGAGAAGGGTAAAGACGGACATGATGAGAAGGGTAAAGACAGACATGATGAGAAGGGTAAAGACAGGCATGATAAGGGTAAAGACAGACATGATGAGAAGGGTAAAGACAGACATGATGAGAAGGGTAAAGACGGACATGATGAGAAGGGTAAAGACAGACATGATGAGAAGGGTAAAGACAGACATGATGAGAAGGGTAAAGACAGACATGATGAGAAGGGTAAAGACAGACATGATGAGAAGGGTAAAGACAGGCATGATGAGAAGGGTAAAGACAGACATGATGAGAAGGGTAAAGACAGACATGATGAGAAGGGTAAAGACAGACATGATGAGAAGGGTAAAGACAGACATGATGAGAAGGGTAAAGAAAGACATGATGAGAAGGGTAAAGACAGACATGATGAGAAGGGTAAAGACGGACATGATGAGAAGGGTAAAGACGGACATGATGAGAAGGGTAAAGACAGGCATGATGAGAAGGGTAAAGACAGACATGAGAAGGGTAAAGACAGACATGATGAGAAGGGTAAAGACAGACATGATGAGAAGGGTAAAGACAGGCATGATGAGAAGGGTAAAGACAGACATGATGAGAAGGGTAAAGACAGACATGATGAGAAGGGTAAAGACAGGCATGATGAGAAGGGTAAAGACAGGTATGATAAGTGTACAGACAGACATGATGAGAAGGGTAAAGACAGACATGATGAGAAGGGTAAAGACAGACATGATGAGAAGGGTAAAGACAGACATGATGAGAAGGGTAAAGACAGACATGATGAGAAGGGTAAAGACAGACATGATGAGAAGGGTAAAGACAGGCATGATGAGAAGGGTAAAGACAGGCATGATAAGTGTACAGACAGACATGATGAGAAGGGTAAAGACAGACATGATGAGAAGGGTAAAGACAGGCATGATGAGAAGGGTAAAGACAGACATGATGAGAAGGGGTAAGACAGACATGATGAGAAGGGTAAAGACAGGCATGATGAGAAGGGTAAAGACAGGCATGATAAGTGTACAGACAGACATGATGAGAAGGGTAAAGACAGACATGATGAGAAGGGTAAAGACAGGCATGATGAGAAGGGTAAAGACAGGCATGATGAGAAGGGGTAAGACAGACATGATGAGAAGGGGTAAGACAGGCATGATGAGAAGGGTAAAGACAGGCATGATGAGAAGGGGTAAGACAGGCATGATGAGAAGGGTAAAGACAGGCATGATGAGAAGGGTAAAGACAGGCATGATGAGAAGGGTAAAGACAGGCATGATGAGAAGGGGTAAGACAGGCATGATGAGAAGGGTAAAGACAGACATGATGAGAAGGGTAAAGACAGGCATGATGAGAAGGGTAAAGACGGACATGATGAGAAGGGTAAAGACAGACATGATGAGAAGGGTAAAGACAGGCATGATAAGGGTAAAGACAGACATGATGAGAAGGGTAAAGACAGACATGATGAGAAGGGTAAAGACGGACATGATGAGAAGGGTAAAGACAGACATGATGAGAAGGGTAAAGACAGACATGATGAGAAGGGTAAAGACAGACATGATGAGAAGGGGTAAGACAGACATGATGAGAAGGGGTAAGACAGGCATGATGAGAAGGGTAAAGACAGGCATGATGAGAAGGGGTAAGACAGGCATGATGAGAAGGGTAAAGACAGGCATGATGAGAAGGGTAAAGACAGGCATGATGAGAAGGGTAAAGACAGGCATGATGAGAAGGGGTAAGACAGGCATGATGAGAAGGGTAAAGACGGACATGATGAGAAGGGTAAAGACGGACATGATGAGAAGGGTAAAGACAGGCATGATGAGAAGGGTAAAGACAGACATGAGAAGGGTAAAGACAGACATGATGAGAAGGGTAAAAACGGACATGATGAGAAGGGTAAAGACGGACATGATGAGAAGGGTAAAGACAGACATGATGAGAAGGTAAAGACAGACATGATGAGAAGGGTAAAGACAGACATGATGAGAAGGGTAAAGACAGACATGATGATAAGGGTAAAGACAGGCATGATGAGAAGGGTAAAGACAGACATGATGAGAAGGGTAAAGACAGACATGATGAGAAGGGTAAAGACAGACATGATGAGAAGGGTAAAGAAAGACATGATGAGAAGGGTAAAGACAGACATGATGAGAAGGGTAAAGACGGACATGATGAGAAGGGTAAAGACTGGCATGATAAGGGTAAGACGGACATGATGAGAAGGGTAAAGACAGGCATGATGAGAAGGGTTAAGACAGGGTAAAGACAGACATGATGAGAAGGGTAAAGACAGACATGATGATAAGGGTAAGACAGACATGATGAGAAGGGTAAAGACAGACATGATGATAAGGGTAAAGACAGACATGATGAGAAGGGTAAAGACAGACATGATGAGAAGGGTAAAGACAGACATGATGATAAGGGTAAAGACAGACATGATGAGAAGGGTAAAGACAGACATGATGATAAGGGTAAAGACAGACATGATGAGAAGGGTAAAGACAGACATGATGATAAGGGTAAAGACAGACATGATGAGAAGGGTAAAGACAGACATGATGAGAAGGGTAAAGACAGACATGATGATAAGGGTAAAGACAGACATGATGAGAAGGGTAAAGACAGACATGATGAGAAGGGTAAAGACAGACATGATGAGAAGGGTAAAGACAGACATGATGAAAAGGGTAAAGACAGGTAAGATGAGGGTGAAGACAGACATGATAAAGAAGGGTGAAAACAGACATGATGAGAAGGGAAAGGGGCTGCATGATCTTGAGGTATGGTGTCTGCCTCGAGTGCTGGAGGTCCCGGGTTCAAGCCCCAGTGATGACTGGGATTCTTTCATGTGGACTTCTAGTAATAAAATTTCCCCTGGTCTCTGGGTAGTGAGATCGGACGCCCGTGTGTTTTGTTACGCATGTAAAATATCCCATGGCAGTTGGAAATCGAAACATAGCAGCCTACCGGCGCTGCCCGGGTAAAATTTTGAGTTAAAAATCTACCCAAAGTATTTTCAGGATCCTCGCCAGTGCTACGGAGTTCGTGCACTGAGCTGAGTTTCTCCAGACTCAGATTTGAGTTAGGAGGAAAACTGAGCACTTATGGGTTACACTCGTGTGCCATGATGTTGTTAAGACAGGCATGATGAGAAGGATAAAGACAGGCATGATGAGAAGGGAGAAGACAGGCATGCTTTGTGCAGAGTGGCATGCTTCAGTGAAAAAAATCAAAGATATGAAGCATCGCTGGATCTTGTCCTCAGGACATGCTGGTGTGCTGGGAAACAAACAGGAGGACAGATTGGCTGGGTCTGCACTCCTGGGTAGGGTAATAGTGCGTGATACAGCAGACCTGGTCATAGCTCTTTGGGATCCTGTGAATAGTGTGGAGCAACAGATAAATCATCATCGCCTGGAGAGAGTGGTTCGACAGCGAGTGACCAGAGGATATTTCACTGGCTGTTGGAGTGTGTATGGGATTGCCCTGAGTGCTGTGATGTCGGTTCTTGACTTAACTCTTCTTCTTTTGTCCGACTGTTTTTGCTGCTTAGCGTCACATAGAGGCGGCATATGCAAGTTTTGATTATCACTTTTTAAAAAATCTTGTTGCTTGTCTCTCTATGGTTTGTTGATTCTTTTATCATAATTTGACTACGTTAATTATTTTATGTCTTATTTTGATGATTGTCACTTATGTTGATGTCAGTGGAAATACTGTCACATGATTGTCAGGTTACATGTTGATATGAATGTCTTAGGTTGATTGTCAAGTCATTTGTTGATTGTCATGTCATACATATATTGATGGTTGTATGTCACATGTTGATGGTTGCCCTGTCTTATGTCATATGTGATTATTATGGCATATATTGATGATTGTCACAGTTTATGTTAATGATTGTTGTGTCATGTGATGTTGATTCTTATTTTCATGATTGTCACATCATGTGTTGTTGCTACATAATGTTTTAATGATTGTCATGTGTTGAGGATTGTCACATGTTGAGGATTGTCACATGTTGATGATGGTCACATGTGTTGATGATTGTTGTGTGTTGATGATTGCCACATCATGTGTTGATGATGGTTACATCACGTGTTGATGATTGTCACATCATGTTTTTATGATTATCATGTGTTGATGATTGTCACATCACTTGTTGATGATTGTTGTGTTTTTGATGATTGTTGTGTGTTGATGATTGTCACATCACTTGTTGATGATTGTTGTGTTTTTGATGATTGTCACATCACTTGTTGATGATTGTTGTGTTTTTGATGATTGTTGTGCGTTGATGATTGTCACATCACTTGATAATTGTTGTGTGATGAGGAGTGTGTTGTATTGATGAGTGTGTTGATGATTGTTGTGTGTTGATGATTGTCACATCACTTGTTGATGATTGTTGAGTGTTGTGTGTTGATGATTGTCACATCACTTGTTGATGATTGTTGAGTGGTGTGTGTTGATGATTGTCACATCACTTATTGATGATTGTTGAGTGTTGATGATTGTCACATCACTTGTTGATGATTGTTGTGTGTTGATGATTGTCACATCACTTGTTGATGATTGTTGTGTGTTGATGATTGTCACATCACTTGTTGATGATTGTTGAGTGTTGATGATTGTCACATCACTTGTTGATTATTGTTGTGTGTTGATGATTGCCACATCATGTTTTGATGATGGTCACATCATGTGTTGATGATTGCCACATCATGTTTTAATGATTGTCATGTGTTGATGATTGTCACATCATTTGTTAATGATTGTCACATCATGTGCTGATGACTGTCACATCACGTGGTAATGATTGTCAGGCCATTTGATGATTATAACATCATATGTTAATAATTGTCATTTGATAATTCATGCATTTATGCTAATAAAATTGTAATTGGTACATCTATAAAATATAGTTGGCACCAGCAATGTTCATAAAGAGACAATTATTTTAACAATGTGATCTTTCTTATGTTCAGTGATTTCCATTTTATAGAACGCACAAATCAAATATACATTCAAGTACCATCTGCACAGTGGTGATTGGCCGCATGAGTTCATGCGCTTTCTTGCTTTGATTTTGCACTGTGACAGATTGATTGCAACCTGTGTGTTCACATCTCTTGGTGAATCAACTGTACCAGGCTTGGTGCAAAGATTCATAAGCTGTTGCCTTCACAGAATAGGACAACAAAGGCATGACAGAATCACTAATGTGGTGTTTAGGGATAGAAGTAGACACATTCAAGGGAATCGGGGACAGAATCGCTAATGTGGTGTTTAGAGGTAGAAGTAGACACATTCAAGGGAATCGTGGACAGAATCACTAATGTGGTGTTTAGAGGTAGAAGTAGATACATTCAAGGGAATCGGAGACAGAATCGCTTATGTGGTGTTTAGAGTTAGAAGTAGATACATTCAAGGGAATCGGAGACAGAATCGCTTATGTGGTGTTTAGAGTTAGAAGTAGATACATTCAAGGGAATCATGACAGATTCACTAATCTGGTGTTTAGAAGTAGAATTAAACATATTCAAGGGAATCATGACAGAATCACTAATGTGGTGTTTAGAGGTAGAAGTAGTCAAATTCAAGGGAATCATGACAGATTCACTAATGTGGTGTTCAGAGGTAGAAGTAGTCACATTAAAGGGAATCATGACAGAATCACTAATGTGGTGTTTAGAGATAGAAGTAGACAAATTCAAGGGAATCATGACAAAATCGCTAATGTGGTGTTTAGGGGTAGAACTGTACACATTCAATGGAATCGGGTGAGAAAAGATGCTAGAGCTGGATTGGACACATTGAGAAAACCTGATAGTGTAACTAAAGTCTCTTCTCTGGAATCATTAGAGCAAAAAAAATAGAGGGAGATCTAAAACACATGGAGAAGAGAATTAGAGACAGACAAATAATATTGGGAGGACACAGAGAGAGTTTCAGGAGAATTAGAGATAGACAAATAATATTGGGAGGACATGGAGAGAGCTTCAGAAGAATTAGAGACAGACAAATAATATTGGGAGGACACAGAGAGAGCTTCAGGGGAATTAGAGACAGACAAATAATATTGGGAGGACACGGAGAGAGCTTCAGAAGAATTAGAGACAGACAAATAATATTGGGAGGACATGGAGAGATCTTCATGAGAATTAGAGACAGACAAATAATATTGGGAGGACACGGAGAGAGCTTCAGGAGAATTAGAGACAGACAAATAATATTGGGAGGACATGGAGAGATCTTCATGAGAATTAGAGACAGACAAATAATATTGGGAGGACACGGAGAGAGCTTCAGGAGAATTAGAGACAGACAAATAATATTGGGAGGACACAGAGAGAGCTTCAGGAGAATTAAAGACAGACAAATAATATTGGGAGGACACGGAGAGAGCTTCAGGAGAATTAGAGACAGACAAATAATATTGGGAGGACACAGAGAAAGCTTCAGGCGAATTAGAGACAGACAAATAATATTGGGAGGACACAGAGAGAGCTTCAGGAGAATTAGAGACAGACAAATAATATTGGGAGGACACAGAGAGAGCTTCAGGAGAATTAGAGACAGACAAATAATATTGGGAGGACACGGAGAGAGCTTCAGGAGAATTAGAGACAGACAAATAATATTGGGAGGACACAGAGAGAGCTTCAGGGGAATTAGAGACAGACAAATAATATTGGGAGGACACGGAGAGAGCTTCAGAAGAATTAGAGACAGACAAATAATATTGGGAGGACACAGAGAGAGCTTCAGGAGAATTAGACACAGACAAATAATATTGGGAGGACACGGAGAGAGCTTCAGGAGAATTAGAGACAGACAAATAATATTGGGAGGACATGGAGAGATCTTCATGAGAATTAGAGACAGACAAATAATATTGGGAGGACACAGAGAGAGCTTCAGGAGAATTAGAGACAGACAAATAATATTGGGAGGACACGGAGAGAGCTTCAGGAGAATTAGAGACAGACAAATAATATTGGGAGGACACGGAGAGAGCTTCAGGAGAATTAGAGACAGACAAATAATATTGGGAGGACATGGAGAGAGCTTCATGAGAATTAGAGACAGACAAATAATATTGGGAGGACACAGAGAGAGCTTCAGGAGAATTAGAGACAGACAAATAATATTGGGAGGACACGGAGAGAGCTTCAGGAGAATTAGAGACAGACAAATAATATTGGGAGGACACGGAGAGAGCTTCAGGAGAATTAGAGACAGACAAATAATATTGGGAGGACATGGAGAGAGCTTCATGAGAATTAGAGACAGACAAATAATATTGGGAGGACATGGAGAGAGCTTCAGGAGATAGTAAACAGCTGTAAAAAGCAAGAGGATTAACTTCATTGCACTGGATGTTTTTCCAAAATGGCTCAGTCTCTTTCCGCAGGGTGCTCTGCTGAAAGCATCGCCCACACCGCACAAACTCCACAGCTCCAGTCATGACCCCTGAAGGATGTAGCCTGGAAATTGAACCCACAACCTTCAGAGTGTGAGGCAGGCTGTTACCACTTCGCCGTGGATACTCCCTCAGGAAATAGTCAAAGACAGGACAGCTTGGCTGGCGTGTGTTGATTGACGGCCTATCTCCAGTGAGGGTTTAAGGGCAGAAGAATCAATTAGACATATTTCTTTTTGTTGATGAAGATGATTTTGTTGCAACATCCAGTCTGATCCTGTCCTTGTTGACTCATTAAATGTACATTATATTTGCCTGTACTCATTGTACCATGTTCAGTAGCTCTCAGCCTTTCTTTCTTCCTTTACCTTCTTTCTTCATTTAACAGCCTTCCTTTTTTCTAATTTCACAGCCTTCATTCTTTCTTCATTTCTTCTTCTTCTGTGTTCATCCGGAGTGTTTTTTTTCTCCAGACATAATTGTATTGTGATGTTTACAGCAGGGGTGAGATACTGTGCCTTTAGGCCGGAACATCTGACTTCAGCTGGCAATTGTTGACCGGGTTAACCTTCCCGGGTGTTTCAAGGGACATTCCACTCTCACTTGGACATTATAGCGCTGTGCCTGTTTACAGCAGAGCTGCTTGCTATACTGCGCCTTTAGGCTGACACATCCGACTTCTGCGGGCATTTGTTGACCGGGTTAACCTTCCTCGGTGTTTCTCCATATAACTGCCTTCCTTCTCTCTTCATTTAATTACCTTTCTTCTTCCTTTCTTTGAAATAGATTTACAGGTATTGATTGTCACTCATAGAAGTAGAGGGGAAAAATGATTACAGGATGCCATGAATGAAGTAAAGATTACAGAATGCCCTGAAAGAAGCACAGATTAAAGGTTGCCCTGAAGTAAGTAAAGATTAAAGGATGCCCTGAAAGAAGTAAAGAATAAAGGATGCCCTGAAAGAAGTATAGATTAAAGGATGCCCTGAAAGAAGTACAGATTAAAGGATACCCCAAAAGAAGATTAAAGGATGCCTCACAAGAAGTAAAGATTAAAGGATGCTGTGAAAGAAGTACAGATTAAAGGATGCCCTGAAAGAAGTACAGATTAAAGGATGCCCTGAAATGAGGAAAGATTAAAGTATGTCCCGAAAGAAGTAAAGATTTAAAAAATTCCCTGAAAGAAGTAAAGATTAAAGGATGCCCTGAAAGAAGTAAAGATTAAAGGATGCCCTGAAAGAAGTAAAGATTTAAAAAATTCCCTGAAAGAAGTAAAGATTAAAGGATGCCCTGAAAGAAGTAAAGATTAAAGAATGTCCCGAAAGAATTCAAGATTAAAGGATGTCCTGAAAGAAGTAAAGATTAAAGGATGCCATTTTTTTTGCATATCCTATTTACAGAACACTGCAATCAACACCATAATTTTTCAGCTGCTGTTGATGTCTTGGCAAGTTTTACGTTCAGTAGTTTGCCATTACTTTATGAACGACCGGCTTACATACTCTTCCGTAAGAAACCACTGTGACGTGATCCGCTGCTGAATCTTGCGCAGCTGTGTTTTGTACGTGATATACAGGATTACGAACAGTGTCCTTACACCCTTCGCCAGGGAGACTAGCAAAGGATGCCCTAGGCAACATAAAAATGGAAAGCTATCATGTGGCCACATCAGGATCCAAATCAGCTGCCAGCAAATGACAGCAGCTCACTGAAGAAACTAATCAGCTGCCAGCAAATGACAGCACCTCACTGAAGAAACAAATCAGCTGCCTGTACAAGACAGCACCTCACTGAAGAACAAATCAGCTGCCTGTACAAGACAGCACCTCACTGAAGAACAAATCAGCTGCCAGCAAATGACAACACCTCACTGAAGAAACAAATCAGCTGCCTGTACAAGACAGCACCTCACTGAAGAACAAATCAGCTGCCTGTACAAGACAGCACCTCACTGAAGAAACAAATCAGCTGCCAGCAAATGACAGCACCTCACTGAAGAAACAAATCAGCTGCCTGTACAAGACAACACCTCACTGAAGAAACAAATCAGCTGCCTGTAAGTGACAGCACCTCACTGAAGAAACAAAACAGTTGCCTGTAAAAGACAGCACCTCACTGAAGAAACAAATCAGCTGCCTGTAAGTGACAGCACCTCACTGAAGAAACAAATCAGTTGCCTGTAAAAGACAGCACCTCACTGAAGGAACAAGTCAATAGCCTGTAAAAGACAGCACCTCTCTGAAGAAACAAGTCAATAGCCTGTAAAAGACAGCACCTCTCTGAAGAAACAAGTCACTAGCCTGTAAAAGACAGCACTTCATTGAAGAAACAAATCAGCTGCCTGTAAATGGCAGCACCTCACTGAAGAAACAAATCAGTTTATTTCTTATCAACTTCAATGACCTCAAGGATTCCCCAGTAATTTATCTCTCGTTTTTGTGTATTTCTTCTTTCACTAATTCATTCAAACTTACTGTTTCCTTCTTTCATTCAGACTCATCACCATTGATTTTTCTGATACATTCATTCACAATCACCATTTCTTGTTTTGATTCACTCATTCATTCACACTTAACATTTCTTTCCTGTATTAATTCACACTTACCATCTATTTCTTTGATTGATTCATTTACTATAAGAATTTATTTCTGTGACTCATTCATTCACTTACCATTTCTTTCTTTCTTTCACAATCACCATTTCTTGTGGTGTCATTCACATTTACTATTTCACTCTTGGATTCATTCACACCTACCATTTATTTCTTAGATTCATTCACACAAACCATTTCTTTCTTTCATTGATGAACTCACTTTTGCCATTGATTCTTTGATTTATTCATTTACACTTACCATTTTTCTATTGGATTAATTCATATTTACCATTTCTTTCTTTCATTCTTTCACAATCACTTTTTCTTGTTTTGATTCATTCACTCATCATATCTTTCTTTGATTCATTCATTCGCATTCACCATATTTGTCTTTGATTCATTCATTCATTCACATTCACCATATTTTTCTTTGATTAATTCATTCACGTGCATCATATCTTTCTTCGAGTCATTCATCCAAACCTACTATCTCTTTTTTCGATTCATTCACACACACTTGCCAGTCCTGTCTTCAATAAATTAATTAATTCATTTACCATTTCTTTCATCGATTCAATCACACTTACCATTTCTTTCTGTCTCTCATGAAAGTAACAATAACAATGATCTATATTAGAAGCATGGCATACTGTATTTCTCAATGACGGACGTTCAACCACAACATTTAAGAACAATTGAAATATATTTTAACAATTTGTAACAATGCAGACATAAAATAAACAAAACACACGTGCAACATTCACAGCTACAACAACAAATACAATATAATTATTCAACAATGCAGAAAGTACATACCAGGCCCCGGTGTTACAAGCAGATAAAAAATACCAAGTATACAAGGCTTCAACCAGCCCAGATATATATTTAAAAAAGTAATCTTTTACACACCTCAAGATGGACTGAGTATATGATGCCAACCTCATCTATTAGACCAAATGACACTGGAGGTTTGATTTGGTCAATATATATGGTCATTTTTTTGTTGTTGTTGAGCATATCCTTTACAGGACTTAGCTGTCAACAGTAGCATCTTTCAGCTGTATGTTGATCTCTTGGCAAGATTACGCTCAGTAGTTTGCCATTGCTTTCTGAGCGGCCGGCTCAGTATCCCGCAAGTCACGAGCGGGAGTCGAACCGCCTCAGCTCTCGCTCCGCTACGAGACTCTGCGTGATAAACGGGATTACAGAGAGAAAGTGTTGTAACCCCACAGCCAGAGAGACCGGCATTTGGTCATTAGGAAGAACAAAATACCACAATGTAATATACAGGTAAATAGGAATATTCTTAAACAAGTGAATAGGTACAATTATCTCAGAACAGTAATAACATCTGATGGGAGATGCCTTGAAGAGATTAGAACAATAATCGCCATGGCAAAAGTAGTCTTTTCAAGACGAAAAACATTCTGACCAATAAAAGATGTCAGTTGCTACGATAAAAAGTGTTGAGGTGCAACATAGAACCTGTACTTTTATATGGATGTGAAACTTGGACAATGTGCAGTCAAGCTGAAAAACATCTGATGGCTGCAGAAATGTGGTTTCTGAGGAGAATGCAAAGAATACCATGGACAGCCAGAAAAAACAACGACCAAGTCCTACAAGAATCAAATGAAAATCGTAAACTGATCAGAGGAATTAGACGTAGACAGTCAAAATTGTTTGGACATGTTAAGAAGAAGAAATAAATTGGAGAACTCGGTGTCAAGTGGCAAGATTGAGGGGAAGAGAACAAGGGGAAGACGGAAGTAAATACCTGGATGGCTTGACCACACGGCATGGTCGAGACAGGAACACAGAGCTGATCCACGACTGTGGTGATCGAGGGAAATGATGAATCATGACCGCCCACGCTTATCAACATGGCACATGATGGATGGATGGAGTTGGTCAACATCACAAGGCTCCCTTTTTACTTTGAAAGACATTTCCTGGTATTCATTTTAGGCTGGTTTTGTGTGTGCGCGCGTGTGTGCTTGCATGCGTGTGTGCACATGTGCGTGCTCGCAATTGTTGGCTTTGAATTCAAGCTTAGTCTATACATGCGCTACAACTTCTTGTGCACTAGGCTGATTTTTGTGTGTCCCTCACTATCAGGCAAACCCACTCCGACTTCTGGGGTACTTGTAATGTACACCCCCAACATGGCTGAATGGATAACAACACTCGCTCTTAACTTCTGATATGCTTTTGCTGAAGTAGCAAGTTCAACCCCTACACTTGTCAGTTGGACTCAAATGTTGACTTCTCATCCTTGAATTGTTGACGTACATTAGAAGTATCTGAGAAGTTATAACTGATTCACCTGATGGCGAGGGACACTGGTAATAAGAAAAGCTACTCCCAAGTAGTAACACAAGTATGGCCTAGGCACAAAGCGAAAACAGAATTTACAAGAACTACCCTGTAATCAGCAAAGATACAAGCGCAGGAAGGAAAAAGACAGTTGTTATGAATGTCTAAAACATCTCACATACCCGTCCCCCTCACATATTAAAAGAAAACAATTCCTGGAAGGGACAGATTCAAATCCTGGTCGGTAACTACATGTACAATTGTTACGCTGTCTATTGCATCTCTAGTCTTTTCTTCTTTCCTCTGCTTCTGTGAGTGTCAAACAATACATGCATGGTTATTTATGAACATTACAATGTAGTACAAGCAGACATGGTGACAGCTGGAGACATCTGCAACGACAGCTCTTTTTATTTGTAAAACACAAAATTATTGCTCTTTTCATTGGAAAAATAAAATGACAGCTTTTGTTTGGATACTCAATCATCACAATGGGAGTTTGGTGGCGCAGTGGACGGTTGGCTGGCCGGCCAACCCAGAGGCCATGTCTTCATACCCCCCTTGAAGCGATATTTAAACAAAAACCTGATATGGACTCCCAAGCCGACCCATCCAAATATCGGTACCAGGACATGCTGTGGGAAGTAGAGGCGGGCAGTGTCACACTATCACATCACCCACCCAGCGCCGATTGTACCAGGACATGCTGTGGGAAGTAGAGACGGGCAGTGTCACACTATCACATCACCCACCCAGGGCTGATTGTACCAGGACATGCTGTGGGAAGTAGAGGCGGGCAGTGTCACACTATCACATCACCCACCCAGGGCTGATTGTACCAGGACATGCTGTGGGAAGTAGAGGCGGGCAGTGTCACACTATCACATCACCCACCCAGCGCTGATTGATCTATACAAATATAGGTTAGCACCATATACCCAATACACCACACAGCGTGGAAGAAAGTCCTTGACTTCTTACATCCACGCAATCCTTGATTGTTTTTTATTTTAAATCAACACAGAATTACATCATCATCTCATCTTGTTCCTCTTGTACCTTGCAGTGTCGAGGTGAAGCATAAACAGTGGGAGAGTGCCCATTTATGGGCTTCATACTCGTATTTTGAAACATAAGTCACAAACAATATGTTGCACAATTTATTGCCGGGCATATTTACTGCATCTTGTCATGGACCCGTGTATGAGCTTCATATACCAAGATTCCCATGGATTCTGTTATTTTCTCTGTCCATCCTCTTCTTGTGGTTCCATTTGGAGAAAACATTTTTTTTTTTTCAATGGAAAATAAAATGCAATGAATGAATCACCAAAAAAACGAGAAGTAAATTGTGAGCTTTACTAGAACACGGTCACAAGTAACAAAATGGACATTGCGGCTAAAGCCTTTATCAGCACAGAACAAACATAATCCGACACACAACTACATGAAAAAACACTACATGAAAATATTAAGGTTACTTATCTGTATCCTTGTTTGGCTTAATACATCTTGATGCGGACCGACCCATTTTTTGGTGATTCATTCTTCCATTTGGACTGTACATCACTGCATGTGTGTGGTATATTGCTTATTGTGGTATAGTATCAGTCTGGTTATGTGGCCAAACCCATTTCACTTGCTGAACTACAGCCGGCCTTAATAATGGGGATCACAAATGTCCACAGGAACTAGAGGGACTTATAGTCTTTACAAATACAGGTCTAGCATCATATACCCAATGTATCTTAACACGTGAAATAGGGTCCTTTACCTAACATGTTAAATAGGGTCCTTTACTTAACACGTGAAATAAGGTCCTTTACTTAACACGTGAAATAGGTTCTGTAACATGTGAAATGGTGTCCTTTACTTAATACGTGAAATGGGGTCCTTAACAAGAGTCAACAAATATTTAACTTCAGAATCCAAACAATAAACATGTGTATACTTATTTTTAAAATGCTCTGACTGCTATACAAATGTGATCTGTTAACCAACAGAAAGATGTGAACATTGTTTTCTGTTATACACAAGACTCGACAAATCTCATGGCTAATCACAGAACGACCATGGGTCTAGAGGAATTGTCACAGAGTTGGTATCCTGTTGATATTGTTATCATGGTGTCTTTGTCACAAGAGTTGGTATCCTGTTGATATTGTTAACATGATGTCTTGTCACAAGAGTTGGTATCCTGTTGATATTGTTATCATGGTGTCTTTGTCACAGAGTTGGTATCCTGTTGATATTGTTATCATGGTGTCTTTGTCACAAGAGTTGGTATTTTGTTGATATTGTTAACATGGTGTCTTTGTCACAAGAGTTGGTATCCTGTTGATATTGTTATCATGGTGTCTTTGTCACAAGAGTTGGTATCCTGTTGATATTGTTATCATGGTGTCTTTGTCACAAGAGTTGGTATCTTGTTGATATTGTTATCATGGTGTCTTTGTCACAAGAGTTGGTATCCTGTTGATATTGTTATTATGGTGTCTTTGTCACAAGAGTTGGTATCCTGTTGATATTGTTATCATGGTGTCTTTGTCACAAGAGTTGGTATCCTGTTGATATTGTTATCATGGTGTCTTTGTCACAAGAGTTGGTATCCTGTTGATATTATTAACATGGTGTCTTTGTCACAAAGTTGGTATCCTGTTGATATTGTTAACATGGTGTCATTGTCACAGAGTTGGTATCCTGTTGATATTGTTATCATGGTGTCTTTGTCACAGAGTTGGTATCCTGTTGATATTGTTAACATGGTGTCATTGTCACAGAATTGGTATCCTGTTGATATGTTAACATGGTGTCATTGTCACAGAATTGGTATCCTGTTGATATTGTTATGGTGTCTTTGTCACAAGAGTTGGTATCCTGTTGATATTGTTATCACGGTGTCAATGTCACCGAGGTGGTATCCTGTTGATATTGTTATCATGGTGTCATTGTCACAGTTGGTATCCTGTTGATATTGTTATCATGGTGTCATTGTCAAAGAGTTGGTATCCTGTTGATATTGTTATCATGGTGTCATTGTCACAGAGTTGGTATCCTGTTGATATTGTTATCATCATGTCATTGTCACCAAGGTGGTATCCTGTTGATATTGTTATCATGGTGTCATTGTCACAGAGTTGGTATCCTGTTGATAGTTATCATGGTGTCATTGTCACAGAGTTGTTGGTATCCTGTTGATGTTAACATGGTGTCATGTCACAGAGTTGGTATCCTGTTTATATTGTTATTATGGTGTCATTGTCACCAAGGTAGTATCCTGTTGATATTGTATCATGGTGTCATTGTCACAGAGTTGTTGGCATCCTGTTGATATTGTTATCATGTCATCGTCACAGAGTTGGTATCCTGTTGATATTGTTATCATGGTATTATTGTCACCAAGGTGGTATCTGTTGATATTGTCATCATGGTGTTATTGTCACAGAGTTGGTATCCTGTTGATATTGTTACCATGGTGTCTTTGTCACAAGAGTTGGTATCCTGTTGATATTGTTATCATGGTGTCTTTGTCACAAGAGTTGGTATCTTGTTGATATTGTTATCATGGTGTCTTTTTCACAAGAGTTGGTATCCTGTTGATATTGTTATTATGGTGTCTTTGTCACAAGAGTCGGTATCCTGGTGATATTGTTATCATGGTGTCTTTGTCACAAGAGTTGGTATCCTGTTGATATTGTTATCAAGGTGTCTTTGTCACAAGAGTTGGTATCCTGTTGATATTGTTATCATGGTGTCTTTGTCACAAGAGTTGGTATCCTGTTGATATTATTAACATGGTGTCTTTGTCACAGAGTTGGCATCCTGTTGATATTGTTAACATGGTGTCATTGTCACAGAGTTGGTATCCTGTGGATATTGTTATCATGGTGTCTTTGTCACAGAGTTGGTATCCTGTTGATATTGTTAACATGGTGTCATTGTCACAGAATTGGTATCCTGTTGATATTGTTGTTATAGTGTCTTTGTCACAAGAGTTGGTATCATGTTGATATTGTTATCATGGTGTCAATGTCACCGAGGTGGTATCCTGTTGATATTGTTATCATGGTGTCATTGTCACAGAGTTGGTATCCTGTTGATATTGTATCATGGTGTCATTGTCACAAGAGTTAGTATCCTGTTGATATTGTTATCATGGTGTCATTGTCACCAAGGTAGTATCCTGTTGATATTGTTATCATGGTGTCATTGTTACAGAGTTGTTGGTATCCTGTTGGTATTGTTATAATGTCATTGTCACAGTTGGTATCCTGTTGATATTGTTATCATGGTGTCATTGTCAAAGAGTTGGTATCCTGTTGATATTGTTATCATGGTGTCATTGTCACAGAGTTGGTATCCTGTTGATATTGTTATCATGTCATTGTCACCAAGGTGGTATCCTGTTGATATTGTTATCATGGTGTCATTGTCACATAGTTGTTGGTATCCTGTTGATATTGTTATCATGGTGTCATTGTCACAGAGTTGGTATCCTGTTGATATTGTTATCATGGTGTCATTGTCACAGAGTTGTTGGTATCCTGTTGATATTGTTAACATGGTGTCATTGTCACAGAGTTGGTATCCTGTTGATATTGTTATCATGGTGTCATTGTCACCAAGGTAGTATCCTGTTGATATTGTTATCATGGTGTCATTGTCACAGAGTTGTCGGCATCCTGTTGATATTGTTATCATGTCATCGTCACAGAGTAGGTATCCTGTTGATATTGTTATCATGGTGTTATTGTCACCAAGGTGGTATCTGTTGATATTGTCATCATGGTGTCATTGTCACAGAGTTGTTGGTATCCTGTTGATATTGTTATAATGTCATTGTCACAGTTGGTATCCTGTGATATTGTTATCATGGTGTCATTGTCAAAGAGTTGGTATCCTGTTGATATTGTTATCATGGTGTCATTGTCACAGAGTTGGTATCCTGTTGATATTGTTATCATCATGTCATTGTCACCAAGGTGGTATCCTGTTGATATTGTTATCATGGTGTCATTGTCACAGAGTTGTTGGTATCCTGTTGATATTGTTATCATGGTGTCATTGTCACAGAGTTGGTATCCTGTTGATATTGTTATCATGGTGTCATTGTCACAGAGTCGTTGGTATCCTGTTGATATTGTTAACATGGTGTCATTGTCACAGAGTTGGTATCCTGTTTATATTGTTATTAAGGTGTCATTGTCACCAAGGTAGTATCCTGTTGATATTGTTATCATGGTGTCATTGTCACAGAGTTGTTGGTATCCTGTTGATATTGTTATCATGTCATCATCAGAGAGTTGGTATCCTGTTGATATTGTTATCATGGTGTTATTGTCACCAAGGTGGTATCTGTTGATATTGTCATCATGGTGTCATTGTCACAGAGTTGTTGGTATCCCTGTGATATTGTTATCATGGTGTTATTGTCACAGAGTTGGTATCTGTTGATATTGTTATCATGGTGTGATTGTCACAGAGTTGGTATCCTGTTTATATTGTTATCATGGTGTCATTGTCACAGAGTTGTTTTGTATCCTGTTGATATTGTTATCATGGTGTCTTTGTCACAAGAGTTGGTATCCTGTCTGATATTGTTATCATGGTGTCTTTGTCACAAGAGTTGGTATCTTGTTGATATTGTTATCATGGTGTCTTTGTCACAAGAGTTGGTATCCTGTTGATATTGTTATTATGGTGTCTTTGTCACAAGAGTTGGTATCCTGTTGATATTGTTATCATGGTGTCTTTGTCACAAGAGTTGGTATCCTGTTGATATTGTTATCATGGTGTCTTTGTCACAAGAGTTGGTATCCTGTTGATATTATTAACATGGTGTCTTTGTCACAAAGTTGGTATCCTGTTGATATTGTTAACATGGTGTCATTGTCACAGAGTTGGTATCCTGTTGATATTGTTATCATGGTGTCTTTGTCACAGAGTTGGTATCCTGTTGATATTGTTAACATGGTGTCATTGTCACAGAATTGGTATCCTGTTGATATTGTTAACATGGTGTCATTGTCACAGAATTGGTATCCTGTTGATATGTTATGGTGTCTTTGTCACAAGAGTTGGTATCCTGTTGATATTGTTATCATGGTGTCAATGTCACTGAGGTGGTATCCTGTTGATATTGTTATCATGGTGTCATTGTCACAGTTGGTATCCTGTTGATATTGTTATCATGGTGTCATTGTCAAAGAGTTGGCATCCTGTTGATATTGTTATCATGGTGTCATTGTCACAGAGTTGGCATCCTGTTGATATTGTTATCATCATGTCATTGTCACCAAGGTGGTATCCTGTTGATATTGTTATCATGGTGTCATTGTCACAGAGTTGTTGGTATCCTGTTGATATTGTTATCATGGTGTCATTGTCACAGAGTTGGTATCCTGTTGATAGTTATCATGGTGTCATTGTCACAGAGTTGTTGGTATCCTGTTGATGTTAACATGGTGTCATTGTCACAGAGTTGGTATCCTGTTTATATTGTTATTATGGTGTCATTGTCACCAAGGTAGTATCCTGTTGATATTGTTATCATGGTGTCATTGTCACAGAGTTGTTGGCATCCTGTTGATATTGTTATCATGTCATCGTCACAGAGTTGGTATCCTGTTGATATTGTTATCATGGTATTATTGTCACCAAGGTGGTATCTGTTGATATTGTCATCATGGTGTTATTGTCACAGAGTTGGTATCCTGTTGATATTGTTACCATGGTGTCTTTGTCACAAGAGTTGGTATCCTGTTGATATTGTTATCATGGTGTCTTTGTCACAAGAGTTGGTATCTTGTTGATATTGTTATCATGGTGTCTTTTTCACAAGAGTTGGTATCCTGTTGATATTGTTATTATGGTGTCTTTGTCACAAGAGTTGGTATCCTGTTGATATTGTTATCATGGTGTCTTTGTCACAAGAGTTGGTATCCTGTTGATATTATTAACATGGTGTCTTTGTCACAGAGTTGGCATCCTGTTGATATTGTTAACATGGTGTCATTGTCACAGAGTTGGTATCCTGTGGATATTGTTATCATGGTGTCTTTGTCACAGAGTTGGTATCCTGTTGATATTGTTAACATGGTGTCATTGTCACAGAAATGGTATCCTGTTGATATTGTTGTTATAGTGTCTTTGTCACAAGAGTTGGTATCATGTTGATATTGTTATCATGGTGTCAATGTCACCGAGGTGGTATCCTGTTGATATTGTATCATGGTGTCATTATCACAGAGTTGGTATCCTGTTGATATTGTTATCATGGTGTCATTGTCACAGAGTTGTTGGTATCCTGTTGATATTGTTAACATGGTGTCATTGTCACAGAGTTGGTATCCTGTTGATATTGTTATCATGGTGTCATTGTCACCAAGGTAGTATCCTGTTGATATTGTTATCATGGTGGTCATTGTTACAGAGTTGTTGGTATCCTGTTGGTATTGTTATAATGTCATTGTCACAGTTGGTATCCTGTTGATATTGTTATCATGGTGTCATTGTCAAAGAGTTGGTATCCTGTTGATATTGTTATCATGGTGTCATTGTCACAGAGTTGGTATCCTGTTGATATTGTTATCATCATGTCATTGTCACCAAGGTGGTATCCTGTTGATATTGTTATCATGGTGTCATTGTCACAGAGTTGTTGGTATCCTGTTGATATTGTTATCATGGTGTCATTGTCACAGAGTTGGTATCCTGTTGATATTGTTATCATGGTGTCATTGTCACAGAGTTGTTGGTATCCTGTTGATATTGTTAACATGGTGTCATTGTCACAGAGTTGGTATCCTGTTGATATTGTTATTATGGTGTCTTTGTCACAAGAGTCGGTATCCTGTTGATATTGTTATCATGGTGTCTTTGTCACAAGAGTTGGTATCCTGTTGATATTGTTATCATGGTGTCATTGTCACAGAGTTGGTATCCTGTTGATAGTTATCATGGTGTCATTGTCACAGAGTTGTTGGTATCCTGTTGATGTTAACATGGTGTCATGTCACAGAGTTGGTATCCTGTTTATATTGTTATTATGGTGTCATTGTCACCAAGGTAGTATCCTGTTGATATTGTTATCATGGTGTCATTGTCACAGAGTTGTTGGCATCCTGTTGATATTGTTATCATGTCATCGTCACAGAGTTGGTATCCTGTTGATATTGTTATCATGGTATTATTGTCACCAAGGTGGTATCTGTTGATATTGTCATCATGGTGTTATTGTCACAGAGTTGGTATCCTGTTGATATTGTTACCATGGTGTCTTGTCACAAGAGTTGGTATCCTGTTGATATTGTTATCATGGTGTCTTTGTCACAAGAGTTGGTATCTTGTTGATATTGTTATCATGGTGTCTTTTCACAAGAGTTGGTATCCTGTGATATTGTTATTATGGTGTCTTTGTCACAAGAGTCGGTATCCTGTTGATATTGTTATCATGGTGTCTTTGTCACAAGAGTTGGTATCCTGTTGATATTGTTATCAAGGTGTCTTTGTCACAAGAGTTGGTATCCTGTTGATATTGTTATCATGGTGTCTTTGTCACAGAGTTGGTATCCTGTTGATATTATTAACATGGTGTCTTTGTCACAGAGTTGGCATCCTGTTGATATTGTTAACATGGTGTCATTGTCACAGAGTTGGTATCCTGTGGATATTGTTATCATGGTGTCTTTGTCACAGAGTTGGTATCCTGTTGGATATTGTTAACATGGTGTCATTGTCACAGAATTGGTATCCTGTTGATATTGTTGTTATAGTGTCTTTGTCACAAGAGTTGGTATCATGTTGATATTGTTATCATGGTGTCAATGTCACCGAGGTGGTATCCTGTTGATATTGTTATCATGGTGTCATTGTCACAGAGTTGGTATCCTGTTGATATTGTTATCATGGTGTCATTGTCACAGAGTTGTTGGTATCCTGTTGATATTGTTAACATGGTGTCATTGTCACAGAGTTGGTATCCTGTTTGATATTGTTATCATGGTGTCATTGTCACCAAGGTAGTATCCTGTTGATATTGTGCATGGTGTCATTGTTAAAGAGTGTTGGTATCCTGTTGGTATTGTTATAATGTCATTGTCACAGTTGGTATCCGGTTGATATTGTTATCATGGTGTCATTGTCAAGAGTTGGTACCTGGTGATATTGTGATCATGGTGTCATTGTCACAGAGTTGGTATCCTGTTGATATTGGTATCATCATGTCATTGTCACCAAGGTGGTATCCTGTTGATATTGTTATCATGGTGTCATTGTCACAGAGTTGTTGGTATCCTGTTGATATTGTTATCATGGTGTCATTGTCACAGAGTTGGTATCCTGTTGATATTGTTATCATGGTGTCATTGTCACAGAGTTGTTGGTATCCTGTTGATATTGTTAACATGGTGTCATTGTCACAGAGTTGGTATCCTGTTAATATTGTTATCATGGTGTCATTGTCACCAAGGTAGTATCCTGTTGATATTGTTATCATGGTGTCATTGTCACAGAGTTGTCGGCATCCTGTGATATTGTTATCATGTCATCATCACAGAGTAGGTATCCTGTTGATATTGTTATCATGGTGTTATTGTCACCAAGGTGGTATCTGTTGATATTGTCATCATGGTGTCATTGTCACAGAGTTGTTGGTATCCTGTTGATATTGTTATAATGTCATTGTCACAGTTGGTATCCTGTTGATATTGTTATCATGGTGTCATTGTCAAAGAGTTGGTATCCTGTTGATATTGTTATCATGGTGTCATTGTCACAGAGTTGGTATCCTGTTGATATTGTTATCATCATGTCATTGTCACCAAGGTGGTATCCTGTTGATATTGTTATCATGGTGTCATTGTCACAGAGTTGTTGGTATCCTGTTGATATTGTTATCATGGTGTCATTGTCACAGAGTTGGTATCCTGTTAATATTGTTATCATGGTGTCATTGTCACAGAGTTGTTGGTATCCTGTTGATATTGTTAACATGGTGTCATTGTCCACAGAGTTGGTATCCTGTTTATATTGTTATTATGGTGTCATTGTCACCAAGGTAGTATCCTGTTGATATTGTTATCATTGGTGTCATTGTCACAGAGTTGTTGGTATCCTGTTGATATTGTTATCATGTCATCATCAGAGAGTTGGTATCCTGTTGATATTGTTATCATGGTGTTATTGTCACCAAGGTGGTATCTGTTGATATTGTCATCATGGTGTCATTGTCACAGAGTTGTTGGTATCCTGTTGATATTGTTATCATGGTGTTATTGTCACAGAGTTGGTATCTGTTGATATTGTTATCATGGTGTGATTGTCACAGAGTTGGTATCCTGTTTATATTGTTATCATGGTGTCATTGTCACAGAGTTGTTTGTATCCTGTTGATATTGTATCATGGTGTCATTGTCACAGAGTTGGTATCCTGTTGATATTGTTATGGTGTCTTTGTCACAAGAGTTGGTATCCTGTTGATATTGTTATCACGGTGTCAATGTCACCGAGGTGGTATCCTGTTGATATTGTTATCATGGTGTCATTGTCACAGTTGGTATCCTGTTGATATTGTTATCATGGTGTCATTGTCAAAGAGTTGGTATCCTGTTGATATTGTTATCATGGTGTCATTGTCACAGAGTTGGTATCCTGTTGATATTGTATCATCATGTCATTGTCACCAAGGTGGTATCCTGTTGATATTGTTATCATGGTGTCATTGTCAAAGAGTTGGTATCCTGTTGATAGTTATCATGGTGTCATTGTCACAGAGTTGTTGGTATCCTGTTGATGTTAACATGGTGTCATTGTCACAGAGTTGGTATCCTGTTTATATTGTTATTATGGTGTCATTGCCACCAAGGTAGTATCCTGTTGATATTGTTATCATGGTGTCATTGTCACAGAGTTGTTGGCATCATGTTGATATGTTATCATGTCATCGTCACAGAGTTGGTATCCTGTTGATATTGTTATCATGGTATTATTGTCACCAAGGTGGTATCTGTTGATATTGTCATCATGGTGTTATTGTCACAGAGTTGGTATCCTGTTGATATTGTTACCATGGTGTCTTTGTCACAAGAGTTGGTATCCTGTTGATATTGTTATCATGGTGTCTTTGTCACAAGAGTTGGTATCTTGTTGATATTGTTATCATGGTGTCTTTTTCACAAGAGTTGGTATCCTGTTGATATTGTTATTATGGTGTCTTTGTCACAAGAGTCGGTATCCTGTTGATATTGTTATCATGGTGTCTTTGTCACAAGAGTTGGTATCCTGTTGATATTGTTATCAAGGTGTCTTTGTCACAAGAGTTGGTATCCTGTTGATATTGTTATCATGGTGTCTTTGTCACAAGAGTTGGTATCCTGTTGATATTATTAACATGGTGTCTTTGTCACAGAGTTGGCATCCTGTTGATATTGTTAACATGGTGTCATTGTCACAGAGTTGGTATCCTGTGGATATTGTTATCATGGTGTCTTTGTCACAGAGTTGGTATCCTGTTGATATTGTTAACATGGTGTCATTGTCACAGAATTGGTATCCTGTTGATATTGTTGTTATAGTGTCTTTGTCACAAGAGTTGGTATCATGTTGATATTGTTATCATGGTGTCAATGTCACCGAGGTGGTATCCTGTTGATATTGTTATCATGGTGTCATTGTCACAGAGTTGGTATCCTGTTGATATTGTTATCATGGTGTCATTGTCACAGAGTTGTTGGTATCCTGTTGATATTGTTAACATGGTGTCATTGTCACAGAGTTGGTATCCTGTTGATATTGTTATCATGGTGTCATTGTCACCAAGGTAGTATCCTGTTGATATTGTTATCATGGTGTCATTGTTACAGAGTTGTTGGTATCCTGTTGGTATTGTTATAATGTCATTGTCACAGTTGGTATCCTGTTGATATTGTTATCATGGTGTCATTGTCAAAGAGTTGGTATCCTGTTGATATTGTTATGGTGTCATTGTCACAGAGTTGGTATCCTGTTGATATTGTTATCATGTCATTGTCACCAAGGTGGTATCCTGTTGATATTGTTATCATGGTGTCATTGTCACATAGTTGTTGGTATCCTGTTGATATTGTTATCATGGTGTCATTGTCACAGAGTTGGTATCCTGTTGATATTGTTATCATGGTGTCATTGTCACAGAGTTGTTGGTATCCTGTTGATATTGTTAACATGGTGTCATTGTCACAGAGTTGGTATCCTGTTGATATTGTTATCATGGTGTCATTGTCACCAAGGTAGTATCCTGTTGATATTGTTATCATGGTGTCATTGTCACAGAGTTGTTGGTATCCTGTTGATATTGTTATCATGTCATCATCAGAGAGTTGGTATCCTGTTGATATTGTTATCATGGTGTTATTGTCACCAAGGTGGTATCTGTTGATATTGTCATCATGGTGTCATTGTCACAGAGTTGTTGGTATCCTGTTGATATTGTTATCATGGTGTCATTGTCACAGAGTTGTTGGTATCCTGTTGATATTGTTAACATGGTGTCATTGTCACAGAGTTGGTATCCTGTTGATATTGTTATCATGGTGTCATTGTCACCAAGGTAGTATCCTGTTGATATTGTTATCATGGTGTCATTGTTACAGAGTTGTTGGTATCCTGTTGGTATTGTTATAATGTCATTGTCACAGTTGGTATCCTGTTGATATTGTTATCATGGTGTCATTGTCAAAGAGTTGGTATCCTGTTGATATTGTTATGGTGTCATTGTCACAGAGTTGGTATCCTGTTGATATTGTTATCATGTCATTGTCACCAAGGTGGTATCCTGTTGATATTGTTATCATGGTGTCATTGTCACATAGTTGTTGGTATCCTGTTGATATTGTTATCATGGTGTCATTGTCACAGAGTTGGTATCCTGTTGATATTGTTATCATGGTGTCATTGTCACAGAGTTGTTGGTATCCTGTTGATATTGTTAACATGGTGTCATTGTCACAGAGTTGGTATCCTGTTGATATTGTTATCATGGTGTCATTGTCACCAAGGTAGTATCCTGTTGATATTGTTATCATGGTGTCATTGTCACAGAGTTGTCGGCATCCTGTTGATATTGTTATCATGTCATCGTCACAGAGTAGGTATCCTGTTGATATTGTTATCATGGTGTTATTGTCACCAAAGTGGTATCTGTTGATATTGTCATCATGGTGTCATTGTCACAGAGTTGTTGGTATCCTGTTGATATTGTTATAATGTCATTGTCACAGTTGGTATCCTGTTGATATTGTTATCATGGTGTCATTGTCAAAGAGTTGGTATCCTGTTGATATTGTTATCATGGTGTCATTGTCACAGAGTTGGTATCCTGTTGATATTGTTATCATCATGTCATTGTCACCAAGGTGGTATCCTGTTGATATTGTTATCATGGTGTCATTGTCACAGAGTTGTTGGTATCCTGTTGATATTGTTATCATGGTGTCATTGTAACAGAGTTGGTATCCTGTTGATATTGTTATCATGGTGTCATTGTCACAGAGTTGTTGGTATCCTGTTGATATTGTTAACATGGTGTCATTGTCACAGAGTTGGTATCCTGTTTATATTGTTATTAAGGTGTCATTGTCACCAAGGTAGTATCCTGTTGATATTGTTATCATGGTGTCATTGTCACAGAGTTGTTGGTATCCTGTTGATATTGTTATCATGTCATCATCAGAGAGTTGGTATCCTGTTGATATTGTTATCATGGTGTTATTGTCACCAAGGTGGTATCTGTTGATATTGTCATCATGGTGTCATTGTCACAGAGTTGTTGGTATCCTGTTGATATTGTTATCATGGTGTTATTGTCACAGAGTTGGTATCTGTTGATATTGTTATCATGGTGTGATTGTCACAGAGTTGGTATCCTGTTTATATTGTTATCATGGTGTCATTGTCACAGAGTTGTTCGTATCCTGTTGATATTGTTATCATGGTGTCTTTGTCACAAGAGTTGGTATCCTGTTGATATTGTTATCATGGTGTCTTTGTCACAAGAGTTGGTATCTTGTTGATATTGTTATCATGGTGTCTTTGTCACAAGAGTTGGTATCCTGTTGATATTGGTTATTATGGTGTCTTTGTCACAAGAGTTGGTATCCTGTTGATATTGTTATCATGGTGTCTTTGTCACAAGAGTTGGTATCCTGTTGATATTGTTATCATGGTGTCTTTGTCACAAGAGTTGGTATCCTGTTGATATTATTAACATGGTGTTTTTGTCACAAAGGTGGTATCCTGTTGATATTGTTAACATGGTGTCATTGTCACAGAGTTGGTATCCTGTTGATATTGTTATCATGGTGTCTTTGTCACAGAGTTGGTATCCTGTTGATATTGTTAACATGGTGTCATTGTCACAGAATTGGTATCCTGTTGATATTGTTAACATGGTGTCATTGTCACAGAATTGGTATCCTGTTGATATTGTTATGGTGTCTTTGTCACAAGAGTTGGTATCCTGTTGATATTGTTATCATGGTGTCATTGTCACAGAGTTGTTGGTATCCTGTTGATATTGTTATCATGGTGTCATTGTCACAGAGTTGTTGGTATCCTGTTGATATTGTTATCATGGTGTCATTGTCAAAGAGTTGGTATCCTGTTGATATTGTTATCATGGTGTCATTGTCACAGAGTTGGTATCCTGTTGATATTGTTATCATCATGTCATTGTCACCAAGGTGGTATCCTGTTGATATTGTTATCATGGTGTCATTGTCACAGAGTTGGTATCCTGTTGATAGTTATCATGGTGTCATTGTCACAGAGTTGTTGGTATCCTGTTGATGTTAACATGGTGTCATTGTCACAGAGTTGGTATCCTGTTTATATTGTTATTATGGTGTCATTGTCACCAAGGTAGTATCCTGTTGATATTGTTATCATGGTGTCATTGTCACAGAGTTGTTGGCATCCTGTTGATATTGTTATCATGTCATCGTCACAGAGTTGGTATCCTGTTGATATTGTTATCATGGTATTATTGTCACCAAGGTGGTATCTGTTGATATTGTCATCATGGTGTTATTGTCACAGAGTTGGTATCCTGTTGATATTGTTACCATGGTGTCTTTGTCACAAGAGTTGGTATCCTGTTGATATTGTTATCATGGTGTCTTTGTCACAAGAGTTGGTATCTTGTTGATATTGTTATCATGGTGTCTTTCTTCACAAGAGTTGGTATCCTGTTGATATTGTTATTATGGTGTCTTTGTCACAAGAGTCGGTATCCTGTTGATATTGTTATCATGGTGTCTTTGTCACAAGAGTTGGTATCCTGTTGATATTGTTATCAAGGTGTCTTTGTCACAAGAGTTGGTATCCTGTTGATATTGTTATCATGGTGTCTTTGTCACAAGAGTTGGTATCCTGTTGATATTATTAACATGGTGTCTTTGTCACAGAGTTGGCATCCTGTTGATATTGTTAACATGGTGTCATTGTCACAGAGTTGGTATCCTGTGGATATTGTTATCATGGTGTCTTTGTCACAGAGTTGGTATCCTGTTGATATTGTTAACATGGTGTCATTGTCACAGAATTGGTATCCTGTTGATATTGTTGTTATAGTGTCTTTGTCACAAGAGTTGGTATCATGTTGATATTGTTATCATGGTGTCAATGTCACCGAGGTGGTATCCTGTTTGATATTGTTATCATGGTGTCATTGTCACAGAGTTGGTATCCTGTTGATATTGTTATCATGGTGTCATTGTCACAAGAGTTGGTATCCTGTTGATATTGTTTATCATGGTGTCTTTGTCACAAGAGTTTGGTATCTTGTTGATATTGTTATCATGGTGTCTTTTTCACAAGAGTTGGTATCCTGTTGATATTGTTATTATGGTGTCTTTGTCACAAGAGTTGGTATCCTGTTGATATTGTTATCATGGTGTCTTTGTCACAAGAGTTGGTATCCTGTTGATATTGTTATCAAGGTGTCTTTGTCACAAGAGTTGGTATCCTGTTGATATTGTTATCATGGTGTCTTTGTCACAAGAGTTGGTATCCTGTTGATATTATTAACATGGTGTCTTTGTCACAGAGTTGGCATCCTGTTGATATTGTTAACATGGTGTCATTGTCACAGAGTTGGTATCCTGTGGATATTGTTATCATGGTGTCTTTGTCACAGAGTGGTATCCTGTTGATATTGTTAACATGGTGTCATTGTCACAGAATTGGTATCCTGTTGATATTGTTGTTATAGTGTCTTTGTCACAAGAGTTGGTATCATGTTGATATTGTTATCATGGTGTCAATGTCACCGAGGTGGTATCCTGTTGATATTGTTATCATGGTGTCATTGTCACAGAGTTGGTATCCTGTTGATATTGTTATCATGGTGTCATTGTCACAGAGTTGTTGGTATCCTGTTGATATTGTTAACATGGTGTCATTGTCACAGAGTTGGTATCCTGTTGATATTGTTATCATGGTGTCATTGTCACCAAGGTAGTATCCTGTTGATATTGTTATCATGGTGTCATTGTTACAGAGTTGTTGGTATCCTGTTGGTATTGTTATAATGTCATTGTCACAGTTGGTATCCTGTTGATATTGTTATCATGGTGTCATTGTCAAAGAGTTGGTATCCTGTTGATATTGTTATGGTGTCATTGTCACAGAGTTGGTATCCTGTTGATATTGTTATCATGTCATTGTCACCAAGGTGGTATCCTGTTGATATTGTTATCATGGTGTCATTGTCACATAGTGTTGGTATCCTGTTGATATTGTTATCATGGTGTCATTGTCACAGAGTTGGTATCCTGTTAATATTGTTATCATGGTGTCATTGTCACAGAGTTGTTGGTATCCTGTTGATATTGTTAACATGGTGTTCATTGTCACAGAGTTGGTATCCTGTTGATATTGTTATCATGGTGTCATTGTCACCAAGGTAGTATCCTGTTGATATTGTTATCATGGTGTCATTGTCACAGAGTTGTCGGCATCCTGTTGATAGTGTTATCATGTCATCGTCACAGAGTAGGTATCCTGTTGATATTGTTATCATGGTGTTATTGTCACCAAGGTGGTATCTGTTGATATTGTCATCATGGTGTCATTGTCACAGAGTTGTTGGTATCCTGTTGATATTGTTATAATGTCATTGTCACAGTTGGTATCCTGTTGATATTGTTATCATGGTGTCATTGTCAAAGAGTTGGTATCCTGTTGATATTGTTATCATGGTGTCATTGTCACAGAGTTGGTATCCTGTTGATATTGTTATCATCATGTCATTGTCACCAAGGTGGTATCCTGTTGATATTGTTATCATGGTGTCATTGTCACAGAGTTGTTGGTATCCTGTTGATATTGTTATCATGGTGTCATTGTCACAGAGTTGGTATCCTGTTGATATTGTTATCATGGTGTCATTGTCACAGAGTTGTTGGTATCCTGTTGATATTGTTAACATGGTGTCATTGTCACAGAGTTGGTATCCTGTTTATATTGTTATTAAGGTGTCATTGTCACCAAGGTAGTATCCTGTTGATATTGTTATCATGGTGTCATTGTCACAGAGTTGTTGGTATCCTGTTGATATTGTTATCATGTCATCATCAGAGAGTTGGTATCCTGTTGATATTGTTATCATGGTGTTATTGTCACCAAGGTGGTATCTGTTGATTATTGTCATCATGGTGTCATTGTCACAGAGTTGTTGGTATCCTGTTGATATTGTTATCATGGTGTTATTGTCACAGAGTTGGTATCTGTTGATATTGTTATCATGGTGTGATTGTCACAGAGTTGGTATCCTGTTATATTGTTATCATGGTGTCATTGTCACAGAGTTGTTTGTATCCTGGTGATATTGTTATCATGGTGTCTTTGTCACAAGAGTTGGTATCCTGTTGATATTGTTATCATGGTGTCTTTGTCACAAGAGTTGGTATCTTGTTGATATTGTTATCATGGTGTCTTTGTCACAAGAGTTGGTATCCTGTTGATATTGTTATTATGGTGTCTTTGTCACAAGAGTTGGTATCCTGTTGATATTGTTATCATGGTGTCTTTGTCACAAGAGTTGGTATCCTGTTGATATTGTTATCATGGTGTCTTTGTCACAAGAGTTGGTATCCTGTTGATATTATTAACATGGTGTCTTTGTCACAAAGTTGGTATCCTGTTGATATTGTTAACATGGTGTCATTGTCACAGAGTTGGTATCCTGTTGATATTGTTATCATGGTGTCTTTGTCACAGAGTTGGTATCCTGTTGATATTGTTAACATGGTGTCATTGTCACAGAATTGGTATCCTGTTGATATTGTTAACATGGTGTCATTGTCACAGAATTGGTATCCTGTTGATATTGTTATGGTGTCTTTGTCACAAGAGTTGGTATCCTGTTGATATTGTTATCATGGTGTCATTGTCACCAAGGTGGTATCCTGTTGATATTGTTATCATGGTGTCATTGTCACAGAGTTGTTGGTATCCTGTTGATATTGTTATCATGGTGTCATTGTCACACAGTTGGTATCCTGTTGATAGTTATCATGGTGTCATTGTCACAGAGTTGTTGGTATCCTGTTGATGTTAACATGGTGTCATTGTCACAGAGTTGGTATCCTGTTTATATTGTTATTATGGTGTCATTGTCACCAAGGTAGTATCCTGTTGATATTGTTATCATGGTGTCATTGTCACAGAGTTGTTGGCATCCTGTTGATATTGTTATCATGTCATCGTCACAGAGTTGGTATCCTGTTGATATTGTTATCATGGTATTATTGTCACCAAGGTGGTATCTGTTGATATTGTCATCATGGTGTTATTGTCACAGAGTTGGTATCCTGTTGATATTGTTACCATGGTGTCTTTGTCACAAGAGTTGGTATCCTGTTGATATTGTTATCATGGTGTCTTTGTCACAAGAGTTGGTATCTTGTTGATATTGTTATCATGGTGTCTTTTTCACAAGAGTTGGTATCCTGTTGATATTGTTATTATGGTGTCTTTGTCACAAGAGTCGGTATCCTGTTTGATATTGTTATCATGGTGTCTTTGTCACAAGAGTTGGTATCCTGTTGATATTGTTATCAAGGTGTCTTTGTCACAAGAGTTGGTATCCTGTTGATATTGTTATCATGGTGTCTTTGTCACAAGAGTTGGTATCCTGTTGATATTATTAACATGGTGTCTTTGTCACAGAGTTGGCATCCTGTTGATATTGTTAACATGGTGTCATTGTCACAGAGTTGGTATCCTGTGGATATTGTTATCATGGTGTCTTTGTCACAGAGTTGGTATCCTGTTGATATTGTTAACATGGTGTCATTGTCACAGAATTGGTATCCTGTTGATATTGTTGTTATAGTGTCTTTGTCACAAGAGTTGGTATCATGTTGATATTGTTATCATGGTGTCAATGTCACCGAGGTGGTATCCTGTTGATATTGTTATCATGGTGTCATTGTCACAGAGTTGGTATCCTGTTGATATTGTTATCATGGTGTCATTGTCACAGAGTTGTTGGTATCCTGTTGATATTGTTAACATGGTGTCATTGTCACAGAGTTGGTATCCTGTTGATATTGTTATCATGGTGTCATTGTCACCAAGGTAGTATCCTGTTGATATTGTTATCATGGTGTCATTGTTACAGAGTTGTTGGTATCCTGTTGGTATTGTTATAATGTCATTGTCACAGTTGGTATCCTGTTGATATTGTTATCATGGTGTCATTGTCAAAGAGTTGGTATCCTGTTGATATGTTATCATGGTGTCATTGTCACAGAGTGGTATCCTGTTGATATTGTTATCATCATGTCATTGTCACCAAGTGGTATCCTGTTGATATTGTTATCATGGTGTCATTGTCACAGAGTTGTTGGTATCCTGTTGATATTGTTATCATGGTGTCATTGTCACAGAGTTGGTATCCTGTTGATATTGTTATCATGGTGTCATTGTCACAGAGTTGTTGGTATCCTGTTGATATTGTTAACATGGTGTCATTGTCACAGAGTTGGTATCCTGTTGATATTGTTATCATGGTGTCATTGTCACCAAGGTAGTATCCTGTTGATATTGTTATCATGGTGTCATTGTCACAGAGTTGTCGGCATCTGTTGATATTGTTATCATGTCATCGTCACAGAGTAGGTATCCTGTTGATATTGTTATCATGGTGTTATTGTCACCAAGGTGGTATCTGTTGATATTGCCATCATGGTGTCATTGTCACAGAGTTGTTGGTATCCTGTTGATATGTTATAATGTCATTGTCACAGTTGGTATCCTGTTGATATTGTTATCATGGTGTCATTGTCAAAGAGTTGGTATCCTGTTGATATTGTTATCATGGTGTCATTGTCACAGAGTTGGTATCCTGTTGATATTGTATCATCATGTCATTGTCACCAAGGTGGTATCCTGTTGATATTGTTATCATGGTGTCATTGTCACAGAGTTGTTGGTATCCTGTTGATATTGTTATCATGGTGTCATTGTCACAGAGTTGGTATCCTGTTAATATTGTTATCATGGTGTCATTGTCACAGAGTTGTTGGTATCCTGTTGATATTGTTAACCATGGTGTCATTGTCACAGAGTTGGTATCCTGTTTATATGTTATTATGGTGGTCATTGGCACCAAGGTAGTACCTGTTGAATGTTATCCATGGCTGTATGGTACACAGAGTTGTGGTATCTGTTTATATTGTTATCATGTCATATCAGAGAGTTGGTTATCCTGTGATAGTGTATCCATGGTGTTATTGTCACCAAGGTGTATCTGTTGAATTGTCATCATGGTGTCATTGTCACAGAGGTTGTTGGTATCCTGTTGATAGTGTTCTCATGGATGTTATTGTCCACAGAGGTGGTATCTGTTGATATTGTTATCATGTGTGATTGTCCCAGAGTCTGGTATCCTGTTTATACTTGTGAATCATGGTGTCATTGTCACAGAGTTGTTGTATCCTGTTGATATTGTTTTCATGGTGATCATAGTCACAGAGTTGGATCCGTTCGATATTATCATGGTGTCATTGTTCACAGAAGTTGTTTGAGTACCTTGTTGATATTGTTACACATTGGTGTGATTGTCCAGCGTTGGTATCCTGTTTATATCATTATCATGGTGTCATTGTCACCATTGTAGGGTATCCGGTGATATTGTTATCATGTCATCATCACCGAGTTTGTCTCCTGTGAATGTTATCATGGTGTATTGTCACCATGGTGGTATTGTTTATATTGTCCTCATGGGTCATTGGCACAGAGTTGGTGGTATCCTGTTTATATTGTTATCATGGTGTTATTGCACAGAGTTGGTATCTGTGTGATATTGTTATCTGGTGTTATGTCAAAGAGTTTGGTATCTGTTGATTTGTTACAATGGTGTTATTGTCACCAAGGTTGGTATCTCGTGAATTGTCATCATGGTTGTCATTGTCACAGAGTGTGGTATCCTGTTAATATTGTTATCATGGTGTTTTGTCACAGAGTTGGTATCTGTTGATATGTTACATGGTTATGATTTGTCCAGAGTTGGTATCTGTTTATATTGTCTATCTGGTGTCCTGTCACAGAGTGGTTGTGGATCTGTTGATATTGTTATCATGGTATTGTCATTGTCACGAGTTGGTATCCTCGTGATATTGTTATCGGTGTCATTGTCACAGAGTTGTTGTACCGTTGATATTGTAACATGGTCGGATGCCAAGAGGTGGTATCCTGTTTTTATATCATTATAATGGTGTCATTGTCACAAAGCTAAGTATACTGTTGATATGTTATCATGGTGTCATGTCCACAGAGTTGTTGGCATCCTGTTGATATTGTATCATGTCATAATACTAGGAGTTGGTATCTGTTGATAGTGTTATCATGGTGTCATTGTCACCAGTTTTGTGGGTATCCGTGATATTGTTACATGGTGTCATTGTCCAGAGTTGTGGTATCCATGTGATATGTTATCATGGTGTGATTGTCACAGAGTCTGTATCCTGTTGATAGTGTTTATCATGGCTGTTATTGTCACAGACGTTGGATCCTGTTGATATTGTGTCATTGTGTCTATTTTGTCAAGAGTTGTGTGGTATCTCGTGTTGATATTGATTAAACATGGTGTCATTGTCACAGAGTGGTACCTGTTTATATTTTCTCATGTGTCATTGTCACCATAGGTAGTATCCGTTTGCATATTGTTATCATGGGGTTATTGCACAGGTGGTATTGTTGTAATCATTGCATCTTGGTGTTCATTGTCACAGAGTTGTTGGTATTCCTCGTGATATTGTTATCATTGTGTTATTGTCACCAAGGTGTATCGTGCATCTGTTATCATGGTGTCATTGTCACCAATATTGTTTGGTATCCTATTTGATATTGTTATCATGTGTCATTGTCACCAATATTGTTGGGCATTCTGATTGATAGTGTTTATCATGGTGTCATTGTCACCATATCTGTTCGGTACTCGTTTGATATTGGTCTATCAATGTGTCACATTGTCATCAAGTTTGGTATCACTTGAGTGTGATATTGTATTGTGGTGTGCTTAAGTCACCTATGTTGGGTTCCTCTCCATAATCTTAGTATTTTCACCAAGTTGGTGGCAGCCTTGTGGTGATTTTTTATGTTAATTTTTACATGTCGGTGATGTTCTATGGTAATTTTACCACATTGGTGATGCTATGTTAATATCACTATGTTGATAATATGTTTATGTCACCACGTTGATGTTACAGTGTTGGTAATGTCAATATTACCTTGTTGATGTCATCATGTTAATGATGTTAAGGTCACCATGTTGGTGATGTTATGAGGATGTCACTTTGTTGCTTGATGTCACTTTGTTTATGACTGCCACCATGTTAGTGATGGTATGTTTATGTCCCCATGTTTAAATCACAAAGCTAGTGATAAACTGTTGACGTCATAATGTTGGTGATGTTATGTAAAGTGACAAAGTTGGTATTGGTAATCATCTTGATATTAACAAGATGATGGTGCTATCTTGCTGATGTCTTTGGTGGTAATACCAAACAATATCGTAGTATGGCAAAATTGATAATAAATCAGAGAGATAGAACTTTGGGGAAAAGTACAACACACGACATGAACATACATGTATCTTTCTCTCTCTCTCTCTTTCTCTCATGAGAGAAAGAGAGAGACAGACAGAGAGAAGAGAGAGAGAGAGAGAGAGAGAGAGAGAGAGAGATGAGAGAGGAGAGAGACGAGATGAGGAGAGAGAGAGAATGTGTTGTGAACGCAAGACCTACTATTAAGAAAATAAGTTTTCAAGAAACACACTTATACACATATTTACAAGCAATATAGAAATCATATATGGCAATTATTTAAACATATTTAAAAATTATTTGGTAACTGCCAATCATCAAACTTTGAAGGAAGAGCATTACAAGAAATTCGCTGCTGAAAGAAGCAATTCCATCGCTCCTGCAGCAAATTACATCAATTTCATATTACATTACACATAATAATATACAAAATAGCAAATGTAATTACATGGAAATGATACAGATGTGTGCTTATATCTCTCGCACATTTCAGAGAACATTTTCGTCTGACCTGATCTTGGATACCTACCACAGTGATCTTAGGTATTATCATAAGCAGACATGTAACGTCATCATAAGCACAGCATCACTTCACTAAACATTCTACAGGAATGATACACATCATATATTGTACAGGGTGTATCTTTAATGATTAATAATAATAAATATTGCCGGTCCAAATTTTGTATTTACCTATTATGTTGCATGAAATTTACAGAGGGTGAATACAAAACTTGGATCGGCAATATTTCAAATACTCAGTCATTGAAAATACACCCTATATATGAGTCATAGAGGTATATTTGAGTGGTTGCTTGACAAGGCAGTGTTTCCAAGATTAATCCCCAGCAGTGGCAGAATGACCTTCTCTGACCAGTGTGGTTCTGGGGACAATCCTGCGTCACAGAGTGGGTACCAGACAATTTTAACTGGAACTGTCCGGGGAGGTAAGGTGGTGAGGAAGGAACTGGCAATCTCAGCTCAGTATGCTATGCTCTAGAATATCTTCGTCTTCTGCTCTTCATCTGGAGAGTTTTTTCGGATGATGACTTACGCTTGTGCCTGTTTACAGCAGAGCTGCGTTCTTGCGCCATTAGGCTGACACAACCGACTTCTGCAGGCGTTTGTTAACCAGGTTAATCTTCCCAGTCAAGAATATCTGAAGGCTTCATACTCCAAGAGCAGCATCTAGCATGTTCTTCTCAGCACATCTGTAACTAAAGCTTTCCTAGACAGATTCATGAAAACCCAGGAAGGGTAATCCGTTCAGCAAATACCTGAAGAAGTCAGCTGAAAGGCTCAAATATCACAGCTCTGCTTTAAACAGGCACAACGCAATTACATCCAAAACAAACATTTTGGACAAACGAAGAAGATGATTCCCGACAGGCATAAACAGACAAAATAACCTAGTTTCTGAAATTATAACCATCACTGTACCCAATTATAACCTGACATAGCCAAAGAGGATATACCCTTTATTGTGGACAAACTGCCTGTCTCATGTCCTGAGGCTCCTGGGTTCATATTTTGGACCACATTGTTCAGACCATGAATGCAGTTTTTCCAGAGATCCCCCTTGATGGGGGGAGGAAGGTGGTGGTGTGTGTGCAGTGTGGTGTGTGTGGGTGTGTGATATATATATATAAATATATATCACTGAAGCTACAGAGCTCATATTTGTGTGATGCTTCCAGCAGGCAGCTTGCCATTCTGCTGAAAGAGACTGAGCCAGATGGGTTAATATCCAGTGCAATGAAGCAGCTCCCCTACCCTTTAGTTTAGTTAGTCGACGGATCAACATCACGGCACACAGGTGTAAACCATAAGTACTCCATTCTACTCCTAACTCAAGCCTGAGTCTGGAGAATCTCAGCTCAGTGCACGAACTCTGCAGCACTGGCGAGAATCTTGAAATAATTTGGGTAGATTTTTAACTCAAAATTTTGCCCAGGAAGCGCCGTTAAGCTACTCTTTTTCAATTTCCAACTGCCAAGGGATTTTCTAATGTGCGACAAACCATACACACGGTCTTCCGCACTCATATACCCAGCGACTAGGGGAAATTTTGTGCCGGGGAAAATTTTGTTACTAGAAAGTCTACATGAAAAAAAATCCGGCCCCTGCACCGGGGCTTGAGCGGCAACCCCAAGCATCGAGAGTGGAACACATACACTCGCGGACCAATCAACCCCCTTTAAACCTTACCCTTTAATTTCTTAGTCTAACTGTTACAGATTGGATCACTGATAGCGGCATCTCATCAGACAGACTGGATCACTGAAGGGGCCATCTCATCAGACTGTTGAATCTGAAGTATCCACGGTTGCTCACATCTCATTTAAATCAGATAACCCAGCCACAGTGCACAAAACCCATGGCGCCAAGCACTCCATTTGAGCACAACTAGAATGCCCATGAAATAGAGGGTTTAGGTGACAACAAATATACTGGATAGTTTGTCTTGGACCACGATGGGCAAGACAAAGAACAAGAGCGATCATGACTTCGGCAATAGTGTGAGACTTGTGAGATGGCATGATTATCATGCATGGCCACATAACGGATTGGAGTAACCCACAAACACAGGAAAGATAAATTATCAAACAAAGCTAGGAGGAAGGTAGGATGTCATCCTCAAAAAGGCACATCAATACACAGTTCTGCTGTACATAGGCAACACACAATTACAACCCTGCATGTCTTTTTTAAAATACCAGACGAAACTAGCTGGGACAAACTCCCAGCGAAGAGCTTGCTCTTGTGATTTCGAACTGAATGGTTTAACTACAAAATTGCCACATGACACCGTTCGTCCTCTGTTTTTGCCTGTCAGACAAAGCTAGGTTTCAATCTCCAAAAACTACTTTGTATGTTAATTATTTTTAATAAAGATCGCGTTTAACTTCGTCTCGACTACACAATTCGCAAGTTCGACACTTAGTTCGACAGGACAAATGAAAGAGGACTAACTTCCACTGCCCGAGTTGATTCCCAACAGGCTGTGGTCTTTCTCTGCAGAGCAGCAAGTCACCTGTTGATGAGCATACACACAAAGCACAAAACCAGAGCAGCAAGTCACTGTGCGAGAATCGCACAAACTCCAGCGTTCAGGACGATTGCAGGTTAAAGCAGAAACTAAACATGTAATTTAAATGGGATGTCTCAAACGAATCACAGCCTCTACATCATAAGGCAGATGGCTTTGCCCACATCATCAGTGAGACCACTTTAGTGGTTTGCGGACTCAGACACCCCCAGCAAACAGGAGGAGTATAACAGATTAGTGACATGACACACATATGGCACAGGGTGGGGACAAATCACTCAATCAATCAATCAAATCATGTGCCAGCCGGAAAGAGTGGGCCGGCATGACCCCCCATTTCACTCGAGCACCAGATGTCAGGATCCGCTCAGTGTTCCTGTCTCGCCCATTGCCATGTGCGCAGCCATCCAGGTATTTTCCCTCTCGGTCTTTTCCATGGTCTGTTCCATTCGATACTTGCCGTGTCACTTAAGTGGGACAAGGGTAGCACAAATGTAAGAGTGGCCTTTTGAGGTGTGAAGACAGACTAAAAAATCCGCCTTGAAATCGTCACCTGGCTTGTACATTCATTTATTAGGTCATTTGTAATACTGCCATCATTTTAGTGCTAAAGGATACTTCATAAACCAGTCAATAACATTGTATCATCTGCCCTAAAATATTACCAACAAGATATCAGTCACACCTCTTTCTATCCACACAATAATCATCATTATAGACTCTATCCATACAATAGTCATCATCACACACTCTTTCTATAACATACAATAATCATCATCATACTCTTCCTATCCATATTCTAATCATCATCAATCATCACATACTCTTTCTATTCACACATTAATCATCACACACTATTTCTATCCATACAGTAACTATCCTTTCTCTCATATATTTATAAACCACATATATGTTTCAACAGTTGTTAATCACTCATATACTCTTGTACAACAATTAATTACAAGCTCATTCTGGTCAAACATTAATCACTTCCTCTTATAATTACCAAGTGCCACCTCTGTATTGAAGGTCAGCTGTCCTGAGCTTTGAACACACTCTACCTTGCATCTTAATTATACATTTATACAAGTGTCTTTCATTTCATCTCTTGATATTGTTCACCCACATGTAACATTATCTTCCTTTTGCATGCTTCTCCTTCACTTTTCCCTCCAGAACATTCTTTAACTCCTTTACAGCCATTAATCATATACACCTGTGCAGACATTAACCACATCTCTTTCTATCATCCATTAATCACATATTCCTAGTAACATATTTCATTAATCACATACTCCTACTACACATACATTAATCACAAATTCCTATTAAACATCCATGACACTCCACTTATATATCCATCAATCACATACTACTACTGCTACTGGCACCTTGCCGTACTTGAAAGACAATAGTTTGTTACATTGTGCTTCAAAAAATGCACAACAACCTCTCCATAGCACAAAGCCTGGGCTGAATCGTAGAGACTATATGTTGCCCATTGCAGCATGATCCCTCTCTCGGCCTGCCTAGTTTATTCCAGAGGAAAGGTAACACCAATACATCTGGAACAAGACATGCAGGAGCTTCCGGATCAGCAAAGCTATGCCATAACTGTCCGCCTGTTGGAGCTTCGATTATAGACCAGTTGCCGACCAAAGCTCATGACCTGGCCTGCCCTGCCATGACATTTAGTCCTTAGGTTGCATTTCCTCACACCAGTATAAGGCTTGTATCCTCCCAATTGCAAACCTCCACCCAAAGCCGTTGACACAATAATACATCTACTATATTTCCATTAATTGCATACATCCATTAATCAGACATTCCTATTAAACATCCATGAAACTCCTACTGAATATCCATCAATCACATATTCCTATTATATATCCATTAATCATGCAATCCTAAACAGACATCGTGTAGTCCTCACATACAGCAAATTAATCACTGTGTAAAATTGGCAGGGGATGTCCCTCGGAATTAAAAACATAGGTATCCAGAGATATCAGCTGGGATCGTCACTAAATATCAAATATAAATACTTCAAAGTTTCCGCCAGGAAAAAGCTTTCCATCTTATCACTGTATCTTGGGTTCTGCTGTCCTTGACATTGTGAATGGAGGAATAGCCATCAGCCAGTTTTGTATGCTTCTCAAATGCCAAAAATATCTGCCAGGCCTGGTCTCGGTATTTCTGGTCACCCGTAAATCGATAGAGATAAAACATGCTCTCCAATGTTTCTGGTCTCAGTAGGTTGTGGGCATCCAGTGGCTGTTTAAAGAAATAAAAACAAAACAAAACATTTGCATATACAAGGTAACAGAAATTCCTTGGTATTCATCTCAACTCTCATCTCATCATGTTCCTCTTGTACCTTGCGGTGTCGAGGTGAAGTATAAACAGCGGGAGAGTGCCCGCTTATGGGCTTCATGTATCGATATTCCCATGGAATCTATTATTCCCTGCATCCATCGTTTACGTGGTCGGCCTCTTCCTCTGTTCCCTCTGGTCTGTACATCATTGCTTGTTGTGGTATACTGTTAGCTGGTAACCTACTTGCATGGCCAAACCATTTGACTTGCTGCTTTCTAATAAAATCTAGTGCAGCTATAACCCCCACTTTAGTCCTGATGTCTTCATTTCTGATCTTATCTCTTCTTGATACATTGAGTATTCTTCTCAGGAATCTCATTTCTGTTGTTGTGATTTTTCTTTTCTCTGTTTCTGTCATTGTCCAGGTTTGGCATTGGTAGCATAGAGTTGGTAGGAAGATTGTGTTGTAAAGTGCTTTCTTAGTAGTAGTTGATACATGTTTGTTCTTTAGTATTGGTGCCATTTGTCCAATGAGTTGGTTTGCCTTATTGCATCTATTTTCATGAAACATAAACAGCCAGACAATGCCTGTTTATGGACTTCATACATCGACATTCTTATGTTGTTTCTCTTGTATCCTTGCAGTGTCAAGGATGAAACATAAACAGTGGAAAGTGACCAGTTTATGGGCTTCATATATATCAAGATTCCCATGGACTCTGTTATCCCCACTGTCCACCGTTTACAAGGTAGTTTCTTCTGGTTCCATTTGATCTGTACATCATTGTTTGTTGTGGTATACTGTCAATTGTTAGCCTAGTTATGTGACTGAACCATCTCACCTGCTGTTATCTACCCTGCCACCAATAAACAAAACTTTATCAACTAACAATGACAAGCATCTCTATGGCTTACTTTGACAATGAGATCCTCCCCAGCGCCAGTGGCCAGGTTGAAGTACGTGATCTCAGGGCTCACTTGGTGGGCATTCTGTTGTAGGTCTCCCAGCAGGTGTTCAGCAGCTCCTTGGCCAGTTCCAGGTACTCGCTGCTCATGCCAGCATGGTGAGCCAGGGCCAGCGTTCCGGGGTAGAAGCAGGCCAGGTGGTCCTGAAATGACACTTAACATGATAGCCAACGAAAAGAAGAACAATATGTATAGGATAATATTGACAGAATGAAAAAGTAATACTTTAGGTGCCAAAGGGTGCGTGGTGATGGTAAGTAATAGTAAAACAGGTGATACTAAGTAATAGTAAAACCGAGTGATGATAAAGAAACACTTATAGGATAACTGGACAGACTGAAACAGTAATACTTTAAGTGTCAATGGGTGTGTGGTGCTGTCCTATCATTTTATAAACCAATCAACAATTGACGGGTCATGTAGTCAATATCCTGCCAGCTGCTTTTACATCCCATGATATTTCCTGGTACCCATTTAGACTTGGGTCAATCTGGGAGCTCAGGTCTATTTTTCACATTGTCTGGACAGGACTCAAACACAAGACCCTAGGCTGGCAGGCAAGCATTCTAGCCACTGTCTACTGCAGCTCTTCACACTATGTAGTGGTATGAGTATATTCTAAACAATGAGAAGGAGAGTCTGAACTATCAGATGCATGCTCAAAAACTCCCCATTTACAAACTCATTTTTCCAGTAAAGTTTCAGGGTGATTTAAGTAACAGTAAAACCAGGTAAATATAAGTAAGTAATAGTGAAACCAGGTGATGATCGTAAGTAATCAGTAAGACCAGATGATGGTTAAGTAATAGTAAAACATGGTGACGGTAAGTAACAGTAAAAACACTGTGATGGTAAAGTAACAGTAAAACCAGGTGATGGTAAGTAACAGTAAAACCAAACCGATAATTTACACTTGAAAAGTCACAACATGTCAATACACAGATTAATTACCAGAAATACAGTAGTATAAATATCAGAAAGGAATATTATTTTCTCCTGCTTTATTCCCCACTGGAACTACATTCTCAACCGACTCACATCAAGCCACTCCAATATTTACTATCTTGTGCCGCTTCATATGGCCTTTTCTGATATTGTTCACTTACATCTGTAAGTATCTTCTCCTTGTGCTTTCAAATAAAGCTAGGAGTAAGACAGGGGTGTGTCTTGTCACCAGATCTCTTCTCCCTCTATAGCGAAGTAATAATGAGAGAGATCAAAGAGAAGCCAGGAATACTAATCAGAGGTTATAATATAAACAATAAAGCAAAGCGGATGACACAGTATTGGTTGCGGATATGTGTGCTGGGGAATGAACAGGCAGACAGATGGCTGGCTCTGCAAAACTTGGTGGAGTATTGATGCATAAGTCAGACGTGGTTGCGGCCTTGTGGGAGCACATGTACACCTCGGAGGAGCAAATGGATCACCATGATCTGGCAAGAATGTGACACGAGGAGTGACGAGGGGATTCTGGCCGATGCTCGACGCTTAGAGGAAAGGCGAGACACACATATAATCAGATTGCTACTGGTACTATTGGGATTGGAACTCTTCACTGGCTTCTGAGGATGGGGAGATCTCTCTATTTCATTTCTTCTCTGTGGGTTTCAGAGAAAAAGCTCGCTATTTATACCTTCATCATTTGAGGAAAGACCAGACAGACTAATAATCAGACTGCAACCATTAGTAATGGAACTCTTCACTGGCTGTTGAAAATGAGCACAGAGCATGTATGGGAATGTTCTGAGTGCTATAATGTCGGTTCTTGACTCAACTCACTCAACTCTTTATCAGGTTTTTCTAAGTGTGTGTTTTCCTCGCCTCCTGATTCGCTATTTGCTGTAATCTGTCTAGTTCTCTCCATAAGCTCAAAATGAGTAATTCTGTGATATCATTATAGTCCTTTTATTCTGTGCAATCACCAGTCAATGAATGTTTGTAGTTTACTAGTAACTGTTTGCTTCACGTCTGCTGACTTCCACAAGTGTCCTAGTGTTATCAAAGCTGCTCTTGCCTTTGATATTCTTTTTGTCAAATCTTTATCTATTTCCCCATCTTTGTTCACATTGTTTATATACACACATCAGTTGACACGCCCGTGTGTTGCGGGGCCATACGGGGGAGCAAGAATAGTAACACTGCTGCCTACCATGCATGTCGTAAGAGGCGACTAAGGAGGCTATGGTTCCGTCACCCTGCTACTGAGTGCGTGGCGCAACACTGTGAGCTGTGAATTCGCGTGGAATGCTTTTTACATCTGTCCGCGATGTTTTTCGCGTGAACTGCATGTTCGGAACGATGACGGCCGGCTGTTGCTGGATTGACTGGTTTGCCTTTTTCGGTTCATGAGTGCATTTTTTCAGGAGACTCCTGGGAGTCATCGCTGTAGCTATGAGTTTGTGCTTTGTGTGGCGCTTTCGGTGGGTCGCCCTGCAGAAAGAAACCAAACCATATGGGATAAACCCCGCGTCAATTAAGTCTTTCTGGTGACTGCCGTTTTCATCGACGATGGACTGCATTTTTCGTGGACTTTTGTGTTGGCATTCTGGCGGCTGGCATTATGCACAGTGTACCTGTGCAGGCTGTTGGCTTGCCGACACTCCTGTCTATTCCATTGTTCACATGGGGCAGTGAGAAGCATTTTGTGATATTCACTGGCACAGGAACAGAGCAATATGGGGACGACCGTTGCTGTGAAGTTGGAACCGCGACTAACTAACTAACTAACTAACATCAGTTGACATTTGGCCTAGTTGTTAATATATCCTCTACAGGCTTTAGGTATCTCATTGTCAACACTGCTCCATCCTTATGCCCAGAGGGAGATAATTGGACGTTTGGGAAAACTGATTATGATGACAAAGCATGACACCTGTTGGACAACTTCACAAATTAAAGACAGTCAGACTGCTAACCATTTTTGGACTAAAATTCCTGCCATTGAGGAGCTCTCCCACAAATAACAGTTTGCTGGGCTCGGATTTTCTCAGCAGCCATTTCTTAACTCCTTCGACACTCTCCGCAAAATCATCTTTGAATCTGGAGAGCAGAAGTGTAAAAGTAATACATTCAAGGACACATGAAACATAAAAGTAATACATTAGGAACACAAGAAGCATAAAAGTAATATATTCATTAGGGAAATGTAACATTATACAGGGTGTTTGTAAGTCTTACTACACTTTGTATGTAGAACAAATCTGATGATGTCATCCAAAATTGTGCTAAAAAATTCACTGAATTACTTACAATAGTCACTGCTTTGGTCTAACGCTGTTTTGGGGAAGCTGAAAAGTACCAATGAATTATTCATTATAACAAGTGTTGGAAATGTCCACCACTGGCTTCAAGACATGACAATACACGTCTCTTCATATTGTCAAATACCTTCAGCAACGTGTCTGTTGTTATTTCTTGAATGGTAATTCTTTCAGTTCCTCAATTATGTATACGTTATTTTTTTTAAACATTTCCTTTCAAGAAACCCCATAGAATTACTCCAGCAGACAACAGCCATTTGCTGCATATATTGCTTCACGATGGACTGTGGAGCACATTTTTTATGATGTCATCAAATTTGTTGTACATACATATGTGTAGTGAGACTTTACAAACACCCTCTATATACCATATCCTCACATTACATCTCTAAAACCTCTGGAATCTAGGTCACACTGCAATTACACGGTACACAATTGTTACAAAATATTAGCCTTCAGCAAAATGTGCACACAGACAAACAAAAGACGTTAACATTGAGTTCTCACACAGTCAACTTTCTACCACTCTGAATCCACTGTTTCAGCAAATATTCATAGTAGCTGTCTCCCCTTGCTCCCAGAGTTATGGTTGATGCCGGCCGGAAGTCACCCGAATTTGCGTTGATGAAAATAGGCACAAGTCCATCAGTTTTAGGGAGCTCGTGGACATGCATGGACACCTCGTGTACGGCATCCTGGAAGGTAAAAAGATACACACACGTGTAACGAAGCAGTTACATGTGTAAATGACAAGGCTTCAACTGTGGCAAAGCTGTGGATATGTAAACAATGAGAAACCACAAAGTGTAGGTCAGCTTTACAAAATTATAATTACAAACAGCAGAGAACATGGCGGCAGCAGCAAGCCTGCTTTAGCAAACAACAAGAAACCACAAACCAAAACCTGCTGGGATTAATTACGACATCCTGTAAAGGATATGCAACACAGAAATGCACAAATAAATTCAAAGGCACTGACTGATAATCAGAGAGTAGATAAAAATTAACTGGAAAAACAGTCCATGCACCAGAAATAAAACAAAATCTAGGAAATAAGAAATTTTAGGTACATGTTAACAGAAATGGACAAGCATGCTAATTGGCACTGATTGATGTTCAGTCACCATCATAATGTGCCATCTCACACGAATCACCATAGTCATGGATCAGCTCTGTGTTCTTGTCCCGACCATGCCATGTGGCCAAGCCACCCATATATTTACTTCTCTTCTTTCTCCTTATTCTTTTCTCCCTCAATCTTTCCCGTTGTTACCAAAGTTCTTCAGTTTATCTCTTCTCATAATGTGCCAAAATATCTTGACTGTTGACGTCTATTTCTTGAATCAGTTTACAGTTTTCATTTATTTCTTGCTAGCACTTGCTCATTGACTTTATTCATACAGTTGAGAAAAGTAATGTACAAAAGATATTAGAAAATGTGTAAAAAAAAGACATCATGATAATAATGTGGGACTTCAGCATAAAAATTAGGCTCGCAGGCCTGTCTGACATTCTGCCCTTATCTTTCTGCTCTTATACTATTATTTCATTCATACATCACTTATGAAGCTAATCTTAGACACAAGAATTAGAAGAATCAGAGATGTGTCACAGATGAAACATTCAATAAAAGAGAGAAGAAAATTAAAGCAAAAAGTTATGGAAACAAATAGTCCCATACAAGAAAAACCAGAAGTCTGATCAGAGAAGACAAGTTTGTAATGAATACTTGTAAAAGAATAGAGCATTGCCAGTTGAAAGACAAGATTGAGACTTGTTCAAGGAAATCAGAACATTAAACAGGCGAATTCAGACCGTCATTACATGCGATAGATGACAGGTAATGGCAATAATTTAACAGAAAACAAACATATACTAGAAAGATGGAAAGAGTACTGTGAATAAATGTATGAAGATATGATAAAGAACCCAGATAACAGACATGACAGTGAAGAGAAAGAACCAAACTTTTATTACGGAAAGCACTATTAGCTACACAAGTCTGAAGAAAGGGAAGTGATCATGTTGTGACAATATACCTGTTGTCTACTGCCAATAGTACTCCTGGCGGTGTAGGACAGGAGGTCTTGAGTCTGGGGAATTAAGGCTAGTGCAGTTGCCGCAAACTGTTCAGGCTTAGGGTTTTTATTTTCCCCTAACAGAATCAAATTCCCACCTTACCGAGGATTTGAACCCGGGTCTCCAAAGGGAGACCGCCATCCTAAAAGGATGCTGTTTGCATTGTCTGTTGAGAGCGATGCTGTGATATTTGGGACTTTTAGTTAACACATTCAGCTTTGTACATCTTCCCTCTTTGATCCCTGCTGTGATCTGACCTTCTTCCAGGACCACCACCTGGTGACAGAGTAGGGTCTTGGTCAGCTGCTTCGCCCACCCTGACCCAAGCATTCAAGTTTATGAGTCACTGACTGCAGGAAACAGAATGCAGATATAGGCTGATTCCTTGTGGACAACACAAACATGATGATGATGATGTTAAAGAAGAAGAAGAAGAAGAAGAAGAAGAAGAAGAAGAAGAAGAAGAAGAAGAAGAAGAAGAAGAAGAAGAAGAAGAAGAAGAGAAGAAGAAGAAGAAGAAGAAGCACCGCCATGCAGACACAATGCAAACACTGCCCAACAATTACAATAAAAATACTCTAAAAACACTAATAAAATTTAAAAAGCACCGGACAATTGCTGTCCCCCCCCTAAAACTAAGAAATAAAAAGCTGAATAAATTATTTACAATTGTAGCAATCTCAATATACTCTCAGTATACATACCGCATATTTTGTCTGTCCTGTGATTGCAGATAGGTCTCGGAACTCCAACTGTATGGTGGTCACTTCCGAGGTACTGCTGTCTGGACCCCACCTAGGAGCCCGAGCCAAACCTTTATCTAGATTGATATCTGAGTATGGAATCTTTGAGTCTGGGTTAAAGCAAGGCAGAAGACGATCTCCAAGGTCAACCTGATGACGATAAATGGTATGCTAGCCTAAAGTAAATGCTAAAACATAGAAACTAGTAAATGTGTCTCATGTGTATTCTCGACATCACAAATTCAGAATTCATTTGGAGAATCCAAAATGTGAAAAAGTAGATTGTATTTCACATCACTAGAGGTCACAACTGACAGAACATTCATTTAGACTTAAATTGGTTCCTGTCAGTCATTTAGAATAGACAGCCACACAAAATCAACAACAGTCATTTATACTGCATTTGGCCCCTAAGGACAGGCAGCACAGACAGCCAAATATATTCTACAACAGTCATTTAGACTTAAATTGGTCGCTGAAGATAGGCAGAATAGACAGCCAAACATATTCTACAACAGTTATTTAAACTGCACTTTGCCCCTAATGACAGGCAGAATAGACAGCCAAATATATTCTTATAGCAGTCATTTAGACTGAAATTGGTTCCTGAGGACAGGCAGAATAGACAGCCCAACATATTCAACAAGTCATTTATACTGCATTTGGCCCCTAAGGACAGGCAGCATAGACAGTCAAATATATTCTACAACAGTCATTTAGACTTAAATTGGCCCCTGAGGACAGGCAGTTAAGACAGCCAAACATATTCTATGAGACTGCCATAAGTTAAATTAATTGTAGACTAAACATTGGCCCAGAGAGAGAAACATTCACGCCAACTCTCAAATACATCAACACATATCCAAAAACTGACATTCTTGAGCTGACATGGCTAGAACATCAGGGAAGACATGGCTAGAACATCAGGGAAGACGTGGCTAGACCATCAGGGAAGACGTGGCTAGAACATCAGGGAAGACATGGCTAGAACATCAGGGAAGACATGGCTAGAACATCAGGGAAGACGTGGCTAGAACATCAGGGAAGGCATGGCTAGAATATCAGGGAAGGCATGGCTAGAACATCAGGGAAGACATGGCTAGAACATCAGGGAAGACGTGGCTAGAACATCAGGGAAGGCATGGCTAGAACATCAGGGAAGACATGGCTAGAACATCAGGGAAGACGGCTAGAACATCAGGGAAGACATGGCTAGAACATCAGGGAAGACATGGCTAGAACATCAGGGAATAGGTGGCTAGAACATCAGATAATATGTGGCTAGAAGATCAGGGAAGACATGGCTAGAACATCAGGGAAGACGTGGCTAGAACATCAGGGAAGACATGGCTAGAAGATCAGGGAAGGCATGGCTAGAACATCAGGGAAGACATGGCTAGAACATCAGGGAATACGTGGCTAGAACATCAGGGAAGACATGGCTAGATCATCAGGGAAGACATGGCTAGAACATCAGGGAAGACATGGCTAGAACATCAGGGAAGACATGGCTAGAACATCAGGGAAGACATGGCTAGAACATCAGGGAATAGGTGGCTAGAACATCAGGGAATACATGGCTAGAACATCAGGGAAGACATGGCTAGAACATCAGGGAAGACATGGCTAGAACATCAGGGAAGACATGGCTAGAACATCAGGGAATGCGTGGCTAGAACATCAGGGAAGGCATGGCTAGAACATCAGGGAAGGCATGGCTAGAACATCAGGGAAGGCATGGCTAGAACATCAGGGAAGACATGGCTAGAACATCAGGGAAGACATGGCTAGAACATCAGGGAAGACATGGCTAGAACATCAGGGAAGACGGCTAGAACATCAGGGAAGACATGGCTAGAACATCAAGGAAGACATGGCTAGAACATCAGGGAAGACGTGGCTAGAACATCAGGGAAGACGTGGCTAGAACATCAGGGAAGACATGGCTAGAACATCAGAGAAGACATGGCTAGAACATCAGGGAAGATGTGGCTAGAACATCAGGGAAGATATGGCTTAGAACATCAGGGAAGACATGGCTAGAACATCAGGGAAGACATGGCTAGAACATCAGTGAAGACGGCTAGAACATCAGGAAGACCATGGCTAGAACATCAGGGAAGACATGGCTAGAACATCAGGGAAGACGTGGCTAGAACATCAGGGAAGACGTGGCTAGAAACATCAGGGAAGACATGGCTAGAACATCAGGGAAGACATGGCTAGAACATCAGGGAAGACATGGCTAGAACATCAGGGAAGACATGGCTAGAACATCAGGGAAGACGGCTAGAACATCAGGGAAGACATGGCTAGAACATCAGGGAAGACATGGCTAGAACATCAGGGAAGACGTGGCTAGAACATCAGGGAAGACGTGGCTAGAACATCAGGGAAGACGTGGCTAGAACATCAGGGAAGACATGGCTAGAACATCAGGGAAGATGGCTAGAACATCAGGGAAGACATGGCTAGAACATCAGGGAAGACATGGCTAGAACATCAGGGAAGACGTGGCTAGAACATCAGGGAAGACGTGGCTAGAACATCAGGGAAGGCATGGCTAGAACATCAGGGAAGACATGGCTAGAACATCAGGAAGATATGGCTAGAACATCAGGGAAGACATGGCTAGAACATCAGGGAAGACGGCTAGAACATCAGGGAAGACATGGCTAGAACATCAGGAAGACATGGCTAGAACATCAGGGAAGACGTGGCTAGAACATCAGGGAAGACGTGGCTAGAACATCAGGGAAGACATGGCTAAAACATCAGGGAAGACATGGCTAGAACATCAGGGAAGACGTGGCTAGAACATCAGGGAAGACATGGCTAGAACCATCAGGGAAGATGGCTAGAACATCAGGGAAGACATGGCTAGAACATCAGGGAAGACATGGCTAGAACATCAGGGAAGATGTGGCTAGAACATCAGGGAAGACGTGGCTAGAACATCAGGGAAGACATGACTAGAACATCAGGGAAGGCGTGGCTAGAACATCAGGGAAGGCATGGCTAGAACATCAGGGAAGATATGGCTAGAACATCAGGGAAGACGTGGCTAGAACATCAGGGAAGACATGGCTAGAACATCAGGGAAGACGGCTAGAACATCAGGGAAGACATGGCTAGAACATCAGGGAAGACAACATCAGGGAAGACATGGCTAGAACATCAGGGAAGACATGGCTAGAACATCAGGGAAGACGTGGCTAGAACATCAGGGAAGACGTGGCTAGAACATCAGGGAAGACATGGCTAGAACATCAGGGAAGACGTGGCTAGAACATCAGGGAAGACGTGGCTAGAACATCAGGGAAGGCATGGCTAGAACATCAGGGAAGGCATGGCTAGAACATCAGGGAAGACATGGCTAGAACATCAGGGAAGACGTGGCTAGAACATCAAGGAAGACATGGCTAGAACATCAGGGAAGACATGGCTAGAACATCAGGAAAGACATGGCTAGAACATCAGGGAAGACGGCTAGAACATCAGGGAAGACATGGCTAGAACATCAGGGAAGACATGGCTAGAACATCAGGGAATACGTGGCTAGAACATCAGGGAATATGTGGCTAGAACATCAGGGAATATGTGGCTAGAACATCAGGGAAGACGTGGCTAGAACATCAGGGAAGACATGGCTAGAACATCAGGGAAGGCATGGCTAGAACATCAGGGAAGACATGGCTAGAACATCAGGGAAGACGTGGCTAGAACATCAGGGAAGACATGGCTAGAACATCAGGGAAGGCATGGCTAGAACATCAGGGAAGGCATGGCTAGAACATCAGGGAAGACATGGCTAGAACATCAGGGAAGACATGGCTAGAACATCAGGGAAGACGTGGCTAGAACGTCAGGGAATATGTGGCTAGAACATCAGGGAAGACATGGCTAGAACATCAGGGAAGACATGGCTAGAACATCAGGGAAGACATGGCTAGAACATCAGGGAATATGTGGCTAGAACATCAGGGAAGGCATGGCTAGAACATCAGGGAAGACATGGCTAGAACATCAGGGAATATGTGGCTAGAACATCAGGGAATACGTGGCTAGAACATCAGGGAAGACATGGCTAGAACATCAGGGAATATGTGGCTAGAACATCAGAGAAGACATGGCGAGAACATCAGGGAAGGCATGGCTAGAACATCAGGGAAGACATGGCTAGAACATCAGGGAAGACATGGCTAGAACATCAAGGAAGACATGGCTAGAACATCAGGAAGACATGGCTAGAACATCAGGGAAGACATGGCTAGAACATCAGGGAAGACATGGCTAGAACATCAGGGAAGACGTGGCTAGAACATCAGGGAAGACGTGGCTAGAACATCAGGGAAGACATGGCTAGAACATCAGGGAAGACATGGCTAGAACATCAGGGAAGACGTGGCTAGAACATCAGGGAAGACATGGCTAGAACATCAGGGAAGACGGCTAGAACATCAGGGAAGACATAGCTAGAACATCAGGGAAGACATGGCTAGAACATCAGGGAAGACGTGGCTAGAACATCAGGGAAGACATGGCTAGAACATCAGGGAAGACATGGCTAGAACACTCAGGGAAGGCGTGGCTAGAACATCAGGGAAGGCATGGCTAGAACATCAGGGAAGATATGGCTAGAACATCAGGGAAGACGTGGCTAGAACATCAGGGAAGACATGGCTATAGAACATCAGGGAAGACGGCTAGAACATCAGGAAAGACATGGCTAGAACATCAGGGAAGACATGGCTAGAACATCAGGGAATACGTGGCTAGAACATCAGGGAATATGTGGCTAGAACATCAGGGAATATGTGGCTAGAACATCAGGGAAGACATGGCTAGAACATCAGGGAAGACATGGCTAGAACATCAGGGAAGGCATGGCTAGAACATCAGGGAAGACGTGGCTAGAACATCAGGGAAGACATGGCTAGAACATCAGGGAAGGCATGGCTAGAACATCAGGGAAGACATGGCTAGAACATCAGGGAAGACATGGCTAGAACATCAGGGAAGACGTGGCTAGAACGTCAGGGAATATGTGGCTAGAACATCAGGGAAGACATGGCTAGAACATCAGGGAAGACATGGCTAGAACATCAGGGAAGACATGGCTAGAACATCAGGGAAGACGGCTAGAACATCAGGGAAGACATGGCTAGAACATCAGGGAAGACATGGCTAGAACATCAGGGAATACGTGGCTAGAACATCAGGGAATATGTGGCTAGAACATCAGGGAAGACGTGGCTAGAACATCAGGGAAGACATGGCTAGAACATCAGGGAAGACATGGCTAGAACATCAGGGAAGACGTGGCTAGAACATCAGGGAAGACATGGCTAGAACATCAGGGAAGGCATGGCTAGAACATCAGGGAAGACATGGCTAGAACATCAGGGAAGACATGGCTAGAACATCAGGGAAGACATAGCTAGAACATCAGGGAAGACATGGCTAGAACATCAGGGAAAGACATGGCTAGAACATCAGGGAAGACATGGCTAGAACATCAGGGAATATGTGGCTAGAACATCAGGGAAGGCATGGCTAGAACATCAGGGAAGACATGGCTAGAACATCAGGGAATATGTGGCTAGAACATCAGGGAATACGTGGCTAGAACATCAGGGAAGACATGGCTAGAACAATCAGGAATATGTGGCTAGAACATCAGAGAAGACATGGCGAGAACATCAGGGAAGGCATGGCTAGAACATCAGGGAAGACATGGCTAGAACATCAGGGAAGACATGGCTAGAACATCAAGGAAGACATGGCTAGAACATCAGGGAAGACATGGCTAGAACATCAGGGAAGACATGGGCTAGAACATCAGGGAAGACATGGCTAGAACATCAGGGAAGACGTGGCTAGAACATCAGGGAAGACGTGGCTAGAACATCAGGGAAGACATGGCTAGAACAATCAGGGAAGACATGGCTAGAACATCAGGGAAGACGTGGCTAGAACATCAGGGAAGACATGGCTAGAACATCAGGGAAGACGGCTAGAACATCAGGGAAGACATAGCTAGAACATCAGGGAAGACATGGCTAGAACATCAGGGAAGACGTGGCTAGAACATCAGGGAAGACATGGCTAGAACATCAGGGAAGACATGGCTAGAACATCAGGGAAGGCGTGGCTAGAACATCAGGGAAGGCATGGCTAGAACATCAGGGAAGATATGGCTAGAACATCAGGGAAGACGTGGCTAGAACATCAGGGAAGACATGGCTAGAACATCAGGGAAGACGGCTAGAACATCAGGAAAGACATGGCTAGAACATCAGGGAAGACAACATCAGGGAAGACATTGCTAGAACATTAGGGAAGACATGGCTAGAACATCAGGGAAGACATGGCTAGAACATCAGGGAAGATGTGGCTAGAACATCAGGGAAGACGTGGCTAGAACATCAGGGAAGACATGGCTAGAACATCAGGGAAGACGTGGCTAGAACATCAGGGAAGACGTGGCTAGAACATCAGGGAAGGCATGGCTAGAACATCAGGGAAGGCATGGCTAGAACATCAGGGAAGACATGGCTAGAACATCAGGGAAGATGTGGCTAGAACATCAAGGAAGACATGGCTAGAACATCAGGGAAGACATGGCTAGAACATCAGGGAAGGCATGGCTAGAACATCAGGGAAGACATGGCTAGAACATCAGGGAAGACATGGCTAGAACATCAGGGAATACGTGGCTAGAACATCAGGGAATATGTGGCTAGAACATCAGGGAATATGTGGCTAGAACATCAGGGAAGACATGGCTAGAACATCAGGGAAGACATGGCTAGAACATCAGGGAAGGCATGGCTAGAACATCAGGGAAGACGTGGCTAGAACATCAGGGAAGACATGGCTAGAACATCAGGGAAGGCATGGCTAGAACATCAGGGAAGACATGGCTAGAACATCAGGGAAGACATGGCTAGAACATCAGGGAAGACGTGGCTAGAACGTCAGGGAATATGTGGCTAGAACATCAGGGAAGACATGGCTAGAACATCAGGGAAGACATGGCTAGAACATCAGGGAAGACATGGCTAGAACATCAGGGAAGACGGCTAGAACATCAGGGAAGACATGGCTAGAACATCAGGGAAGACATGGCTAGAACATCAGGGAATACGTGGCTAGAACATCAGGGAATATGTGGCTAGAACATCAGGGAAGACGTGGCTAGAACATCAGGGAAGACATGGCTAGAACATCAGGGAAGACATGGCTAGAACATCAGGGAAGACGTGGCTAGAACATCAGGGAAGACATGGCTAGAACATCAGGGAAGGCATGGCTAGAACATCAGGGAAGACATGGCTAGAACATCAGGGAAGACATGGCTAGAACATCAGGGAAGGCATGGCTAGAACATCAGGGAAGACATGGCTAGAACATCAGGGAAGGCATGGCTAGAACATCAGGGAAGGCATGGCTAGAACATCGGGGAAGGCATGGCTAGAACATCAGGGAATACATGGCTAGAACATCAGGGAATACGTGGCTAGAACATCAGGGAAGACATGGCTAGAACATCAGGGAAGACATGGCTAGAACATCAGGGAAGACATGGCTAGAACATCAGGGAAGGCATGGCTAGAACATCAGGGAAGGCATGGCTAGAACATCAGGGAAGATATGGCTAGAACATTAGGGAAGACATGGCTAGAACATCAGGGAAGACATGGCTAGAACATCAGGGAAGACATGGCTAGAACATTAGGGAAGACATGGCTAGAACATCAGGGAAGACATGGCTAGAACATCAGGGAAGACATGGCTAGAACATCAGGGAATATGTGGCTAGAACATCAGGGAAGGCATGGCTAGAACATCAGGGAAGACATGGCTAGAACATCAGGGAATATGTGGCTAGAACATCAGGGAATACGTGGCTAGAACATCAGGGAAGACATGGCTAGAACATCAGGGAATACGTGGCTAGAACATCAGGGAAGACATGGCAAGAACATCAGGGAAGGCATGGCTAGAACATCAGGGAAGACATGGCTAGAACATCAGGGAAGACATGGCTAGAACATCAAGGAAGACATGGCTAGAACATCAGGGAAGACATGGCTAGAACATCAGGGAAGACATGGCTAGAACATCAGGGAAGACATGGCTAGAACATCAGGGAAGACATGGCTAGAACATCAGGGAAGACATGGCTAGAACATCAGGAAAGACATGACTAGAACATCAGGGAAAACATGGCTAGAACATCAGAGAAGATATGGCTAGAACATCAGGGAAGACATGGCTAGAACATCAGGGAAGACAAGGCTAGAACATCAGGGAAGACATGGCTAGAACATCAGGGAAGACATGGCAGAGAGTCTTCATCAGACTCAGAGCGTGCCAAGTTCAATTTCATGGGGAGGGATGCGAATATTTCCAACAAGTGTAGGTATCTAATGCTACCACCCATCACCTGATCTCTTGTTTGGTCAGCTGTCCTATCTTTTGCTATCTCATGGAGCTCGGTCTATGTTTCCCCCTCATATATTAATTTCTATCTCTTAAAGGTCTGTTTCCAGGTCTCCCACTATTTCATTTGCTCAGTGGATTGCAGGCAGAAGACTTTCTAATTTTACTACACTCCATGTGTTTTCTATCCAGTGCCATCATCTTTCCATCTTTTATTCACTGGAATTTGTTTAGTTCTCTCCGTGAGCTCCACATTGGTGATTCTGTCCTACCATTTTAATCCTTCTATTCTCTGCAGAAACACGGAGCTGATCCATGACTCTGGTGATCGAGTGAGATGGCAGAACATGACCCGCCCACGCTTACCGGCATGGCACATAATGGATGGATGGATTCTCTGCAGGCATTAATTCATGAATGTTTGTAGTTCATTAGTAATTATTTTAGCAGCTATATGTAACTGATCCATACAGTAGAACTGATTTAATGCCAGCGTTAAAGTGTTGGTTAACAGGCTCTATCTACCCGTGGTTGGTTTTCATTCCTGACAATTTTGCCAGGGCAGCAGACTGAAGGCCTGCTCTTTGTGATTTCTAACTGCTGTGGGATATTTAACGTACACATATCTGAGACATGATTCCATACAAGATAACGGGCTCCCAGAGATATCTGAATTATAGGGGCCCCACACACAAAAACTCACTGTTTGAGTATGTTATTTGTGTCCCAGGATTCCAATGTTGGCGAGATTTTAGGTAATAGCTTTTTTGTAGTTTTTTAATGTAATTGTAGAAGCGCACAGACAGACAGACAGAGAGAGAGAGAGAGAGAGAGAGAGAGAGAGAGAGAGGAGAGAGAGAGAGAGAGAGAGAGAGAGAGAGAGAGAGAGAGAGAGAGAGAGAGAGAGAGAGAGAGAGAGCATGCATGCTTTAATGAAGACTTTCTAGCTGCCACATCCATTTTGCCACATGTGTAAAACTGACAGATTCCTCTCTATTGTTGTTGCTTTACTCATTACACATTGCAGAGACACTTAACAATGCTTCTTACCGCTCTGGATTTCATCACCAAGTCCCCCGTGAGGTGGTAGGTTGCTAGCAGGGAGCCCAGAATCCGTATGGTCACCTCAAAGAGATTAACATAACGGTCGACATTAAACGTCAGACTCTGCTCCACCCATTGCTTGGCCTCTTCATATTCTAGATAGGAAACCAACTATGAAAACTTAAACACTGTATCCACCTATAATAGTTTCACAATGTTGGGTGGCCAGTTCGCTGTCTCACAGCCTTCTCTTCCCAAAAAATTATCCAGGCACTCATTTTATAAGGCTAGGTCGAACCCAGAGCTATATAAACTGATAAAAAAAAAAAAAAAACAGGGAGGCCGAGAACCTATGGATTTGTCCGGAGGGCTAAAATGCTCAGAAACAGCTAGGTCGAACCCAGAGCTATATTAACTGGAAAAAAAAATTATCCTGCAACAACTGGGGTTAAACATAGACCACTTGTCTTTGTTTTGTCCGGAGACAAACAGCTTTCTTTGGTTCTGTGATGTGATGAGAAGAGATGGCATTGGAGAACATCGTGACAACTGGAAAGATCGAGGGGAAGAGAGGCAGAGGCAGACCAAGAGAAATGATGCTGGATGGATTGAGACGGTGGCACGGAGGAATATCAGCAGCAGAGTTGATCCAGAAAACCAAAGACCGAGATCTGTGGAGAGCCATGAACGCCTACGCCAGCTGGCAGGGCACTTGATGATGATGATGACTGTCTTTGTAAGCATATGGCCTAACTGCTAAACCACTGAGACTATTCCAGAGCTCTGGGGGTGGGGGTGGTGTATTAACCTCTTTGGGATCCCTTTCCCTTTCTACCACTGGACCTGATACTTTTTGAGTAAAAGGCGGGTACCATACCTGTAAGCCACTGCTTCACTTAAAAGATATCCATCTATGTATGAGACAATGAGACAAAATGTTTCATTTACAGACTTTCCTCTTTTAACCTGAGGTATCTTGTTTTTCTGGTACTATCATAAACACATGATCCTAACTTGTTGAGCCAAGGCGATAAAACAACATGAGATGGTTATTATCAAAATGTGTGCAATCATTTAAATTCTGAGACCTAATGTGCTATTTCAATGGTTAGATATGAATTCTGTCCATATCCATAGTTGTGGGTTCAGGTGGGTGATAGACCTGGTTAATTATGACACCTTTATTAAGATGCCATGCGTCCAAGTAGACTTGTTCCTATGGTGAGACCCTGCCATCGTTTGGAGGCAACAGGTCTGAAGCCCTGCATGGCAACTACAGCTTTCAATTGTTATACTGTCCAGTGTGTCCTCTAATCTTTACTTCTTTCTTCTACTTCAATGAGTGTCAAGCAATACCTGTGAAGATATTTACATGCTGCTTCAATGGCTGCAGAGGTTCCCAACAACTGGTATTCCTGTGCAATCGCTATCTTAGTCCAGAATCTAAGTTTGACTAGAAAACAGATCTTCATGTTAGTTTCCAGCCTTAGCTGTACTTCTTCGTATGTCTGTCATCTCCCAATGAAGCATAGGCCCCCCAACCAACTCACACCAAGCCCTTTGTAGACTTGCTCATGATTGGCTTCCATTCAACAATCACAAATAGAGAGTATTTGTTGGAGTTTTCCCCAAGGACATATTGGTTGTGATGGGAAATGAGCAGATGGACAGATTGGCTGGGTCTGCACCTCTTGGTGGGGGGGTATTGGTACATTATAAGACAGACGTGGTCGGGGTCCTTTGTAATCATGTATATAGTGCAGAAGAACTAATAAATAGATCAGCATGGCCAAGACAGAATGGTGCGTAATACAAAAACGATTTACTTGATATTGTTTTCCCTTTCATACTGTACGATTCTGTACGTCTCACCCTTCTAAAATTCAATTTATAAGTAAGTAGACCCACAAATCATGTTTTATGTGGACGTCTAGACTGTTTTAGTATGTGCATTAAATTTAGCTTCCATTATTACGTATATGTGTAGGGGCGGGGACGGGATCTTTAGGTAGGAAATACGAAAGGGGGGAATGACGTTCTGAAAATATGGTGAAGGGGGGCACGGGCCAAAAAAGGTTGACAACCACTGGACTAGAGAATCTGGTCAAACACTCAGGACTCTGAGGAAGACCAGACGGACACATAATCAAACTGCTACCATTAGTGTTAGGACTCTTCGCTGGCTGTTGCAGATGAGGACAGAGCACTTATGGGAATGCCCTGAATGCAGTGATGGCGGTTCTTGACCAGAAATGATTGGCAGTATTATACGAGACAGAAGGTATGGACAGACATGATGACCAACACAACAGGCATGGGCAATACGAAGAAAAAAGCAGCATCCTATGGCAAATACTGCTGTATGAGCGTGAAGTGTTAGTTCTTCACATATACTAGGTAATGGAAATATAAGGTGGAGTGATTAGTTTCCTTTCCAGCCTCAATCTTCGCATACAACAATTTGAATACAAATCTCTAATACAACAGATATTACAAGGTTTGGCCAAAATCAGAGCCATTCTGCAAGAGGAAATTCCAATCCTACCTTAATGGAGGATTCAACCACAGACCACTGCCTTGGTATACTAACCGCAATGCCACCACAAACTACTGGTGTTTGTCCATTAAGAATGATGATGACCATTCATTTCATCCAGTGGGGGTAAAAGTATAGAGCCGTGAGTGTTAAGATGGCTGATAAGGCCTATTTTGGCTGGACATGTTCTTTGACAATGTGGGCAAAGAATGCTTGACTTTCCAGGAGAAGGATCTCCTGCAGTGGTTTTCTGTCCAGCCTTTTTTTCACAGCTCTTGCAGTCCTGGTTGCTTCACAAGTGACAACACCCTTGCGTAATGATGTACGCTACCACAAACTACTAAACACAGAGTAACAGAATCAAACTGACCATCCTTCAAACCCATGATGACCATAGTGTCCAGGGAGTCCACCAGAGTCAGACCCGTCCCAAACCACTCACTGGAAGTCTTGCTGATGGGATGCAGCTCGTCATGGCCCCAGGCATATTTTTTGTATGCAGCCACGCGTGTTTGAAAGCTGCCACAACCTGTTTTTGTTTTTCTCTGTCTGAACCTGACCTATTAATACAATATCAACATCAATATATAAAGCAATATTTTCAGGTATTGTTTGTCTTTCTGGCATAGTGTTACATAAATCAACATCAAAATATAAAGCAATGTTTTCAAGTATTGTGTGTCTGTTTGACCTTACATAGTGTTACAGATATCAACACACAGGTATTGTGTGTCTGTCTGACCTAGTGTTGCAGATATCAATATCAATATATAATGCAATGTTTTCAGGTATTGTGTGTCTGTCTGACCTAGTGTTACAGATATCAATATCAATATATAATGCAATGTTTTCAGGTATTGTGTGTCTGCCTGAACCTGACCTAGTGTTACAGAAATAAATATCAATATATAAAGCAATGTTTTCAGGTATTGTTTGTCTGTCTGAGCCTGACCTAGTGTTTACAGAAATAAATATCAATATATAAAGCAATGTTTTCAGGTATTGTTTGTCTGTCTGAGCCTGACCTAGTGTTACAGAAATAAATATCAATATATAAAGCAATGTTTTCAGGTATTGTTTGTCTGTCTGAGCCTGACCTAGTGTTACAGAAATAAATATCAATATATAAAGCAATGTTTTCAGGTATTGTTTGTCTGTCTGAGCCTGACCTAGTGTTACAGAAATAAATATCAATATATAAAGCAATGTTTTCAGGTATTGTTTGTCTGTCTGAGCCTGACCTAGTGTTACAGAAATAAATATCAATATATAAATGCAATGTTTTCAGGTATATGTTTGTCTGTCTGAGCCTGACCTAGTGTCTACAGAAATAAATATCAATATATAATGCAATGTTTTCAGGTATTGTTTGTCTGTCTGAGCCTGACCTAGTGTTACAGAAATAAATATCAATATATAAAGCAATGTTTTCAGGTATTGTTTGTCTGTCTGAGCCTGACCTAGTGTTACAGAAATAAATATCAATATATAAAGCAATGTTTTCAGGTATTGTTTGTCTGTCTGAGCCTGACCTAGTGTTACAGAAATAAATATCAATATATCAAGTAATGTTTTCAGGTGTTGCTTGTCTATCTGAACATGACCTAGTGTTACAGGAATCAACATCAATATATAAAGCAATGTTTTCAGGTGTTGCTTGTCTATATGAGCCTGACCTAGTCTATATATATAAAAATCGTTGTATGTATGTATGTATGTCCGTCCTTTATGCGTTCGCGAACGGTCCAACCGATTGAGATGAAATTTTCTACACGTTTTCCTTTCATTCCTGTGCAACCAACTGTGATAGTTTTATCTATCAGCTATCAGCTATTACCTTCCTAAAATTTAATTTTGTAATTACATGACTGAACATAAAAAATATAAAAATATATGACAAAAAGGGATATAACTTTTAGTACCATTGTTATATCTTAAGTTACGTCCCCTGGCTATAGATTAAATGAGTTGATTGACGATGAATTAAATGAGATGCTCCACATAGATAGATAGATAGATAGATAGATAGATAGATAGATAGATAGATAGATCCCCGCCAGAGCCTGGGCGAAGCCGGGCCGGGCAGCTAATATTTATCATTTCTATCAAGGGGACTTAACATAAGAAAAGTTATTTCAAGGGTCATAACTTTTAATAACATCACTATTATTTTATGTATAGATTGTTGCATTGTTTTCACAGATTTATAAACTCTTTTAGCCTATCCTTTGAAGTACCCAGCATTTACGTTTAGTAGTTTCAGGTTGCCCTTTTTCTTTTGGCCATGTACCATATTTCAATATCCTCTACTATATATGTAGACAATATTTGTTTGTGTGTGTGTGCCCTTTATCAGATTCAGATGAAATGCAATAGTTAGTTAAAAATCTAATTTTCTATTTTAGTGAAAGAGAGCACATGGTGTCTGGAAGGACATTCTTAAGTTAATTTTGTGTGTGTTGTTCATACTTTATGCATACCTTACACGCAGCACGCCTGTTAAAATACTGTTAAAATGCGGGGGTTTTTCCCCCCCCCCAAAGATTTATAAACTCTTTGTCTATAGTTATTTACAGGCATATGAGTTATAATAAATAATGATACAATCTTTAAGGCATTTTCATAATTATCATAAAAGTAATGCATCTATTTAAATAGTGAAAATTTTCTAACACATCTTTTTATGTTTTTAAAACCAGTGTTCATTACAAATAATGGATTTATTTTAGATACGTTAGAATTTTATTTCTGTACTTTTTTCGGAGTGGAACTTTTGAAGTAATCGAAGCATTTGTTTTTTCCGTTCGCTTTACGATGAATTAAATGAGATGCTCCACATAGATAGATAGATAGATAGATAGATAGATAGATAGATAGATAGATAGATACATACATACATACATACATAGATAGATCCCCACCAGAGCCTGGGCAAAGCCGGGCCGGGCAGCTAATATTTATCATTTCTATCAAGGGGACTTAACATAAGAAAAGTTCTTTCAAGGGTCATAACTTTTAATAACATCACTATTATTTTATGTATAGATTGTTGCATTGTTTTCACAAATTTATAAACTCTTTTCTATAGTTATTTACAGGCATATGAGTTATAATATATAGTGATATAATCTTTAAGGCATTTTCATAATAATTATCATAAAAGTAATGCATCTATTTAAATAGTGAAAATTTTCTAACACATCTTTTTATGTTTTTGAAACCAGTGTTCATTAAAAATTATAACCAACATCATTGAGACGGGTTGAACGAGGTGGAAAGTTTCTTTTTTTTTCTGAATCGAAATCAGAATTTATTTTAGATACGTTAGAATTTTATTTCTGTACTTTTTTTCGGAGTGGAACTTTTGAAGTAATCGAAGCATTTGTTTTTTCCGTTCGCTTGGCAGAGAGAAGGTCAGTACACAATTAAATGGGTATATTCTCGATTTTGTTTTTGTTTTAAAAAAAAAGTTGGCCGCGTGTGTGTCAACACATGTCATCACATGTCATCACATGCGGATAGATAGATAGATAGATAGATAGATAGATAGATACATACATACATAGATACATACATAGATAGATAGATCCCCGCCAGAGCCTGGGCGAAGCCGGGCCGGGCAGCTAGTGTTATATAAATCAACATCAATATATAAAGCAATGTTTTCAGGTATTATTTGTCTGTCTGAACCTGACCTAGTGTTACATAAATCACCATCAATATATAAAGCAATGTCTCCAGGGATTGCTTGTCTGTAGGAAACGTAAGTAAAGGACCCATTTACGTGCCTTAAAGTGTATTGGGCATATGGGGTGCTAGACCGATACATGAGCAGACCAATCAGAACATGGTGGGTCATGTGGTCAGTATCACACCAGCCGCGTTGACTCCCCAAGACATTTATGTACCCATTTTAGGCTGGGTCGACCTGGGAGCTCAGGTCCATTTTTACAATCTGAATTTGCCCCGATGCAGTTCCAAACACATGACTGAACTTGACCTAAGCAGTATCACAGAAATCAATATCAAGCATTGTTTTCAATTATTGCTTGTCTGAACTTGATCTAAACACAGAAAACAATAATATACAAAGCATTGATTTCAAGTACTACTTGTCTGAACTATATTACAGAAATCAATATCAACATAAGTATATAATGCACTATTGTCAAGTATTGCTTGTCTGAACCATATTACAGAAATTAATATTAGTCACCAGCATCAAGAGCCTTGCTGACTCACATAGACAATCACACTTCTCCACAACTCATAATCTCCAACCGCTGACATCTTCTCAATGCCATGATGAAATGCTGTTAAGGATCTTCTCTCACTGTCTCCTTCTACACTTTTTTCTGTAAAATTTCAGTTGCTACATTATGTTCCAGTTGTCTCTTCTCATAATATGGCGAAAACACTGTGACTGCCTATACAAGTGGGGGGGGGGGGGGTGAAATAATCCTGCCTCTGTAGGGGACTGAGACGACTGTATTGGCAGGCGATAGTACTAGCCACTATGCCACTGCAGCATTTTCAGTGCTCTTCTGTAAAGCACATTTCTCTAGCGTCAAGATGCACTTGTAATTTAGTTTAGCTTTAGTCGACAGATCAACATCACAGCACACAGGTGTGTAACCCATAAGTGCTCCGTTCTACTCCTAACTCAAGCCTGAGTCCAGAGAATCTCAGCTCAGTGCACGAACTCCATAGCACTGGCGAGGATCCTGAAATACTTTGGGTAGATTTTTAACTCAAAATTTTGCCCAGGCAGCACCATTAGGCTACTCTTTTTCGATTTCCAACTGCCAAGGGATTTTTTATGTGCGCAACAATACATACGGGCATCCAAACTCACTTCCCAGAGACCAGGGGAAATTCTTGTTACCAGAAGTCCATGTGAAAAAATCCCGGCCCTCACTGGGTCTTGAACCCGGGACCTCCAGCACTCGAGGCAGACACCTATACCTTGAGACCACTCAGCCCCCCCCCCCCCCCCTTCTGTAATTTACATCCCCAAGTCAAGGGTAAGTCGGTAACTTACGGGGTATGTGAGCCGGTCGCTTAGAAATCAATAGCAAACTACTGAATGTAATCTTGCCTAGTACATCAACAGCAGCTGAAAAATGCTGGTGTTGACTGCAACATCCTGTAAGAGATATGCAACCAAAACAAAACAAAAAGTCAACATTTTAGTCCAACTGAGCAATGTAGGGGTTGAACCAGCTACTTAACGACCTGGTAACATCCTGATGCCTCTCTCCACAGATGTGAAAGTCTAGTACTGGCCTTGACCAACTGGCTGATTTTTCAGCTTGGAGAGGGAAATGAGGAGCAGTGCAACAGTCACTTCGAAGACAAAACTTTGATACAGGTCAGGAGAAAGATCACTACAGGAGAAAGGTGAAGAAGAAATATCACTACATTAACCTCACTCCGATAGATGGAGCTCTTTTCAGGCCTCAGGCATGCTGAATGCCAATGCATCAGACTTTACATTTTTGTTATACAGACATGTTAGCAACAAATGAAAATACAGTTACATTAAGTAACATAACAGAATCACAGAAAATACTTGTAAGCAGGCAAGTGAAATCGTACCATTGAAGAAGTCATATGTTGACACATACTTGCGATCATCTGGGGGACCAACCTGTGAACATTATAGAAAAACAAATCACTACTTCACTCAAATTAGCAGTCGATATAGAATATGTCAACAACTTTCAAGTATTAATCTCTCAGGTGTTTTAGTATTATTGTCCAGGAGGTTAATCAATACTGTAAGACTGGGGCACGTCGTTCTAAAACACTCAGGATGGCTGAGTAATCAATCAATAAACACTAGAGGAACCACTAAATGAAGGTTTATTTGGCTGAAATGTCACATCAACAGGACACACTGTACTAGCAGTTCACACTGTAGCAAAGTGGTAATGATCCTTTCTGCTGTTTCACCCACTCACCATGTACACCTACCCCTTCACAGCAAACAGATCTTATTCACTTATACACTGAGTAGATCAGTGTCGTGTCCTCCTTTAAAGTGTCGTCCCTGGAGTGAGGAGATCCGACACCCACATTATAATATTATTTTTTTTCCCCCCTCAATATTCTGGAGAATCCACCAGCTTCCGTCCACACACTCCATCAGCCTATGGACACCTTTTCCTATCACTCTCACACTGTCGTACTATGCCCCCTTCTCCTACTTCCCCAACGCAACATACTCAACAACTCTTGCTTCTAGAAATTAATAAAGATTAATTTATTAAAATAAAAGTGTAACGTGTATGAGACGTGTATGCGAAGAAAATGTGTGACGTGTTCTATAAAGTGTGTAGACTCTGTCTCTCAGACATCAACCCAGTCAGCTGATCCCAGCAAAGATAGACCACAGCACGGTACGTCAGAACATGTACTTCTCACCCGTTGCCGAAACCATCCTGCCGGATACTGCTTTGCCTCTGTAGACCTCTGGTAATCCAATTTCATGAACATCCGAAATAGACACCGGTGGTATTAACAGTTAATCATGGCCCGGTTGCACTCTACACAATGTCCGTTCCTAATGTTCCTAACCAAACTGCACAAGTCTTTGTAGTGTGTACACCGTCATTAATGTTAATTGTTAATGTGATTGAGCCTCACTCGTGTCTATCTAGCCTCACGTATAATGTCTTGTGTTCTATTACACGAGATTATATAACACTAGGTAACTATTAGACTGTTCTCATTTAGTTACTACTGTCTGATGCTGTGTGGTGCATCAGTACGCCTCACTCACTTTGGTGAATCAACTTCCTTCTAGCGTAAGTTACGTTTCTGTATGCAACTTTATTGATTGTTGAACTGGTGTTCTTCAGAATGGGTTTTTCAATTCTTTCCCAAAACTTGTAGAGTTTCCTTGGATCTGGTAGGGAACCTAGGATAGAAACATCACATCTGGTGATAGTACTAGTCACTGATCCCTTCGGCTGAGTGTAAGCCTATCACCTTGCTTAATGATCTTTAGCTAACTAGACTTAGTCACAGAGCAGATTAGCTACCCACCTAGAGTCGAATCAGGCTATGACAAAGAAAAAAATATCAGCAACAAATGCGGAACCCCGCCCACCAGGGACACCTACGGAAGATCCCAATTATCTCTCATTACTCAATTCTCAACTAGTAAAGCTTATCAACACTTCACTAATCTATTCTTAACTAACAGAGTTAATATCACTATTCTACTCTAACTAGTTTCCACTAACAGTGCTAATCATCACACTATAGTTTAACAAGGCCACAGTCTATAGTAATTATAACGAATATATTATAATAAGTTATACCTTAAATGGCACTACTGCAGTCCTATAAATCATATCTACATCTGCCATATAGGCACGTGTAAAATTAAGTCACTAATTAACACACGGTAGATATTATTTCCACTAGGCCCTGCACTCTGTCTAGAGCATTATTCAAGTCCACCCTAGTTGATCTCAACTCGAGTTTATATGCAAACTACCAAGTTGTCCACGTGACATTATCCTTTACTCCCCCACACAGGTGGCACAGTGGCAAATCATCCCTGTCAGAACTATTTTCCTGGCTTAATCCTGTCAAAGTTGTCAGTAATTGCCTAGATTCTCAAAACAAGCCAGCTAGTTTCTGTAAACTCCCAACAAAGAGTTTCGATACCAAGCTGCCAATCATCTTGATGTTCCGGAAACCAAGAATTGACAGATGCACTGTTTTCCGTACTAGGTACTTCCGTTTTACATCTGCCCCTGTGATCTCACGGCTTCCAATCTGCATTCAAATGTTGACAAACTTGTCACTCTTCTGTTCCGTGGTGACAATCCCAGCAGCCATTTCGTCTGATGTCCGGCAGTATAGATGACAAACGGAACCATTCCATATCCTTCTCCCTCACCACCAAATGTGTTTATGGGCTGACACGATGTAACCTGTACAACTGTGTTTACTCTGTTAGTACAAATAGATAGTCGCTGGTCGATCGTCCGCTTAATCCGAAAATCCTCTGTAATAATCAACCGGATAAACACACAGTTTCATTTTGTGACAATCAGGAACAGAAGATGAGGCTGACCATATAAATGACAGTCAGAGGGAATAACAGAGTCCATGAGAATCTTAATATATGAAGCTGGTTTTATGCAAACAGAAGAGTTTGTGTTAAATTTTGAAATTACCATGTGGATAACAGATGCTCCACATTCGAACAATACCTATAACTATGTGTTTTAATTGTTTCTGCTGAAGTATTATTCATTTATTCATGTCAAATAACACATAACTCAGCAGTATGCACTTGAGATGTGGCAAAACATCCTAGGCTTTCTAGCCACAACATTCACTTTGTCACTTGAGATTGTGATCTTGTAAAGATGAACAATTCCATTTTCTGTTTTCATCAATTTACCCACTTTGAGGATAGTCAAAACAGAAACGGGATTTTAAAAAAAAAAATTATTTTTGTTCTACTTACAATTTAGAATTATCTCCTTCGAAATAGTTCTCGAAATAGTTTTTTTTTTTACAGTTCGACAGCAGTTAAATATGTTTCATTTATGATCTTCAGGTAAACACAATTCACAACAATTCAGACATTGATCTCTCATCTGGGTCCATTCTCTTGGTCTATTATACACATGATTGGTATGTACACAACAAGCAGACTGTGACAGAGAGATTTAGCTGTAGAGCTCTGACTCAATGTTATCTAGTTCGCTCCCAGCATAGGGCTGGCATTTACCCCAAACCACAAGTTTCTAATTAAATCATACATCCCCTTGATCAATGAGATAATATACTTCGCTGTCTGGGATACAAATGAAAACTGGGAGGTCCTATGTGCTGGTTGAACAACTTATCACATCATCATGATCATGTGCCGTGCTGACTGTGTGCTGATTGAACACTCTATCACATCATCATGATCATGTGCCGTGCTGACTGTGTGCTGGTTGAACACTCTATCACATCGTCATGATCATGTGCCATGCTGACTGTGTGCTGGTTGAACACTCTATCACATCGTCATGATCATGTGCCATGCTGACTGTGTGCTGGTTGAACACTCTATCACATCGTCATGATCATGTGCCATGCTGACTGTGTGCTGGTTGAACACTCTATCACATCATCATGATCATGTGCCATGCTGACTGTGTGCTGGTTGAACACTCTATCACATCATGTGCCATGCTGACTGTGTGCTGGTTGAACACTCTATCACATCATCATGATCACGTGCCATGCTGACTGTGTGCTGGTTGAACACTCTATCACATCATCATGATCACATGCCATGCTGACTGTGTGCTGGTTGAACACTCTATCACATCATCATGATCACGTGCCGTGCTGACTGTGTGCTGGTTGAACACTCTATCACATCATCATGATCATGTGCCGTGCTGACTGTGTGCTGGTTGAACACTCTATCACATCATCATGATCACGTGCCATGCTGACTGTGTGTTGGTTGAACATTCTATCACATCATCATGATCACGTGCCATGCTGACTGTGTGCTGGTTGAACACTCTATCACATCATCATGATCACGTGCCGTGCTGACTGTGTGCTGGTTGAACACTCTATCACATCATCATGATCACGTGCCGTGCTGACTGTGTGCTGGTTGAACACTCTATCACATCATCATGATCATGTGCCATGCTGACTGTGTGCTGGTTGAACACTCTATCACATCATCATGATCATGTGCCATGCTGACTGTGTGCTGGTTGAACACTCTATCACATCATCATGATCACGTGCCACGCTGACTGTGTGCTGGTTGAACACTCTATCACATCATCATGATCACGTGCCATGCGACTGTGTGCTGGTTGAACACTATCACATCATCATGATCATGTGCCATGCTGACTGACTGTGTGCTGGTTGAACACTCTATGACACATCATCATAATCATGTGCCATGCTGTGTGCTGGTTGAACACTCTATCACATCATCATGATCATGTGCCATGCTGACTGACTGTGTGCTGGTTGAACACTCTATCACATATCATGATCATGTGCCATGCTGACTGACTGTGTGCTGGCTGAACACTACCACATCATCATGATCACGTGCCATGCTGACTGACTGTGTGCTGGTTGAACACTCTATCACATCATCATGATCACGTGCCATGCTGACTGTGTGCTGGTTGAACTCTTATCACATCATCATGATCATGTGCCATGCTGACTGTGTCCTGGTTGAACACTCTACCACATCATCATGATCATGTGCCATGCTGACTGACTTGTGTGCTGGTTGAACACTCTATCACATCATCATGATCACGTGCCATGCTGACTGTGTGCTGGTTGAACACTCTACCACATCATCATGATCATGTGCCATGCTGACAGGCGTGGCGGTCATGGTTTGCCATCTCACACAATCACCAGTCTTGGATCGGGCCTCTTTTCTTGTCTTGAGTCCCCTTACTCTTTCCTATAAAGTTTGCCAATTTTCTGTAAGCTTTCAAGTTGATATCTGCTCATCATGTGCAAAAAAGATTTTGACTATCTACACATAATTTCTCTAATACAGTTTCATGTGTTTCTTGAAGAACAGCCTTATTTGTGTCTTAGTCCACCCGTCATATTCTTTGCATTTTCTTTTGAAACATATTTTTGCCGTCATCAGATGCATCTCAGCTTATCTGCTTAGTATCCAAGTCTTACATACATATAATAGTATAGACTCAATATAGCAAGACTCTAGTGATCATCAGATATAAATCAGCTTGTCTGTTTAGTATATCCAGTTCTTACATAAACATGCTAGTATAGACTCTATATAGCAAGACTCCAGTGATCATCAGATATAAATCAGCTTGTCTGTTTAGTATATCCAGTTCTTACATAAACATGCTAGTATAGACTCTATATAGCAAGACTGCAGTGATCATCAGATATAAATCAGCTTGTCTGTTTAGTATATCCAGTTCTTACATAAACATGCTAGTATAGACTCTATATAGCAAGACTGCAGTGATCATCAGATATAATCAGCTTGTCTGTTTAGTATATCCAGTTCTTACATAAACATGCTAGTATAGACTCTATATAGCAAGACTGCAGTGATCATCAGATATAAATCAGCTTGTCTGTTTAGTATATCCAGTTCTTACATAAACATGCTAGTATAGACTCTATATAGCTAGACTCTAGTGATCATCAGATATAAATCAGCTTGTCTGTTTAGTATATCCAGTTCTTACATAAACATGCTAGTATAGACTCTATATAGCTAGACTCTAGTGATCATCAGATATAAATCAGCTTGTCTGTTTAGTATATCCAGTTCTTACATAAACATGCTAGTATAGACTCTATATAGCAAGACTGCAGTGATCATCAGATATAAATCAGCTTGTCTGTTTAGTATATCCAGTTCTTACATAAACATGCTAGTATAGACTCTATATAGCTAGACTCTAGTGATCATCAGATATAAATCAGCTTGTCTGTTTAGTATATCCAGTTCTTACATAAACATGCTAGTATAGACTCTATATAGCTAGACTCTAGTGATCATCAGATATAAATCAGCTTGTCTGTTTAGTATATCCAGTTCTTACATAAACATGCTAGTATAGACTCTATATAGCAAGACTGCAGTGATCATCAGATATAAATCAGCTTGTCTGTTTAGTATCCAGTTCTTACATAACCATGCTAGTATAGACTCTATATAGCAAGACTCCAGTGATCATCAGAAATGGAAAACCATGACTGCTCATGCTTTTTGGAATGTAAGGATCTCTATCTCTCTCTCCCCCTCTCTCATGTGCGCGCATGCCACCCACCCATACATATATCTCATCATCGGGAAGCAGATCCTTTGCCCAACACTGGTATCATCATGACTAATCCTTTTCCGCTTGCATTTTCACGACCAGGGTATCTTGACTGTCCTGTGTCATGTGCAGAAGTTCTCCCCAACAACAGTTTTTCTCTATAATTTCTTTGACAGTTAATTTTCTGAGCACATGTAAAGAAGATAGTCTGCCATTGCTTTCCTTCTGGTAGTGACCATACAGGCTGGTGACTGTACCAACTGTCTGTAAAGAGATCCCCTATCTACCATCATCAACTTGAGACCACAACCAACTTCACGTCAGTTACTCTCAAACTCAATCCAGCACATGTTCAAATGGATTCAAGTTACAATGTTTATCGGGGCTAAACAATTACTCCATCTACAGGCCAGCAGAGGGAAGGAGATGCCTTACTTCTCCTTTCAGAAGGGACGCCCCTACCCCACGACTCACCTAACACATACATTTGTTACAAACAACACAAAGTTTACTTACCAACTGAACAACCTGCTTGTTTTGATCATTTTTATCAACACCACCTTGTCGAGCCTATAAACATAAATTATTATAAGAAAAGAAAAGCTTATGTACAATGCACACATTTAATTTCAGTTGTAAAGAAGATACTTCACAACACATGATATAAACAACAAATCTGAACACTGCAATCACTTTATTTCCAACTGTAGTGATGATATTGGACAAGTCAATTTTGTTCACCCAATACTAGGTGGGTGTTGGATGGTTAATGTACTTTCTTACCAACACAGCAATGTCAATTCACATTTCAACGACATTCCATCCTCTAACTATTATTCACAAGAACCTTTTCCATACCTTGAGGCCCTTTGGGTATATAGTGTTTACCCATAATTTTACAGACCAAATCGGCAATGTAGTTGATATCATGTTGCCCACTTTTACCTCCCAGAACATTTCTTAGCACTGATTTTAGACTGGGTTGACTTTGGAGCCCAGATTATTTGTTAAAAACATTCCCATCTCGATAGGGATTCGAACTATGACCACTGTGCTCACAGTGCAAGTGTACCCATGAATCCTGATAGTATAATCATGTTGACAACACACAGCACTTGATGGCTCTCTGTTACACTGTCACTGTCAGCAACTAGGCTTAGAATGAAATTACAACAGAAATCATGGACATCTCCAAGAAGAAAGAAACATCACGATGTAACATTCACATAAAAGGGAGTATTCTTAAGCAAGTGAATCAATACAACTATCCTGGAACAGTCATAACATGTGATGAGAGATGCTTTGTAGAGATGAGAACAAGAATCAACATCACAGAAGTAACCTTTTGCAAGATGTAACACATGGTCATCAATAAAAGGTTGTCAACAGCAGTGAGAAAAACAGTGTTGAAGTGTTAAATAGAATCTATACTGCTATATAATATGAAACGTGGACAATAAGCAGATAATCTGAGAAACATCTAATGACAGCAGGAATGTGGTTTCTCAGAAGAATGCAAAAAATACCATGGACAGACAGAAAAACAAACAGTCCTTCAAGAAACAAATAAAAACCGTAAAATGATTTGAGAAATTAGATGTAGACAGTCCAGATTTTTTGGGCACTTTATGAGAAGAAAGAAACTTGAAAACTCAGTGACAACTGGCAAACTTTGACAGGAAAAGAACAAGAGGCAGACAAATAAATAAATACTTGGGTGGCTTGGCCACATGGCATCATCAGGAAAAGAACACAGAACTGATCCAAGACTAGTGATTGCGTGAGATAACGATGCATGACCACTCATGGTTATTGGCAAAGCACATGATGATACTTGCAATATCCTTCCTCTGAACTATGGCTGACCAATTATTTGATCCTGTGACATACTGGAAGCAGGACAGTCAACAGTAACTTCACATTGTAAAACAGAAATGGTAAATTTCACTGAAAATTTAAAAAAAACTTACCTCAAGATCTCCTGGTCTGGGCAAATTGTTATCCACTGCTTTTTGATCATTTGTGTCTCCAGGCACTGGCAGTGGGGCCTTAGCGTCAGATTCAGCATTTGCTGGCATCATGGGACCATGTTCACCATTGAGAATACCCGGCAGAATAAAGAATGCAATGATGACAGTAGACAGAAGCACAAGTCCAACAACCATGCGTTGCAAACTTGACAATCGGCGCCATGACTGGAAAACAAACAGACAAGAAAAATACACTAAGACATGTATTTCAAGCTAATTCATGTGATGTTTTTGTTGTTGAACCTCATCGATTCAAGTTGTTTACAGTTTTATAATTGAAGGATTCAATCATTCAGGTACCATCTCCACAATGAAGGTTGGCTGCAATGGACCTACAACACTGTTTGTCTTTAAACTTGATTGTACATTCTGTCAGACTGCTGTTCGTCCAAGGACGCAGTTCATAATCCTACATATCCTACATATTCGAAACACAGCTGTCTTGGTTTTTTATGAAATAGTATAAGTGTCAGTCGTTCAGAAAACAACGGCAAACTACAGAACGTAAACTTCCCCAGGAATCATGAACGGCCAAAAGAACGCTGGGGTTGACTGCTACGCCCTATAAAGGATATGCAACAACTATGTCTTTTAACATGGCTGAAATACTTCACTAGCCTCTTTTTTTTTTCTTTCCTCACCTCTTATTTTCATTCCCAGTTTTTCTAGAACCTCTGTATTTGATTGTGTTTGTTTCCATGAGATACGACATACATTAAAGGACTGAGAGGTGGCGATGACACAGTTTCATTCCAGTAGGCAAACAACACACTCATGCTGAGCATCCTCGCCAAGTAAGAGAGGATACTAATTCAAATCAGTTTGTACAAGAGACAGCAACTCGATACACCAAGGTTATCCTCTACCTCTTATAGTCCATGCTGTGTGGTATTGGGGATCATGTCTATTCACAGCCCTCTGTCTCATGTTCTGCCAATCATTTCTGATATTGATGTTCCTCCATGCCATGATATCAGACTGTCTAGTATCTTCTTTCTTGGTCTCCCCTTGTGTGCCCCCCCCCTTTCCTGCTGTGATTACACTCTAGCTTTCCTCTTTTCATGAAATACCCAAACAATGTGGACTGTCTTTTTCTGATGTGAGTAACCAGTTCTCTTTTAATTAACATGCTTCAAGATATCTTCGTTGTTCCTTCTATCCGTCATGGTGTTCTCATTGTTCTATAAAACCACATCTCTGCAGCCTCCACTAATTCCTCACTTAATTAGGGTTCTCCACAACATATTTCTTATATATATTATTTAATAACAAGTGTCTTCTTATTCGTGTATTGAGGGTGTTTGGCTGAAAGTTTCAATGTTTGCCTCTGGCTCCGAAATTACCTGGTTCACTCCCAGCACAGGCTGGGGCAATTTTACATAAATCACTAGTTTCTAATGACATCACAATCTCCTTGATCTCTTGGGTAGTGAGATAAGATATAAACTTTCTTGGATGCAGACACAAATTGGGAGGTCCCATATGCTTGTCATGCAAGCAAAAATTCCTATGGTAGTTGGAAATCACAAACAGTAGGTCATGAAGTCAATGCCTTAGCAAAGTTATTAGGTAAAATCCCACCAACAAGTAAACATAGAGGAAATAAACTTTACTCAAATTCATGCCAAAATTTGACACACTGTGTTAGAAAGATGCATAATTATAACACCTCTGTGTTAGAAAGATGCATAATTGGTGTAATACACTATTCCTAAATAAGGAATAACATCCGATTGGAGGTGCCTTGATGAGATTAGAACAAGAATTGCCATGGTGAAGGAGCCTTTTGCAAGATGGAAAACATACTTACCAATAAAAAGATGTCATTTGCAATGACAAAAAGAGTGTTGAAGTGCTACACATAAACTGTACTTTTGTATGGATATGAAGCGTGGACAATGAGCAGACAAGATGAAAACCATCTGATGGTTGTGGAAATGTAGTTTCTGAGGAAAATGCAAAGAATACCACGGACAGACAAAAAAACCAATGACCAAGTCCTACAAGAAACAAATGAAAACAGTAAGCTGATAAGAGAAATTTGACGTAGACAGTCACAATTTTTTGGACACGTTATGAGAAGAAATAAATTGGAGAATTTGGTGACAACTGGCAAGATGGAGGGGAAAGCAGAGAAGTACATAACTGGATGGCCTGGCTATGTGGTATAGTTGAGACAAGAACATAGAGCTGATCCACAATACCAGTGATTGTGTGAGATGGCGAAACATGACCGCCCATGATTACGGGCAAGGCACATGATGATGATGATGATGATGAAAAGAGGAATGAAGGAGAATATTAGTGTACTTATGAAACCAGGTATTAGTGGAGAAACATAATATAGCAGATAGTTTCCTAATGTGCCATCTTGGTGGTCTGTGGTTGGACCATCTTGGTGGTCTGTGGTTGGACCATCCTGGTGGTCTGTGGTTGGACCATCTTGGCGGTCTGTGGTTGGACCATCCTGGTGGTCTGTGGTTGGACCATCCTAGTGGTCTGTGGTTGGATCATCTAGGTGGTCTGTGGTTGGACCATCTTGGTGGTCTGTGGTTGGACCATCTTGGTGGTCTGTGGTTGGACCATCCTAGTGGTCTGTGGTTGGACCATCCTAGTGGTCTGTGGTTGGACCATCTTGGTGGTCTGTGGTTGGACCATCCTGGTGGTCTGTGGTTGGACCATCCTAGTGGTCTGTGGTTGGACCATCCTAGTGGTCTGTGGTTGGACCATCTTGGTGGTCTGTGGTTGGACCATCCTGGTGGTCTGTGGTTGGACCATCTTGGTGGTCTGTGGTTGGACCATCTTGGTGGTCTGTGGTTGGACCATCTTGGTGGTCTGTGGTTGGACCATCCTTGTGGTCTGTGGGTGGACCATCTTGGTGGTCTGTGGTTGGACCATCTTGGTGGTCTGTGGTTGGACCATCTTGGTGGTCTGTGGTTGGACCATCTTGGTGGTCTGTGGTTGGACCATCTTGGTGGTCTGTGGTTGGACCATCCTAGTGGTCTGTGGGTGGACCATCCTAGTGGTCTGTGGTGGACCATCCTAGTGGTCTGTGGTTGGACCATCCTAGTGGTCGTGGGTGGACCATGCCTAGTGGTCTTGGGGTGGACCATCTTGGTGGTTCTGTGGTGGACCATCTTGGTGGTCTGTGGTTGGACCATCTTTGTGGTCTGTGGTTGGACCAATCTTGGTGGTCTTGTGGTTTGGACCATCTTTGTGGTCCTGTGGTTGGACCATCTTGGTGGTTCTGTGAGTTGGACAATCTTGGTGGTCTGTGGTTGGAACAATCCTTGGTGGTCTGTGGTTGGACCATCGTGGTGGTCTGTGGTGGACCATCTTAGTGGTCTGTGGTTGACCATCTTAGTGGTCTGTGGTTGGTACATCTTGGTGTCTGTGGTTGGATCATCTTAGTGGTCCTGTGTTGGACCATCTTGAGCGGTCTGGTGGACATCTGGCGGTCTGTGTGGAACCATCTTGGCGGTCTGTGGTTGGACCATCTGGCGGTCTATGGGGTGGACCATCGTGGTGGTCTGTGGTTGGACCATCTTGGCTGTCCTGTGGTGGACCATCCTTGGTGGTCTGTGGTTGGACCATCTTGGTGGTCTGTGGTTGGACCATCTTGGTGGTCTGTGGTTGGACCATTCTTGGTGGTCTGTGGTTGGACCATCTTGGTGGTCTGTGGTTGGACCATCCTGGTGGTCTGTGGTTGGACCATCCTGGTGGTCTGTGGTTGGACCATCCTTGGTGGTCTGTGGTTGGACCATCCTGGTGGTCTGTGGTTGGACCATCCTTGTGGTCTGTGGTTGGACCATCCTGGTGGTCTGTGGTTGGACCATCCTGGTGGTCTGTGGTTGGACCATCCTAGTGGTCTGTGGTTGGACCATCTGGTGGTCTGTGGTTGGACCATCCTAGTGGTCTGTGGTTGGACCATCCTGGTGGTCTGTGGTTGGACCATCTTGGTGGTCTGTGGTTGGACCATCCTGGTGGTCTGTGGTTGGACCATCCTAGTGGTCTGTGGTTGGACCATCTTGGTGGTCTGTGGTTGGACCATCCTAGTGGTCTGTGGTTGGACCATCGTGGTGGTCTGTGGTTGGACCATCCTAGGCGGTCTGTGGTTGGACCATCTTGGTGGTCTGTGGTTGGACCATCTTAGGCGGTCTATGGTTGGACCATCTTGGTGGGTCTGTGGTTGGACCATCTTGGCGGTCTGTGGTTGGACCATCTTGGTGGTCTGTGGTTGGACCATCCTGGTGGTCTGTGGGTGGACCATCTTGGTGGTCTGTGGTTGGACCATCTTAGTGGTCTGTGGTTTGGACCATCTTGGCGGTCTGTGGTTGGACCATCTGGGTCTGTGGTTGGACCATCTGTGGTGGTCTGTGGTTGGACCATCTTGGCGGTCTGTGGTTGGACCATCTTGGTGGTCTGTGGTTGGACCATCTTGGTGGTCTGTGGTTGGACCATCTTGGTGGTCTGTGGTTGGACCATCCTGGTGGTCCTGTGGTTGGGACCATCCTGGTGGTCTGTGGTTGGACCATCCTGGTGGTCTGTGGTTGGACCATCCTGTGGTCTGTGGTTGGACCATCCTTGGCTGGTCTGTGGTTGGACCATCTTGGCGGTCTGTGGTTGGACCATCCTGGTGGTCTGTGGTTGGACCATCTTGGTGGTCTGTGTTTGGACCATCCTGGTGGTCTGTGGTTGGACCATCCTAGGTGGTCTGTGGTTGGACCATCTTGGCGGTCTGTGGTTGGACCATCCTAGGTGGTCTGTGGTTGGACCATCCTGGTGGTCTGTGGTTGGACCATCTTGGCGGTCTGTGGTTGGACCATCCTGGTGGTCTGTGGTTGGACCATCTTGGTGGTCTGTGGTTGGACCATCCTAGTGTCTGTGGTTGGACACATCTAGTGGTCTGTGGTTGGACCATCCTGGTGGTCTGTGGTTGGACCATCCTTAGGTGGTCTGTGGTTGGACCATCCTGGTGGTCTGTGGTTGGACCATCCTTGTGGTCTGTGGTTTGACCATCTTAGGTGGTCTGTGGTTGGACCATCCTATGGTGGTCTGTGGTTGGGACATCTTGGCGGTCTGTGGTTGGACCATCTTGGTGGTCTGTGGTTGGATCCATCTTGTGGTCTGTGGTTGGATCATCTTGGTGGTCCTGTGGTTGGACCATCTTGGTGGTCTGTGGTTGGACCATCCTAGTGGTCTGTGGTTGACCATCTTGCGTCTGTGGTTGGACCATCCTGGCTGGTCTGTGGTTGGACCATCCTAGTGGTCTGTGGTTGGACCATCTTGGTGGTCTGTGGTTGGACCATCCTAGGTGGTCTGTGGTTGGACCCATCTTGGTGGTCTGTGGTTGGACCATCCTGGTGGTCTGTGGTTTGGACCATCCTAGGTGGTCTGTGGTTGGACCATCTTGGTGGTCTGTGGTTGACCATCCTGGCTGGTCTGTGGTTGGACCATCTAGTGGTCTGTGGTTGGACCATCCTGGTGGTCTGTGGTTGGACCATCCTAGTGGTCTGTGGTTGGACCATCTGGTGGTCTGTGGTTGGACCATCCTAGTGGTCTGTGGTTGGACCATCTGGTGGTCTGTGGTTGGACCATCTTGGTGGTCTGTGGTTGGACCATCCTGGTGGTCTGTGGTTGGGACCATCTTGGGGTCTGTGGTTGGACCATCTTGGGGGTCTGTGGTTGGACCATCCTGGTGGTCTGTGGTTGGACCATCTTGGTGGTCTGTGGTTGGACCATCCTAGCGGTCTGTGGTTGGACCATCCTGGTGGTCTGTGGTTGGACATCTGCCGGTCTGTGGGTTGGACCATCCTAGGTTCTGTGGTTGGGCCCATCTTGGTCGGTCTGTGGTTGGACCATCCTGGTGGTCTGGGTTGGACCACACTAGTGGTCTGTGGTGGACCATCTTGGGGTCTGTGGTTGGACATCCTAGTGGTCTGTGGTTGGACCATCCTTGGGTGGTCTGTGGTTGGACCATCTTGGAGGTCTGTGGTTGACCACTCTAGTGGTCTGTGGTTGGGACAATCTTGGTGTCTGTGGTTGGACCATCCTAGGGGTCTGTGGTGGACATCTTGGTGGTCTGTGGTTGGACCATCTTGGTGGTCTGTGGTTGGTACATCCTAGTGGTCTGTGGTTGGACATCTTGGCGGTCCTGGGGTTGGACCATCATAGGTGGTCTGTGGTGGACCATCTGGCTGTCTGTGGTTGGACCATCCTAGTGGTCTGTGGTTGGACCATCTTGGTGGTCTGTGGTTGGACCATCCTGGTGGTCTGTGGTTGGACCATCCTAGTGGTCTGTGGTTGGACCATCTTGGTGGTCTGTGGTTGGACCATCCTAGTGGTCTGTGGTTGGACCATCTTGGTGGTCTGTGGTTGGACCATCTTGGTGGTCTGTGGTTGGGACCATCTTGGTGGTCTGTGGTTGGACCATCCTGGTGGTCTGTGGTTGGACCATCCTGGTGGTCTGTGGTTGGACCATCTTGGTGGTCTGTCTGGGTTGGACCATCTTGGTGGTCTGTGGTTGGACCATCTTGGTGGTCTGTGGTTGGACAATCCCGTTGGTGGTCTGTGGTTGGACCATCCTGGTGGTCTGTGGTTGGACCTTGGTGGTCTGTGGTTGGACCATCTGGTGGTCTGTGGTTGGACCATCCTGGTGGTCTGTGGTTGGACCATCTGGTGGTCTGTGGTTGGACCATCTTGGTGGTCTGTGGTTGGACCATCCTAGTGGTCTGTGGTTGGACCATCTTGGCGGTTCTGTGGTTGGCCATCCTATGTGTGATCTGTGGTTGGACCATCCTGGTGGTCTGTGGTTGGACCATCTTGGCGGTCTGTGGTTGGACCATCATGGTGGGTGTGGTTGTGACCATCTTTGCTCTGTGGTTGGACCATCCTAGAGGTCTGTGGACTTTTGGACCATTCTGAGCGGTCCTGTGGTTGGACCATCTGGTGTGGTTGTGGTCCAGACCACTAGTGGTCTGTGGTGGACCATCTTGGCGGTCTCACACGCTTGGATCTCCTAGTGTCACCTTGAAGTGGTTGGACCATCTGGGGTCTGTGGTTGGACCATCTTGTGGTCGGTCTGTGGTTGGACCATCCGGTGGTCTGTGGTTGGACCATCCTAGTGGTCTGGACCACGTGGTGTCTATGTTGTCCTTGGTCTGTGGTTGGACCATCCTATGGTCTGTGGTTGGACCATCTCGGTGGTCTGCGTATGAGTCACGCACTGAACAATCGGATCTCATCTTATGGTCTGTGGTTGGACCATCTTGGTGGTCTGTGGTTGGACCATCCTAGTGGTTTGTTCGGTCTTGGAGTGTGGGTCTTTGGTGGACTTGGCAAATCTTAGTGGTCTTGTGGTTGGACCATCTTGGTCTGTGTTGGACCATCTTAGTGGTCTGTGGTTGGACCATCTTGGTGGTCTGTGGTTGGACCATCTAGTGGTCTGTGGTTGGACCATCCTAGTGGTCTGTGGTTGGACCATCTGGCGGTCTGTGGTTGGACCATCCTAGTGGTCTGTGGTTGGACCATCTGGTGGTCTGTGGTTGGACCATCTTAGTGGTCTGTGGTTTGGACCATCTTGGTGGTCTGTGTGGGGACCATCCTGGTGGTCTGTGGTGGACCATCCTGGTGGTCTGTGGTTGGACCATCCTGGTGGTCTTGTGGTTGGACCATCTTGGTGGTCTGTGGTTGGACCATCTTAGTGGTCTGTGGTTGGACCATCTTGGTGGTCTGTGGTTGGACCATCTTAGGTGTCTGTGGTTGGACCATCTTGGTGGTCTGTGGTTGGACCCATCATGGTGGTCTGTGGTTGGACCATCTTGGTGGTCTGTGGTTGGACCATCTGGTGGTCTGTGGTTGGACCATCCTAGTGGTCTGTGGGTTGGACCATCTTGGTGGTTCTGTGGTTGGACCATCTTGGTGGTCTGTGGTTGGACCATCTGGTGGTCTGTGGTTGGACCATCGTGGTGGGTCTGTGGTTGGACCATCGTGGTGGTCTGTGGTTGGACCATCGTGGTGGTCTGTGGTTGGACCATCCTGGTGGTCTGTGGTTGGACCATCTGGTGGTCTGTGGTTGGACCATCTTGGTGGTTTGTGGGACCATCTTGGTGGTCTGTTTGTTGGACCATCCTGTGGTCTGTGGTTGGGACCATCCTGGCGGTCTGTGGTTGGACATCCTGGTGGTCTGTGGTTGGACCATCCTGTGGTCTGGGTTGGACCATCTTGGTGGTCTGTGGTTGGACCATCTGGTGGTCTGTGGTTGGACCCATCCTGTGTGTGGTCCTGTCTGGTTGGACCATCTTGGCGGTCTGTGGTTGGACCATCCAGTGGTCTGTGGTTGGACCATCTCGCTGTCTGTGGTTGGACCATCCTAGTGGTCTGTGTTGGACCATCCTGGTGGTCTGTGGTTGGACCATCTTGGTGGTCTGTGGTTGGACCATCCTGGTGGTCTGTGTGTTGGACCATCTGGCGGTCTGTGGTTGGACCATCCTAGGGGTCTGTGGTTGGACCACTCTGGTGGTCTCTGTGGTTGGACCATCCTGGTGGTCTGTGGTTGGACCATCTAGTGGTCTGTGGTTGGACCATCTTGGTGGTCTGTGGTTGGGACCATCCTAGTGGTCTGTGGTTGGACCATCCTGGTGGTCTGTGGTTGGACCATCTTGGCGGTCTGTGGTTGGACCATCCTGGTGGTCTGCTGTGGTTGACCATCTAGTGTCTGTGGTTGGACCATCTATGGGGTCTGTGGTTGGACCACCTAGTGGTCTGTGGTTGGACCATCCTTGGTGGTCGTGGTTGGACCAATCTTGGTGGTCTGTGGTTGGACCATCCCAGTCTGTGGTTGGACCATTTAGCGGTCTGTGGTTGGACCATCCCTGGGGTCTGTGGTTGGACCATCTTGGTGGTCTGTGGTTGGACCATCTTAGTGGTCTGTGGTTGGACCATTTGGTGGTCTGTGGTTGGACCATCCTAGTGGTCTGTGGTTGGACCATCTTGGCGGTCTGTGGTGGACCATCTTGGCGGTCTGTGGTTGGACAATCCTAGCGGTCTGTGGTTGGACCATCCTAGCGGTCTGTGGTTGGACCATCCTAGCGGTCTGTGGTTGGACCATCCTAGTGTCTGTGGTTGGACCATCTGGTGGTCTGTGGTTGGACCATCTTGTGGTCTGTGGTTGGACCATCCTGTGGTCTGTGGTTGGACCATCTTGGC